>CM048747.1:168890000-169312500 GCA_026315105.1 Locusta migratoria | reverse complement strand
TGTTTCTTATTCTCCAAGATCTCTCTTTACTTTGTCTTTTGATTTCCCTCTTACATTTTAAAATTTAACATCACCCTCAGGTGTCTCCCATTTCTTCATACCCATGATTCACATTGTACTTTTGCTGAGTAGATAAGGACAATGCTCATAAATTAAACACAAAATAAACTCTTTCCCTCAAATTACTTTTGGAAAATGTGTGTTTAACTACAACTATTATAACTCAAAACTATTTTTAATGTAATTTTACTTTCAATATATTCATGTGACCATTTGTGCCCAACATAAAGAATATAAATTTCTAGATTTATTATATACTGCTAACCCACTTGCTTAGTGTTTGTGAGTACAAAGAGAACTCCTCACCTTGAGTATTATAATAATCCTAGAATTAAATGATGAATTTCATGAAACATGTGTCAACTAAAAGAAATAATGTCCAAATTTTCTTCTACAGAACAATACAGATTATCTGGATATAATTGGATCAAGCTCTTTAAATGCAGCTCAGACACTGTCAGCTGCTTTGAATCACCAGAATTACAGAATTTTTCAAATTACCAAAGAAGCAAAAGCAATGGTTGCCAGGTAATCAGATTATGATATCATGAATCATCCTCTATAATTAAGTGAGCATAGCTAACAAGCAAAGAAATTGATTTATTTCATTGTCGTTAATTACAAAGTTTTTACTTGCCAGGCATATCAAGTAATGGTACTAGTAGATCATCTTTATGTGGTGTTATTTTTCTTGTAATTCCTATAGAATGGAGCAGGATAATCTCTTTAGGTGTTTATTCTATGGAAAGGAGGAAAATTAATAAAACTGGTGGGAGTAACTGTCATTTGAAAAAATAAAAATAAAATTGGAGGAGTTGTTGTGACTTTCTTCTTTGGCAATAGTAACTTATTAGACACATATAAGTAGACTTAAAATAAATAAATAAATAAATAAAAAATATTAACACAATAAAATAAATTAAATGCCCTGAAATGTAACTAAGAACACAATAATATTTTTGAGAAAGACAGGTTGCTACTCACTACAGAGACATCATGGTGAGCTGCAGAAAGGCAATCAGACAAGATTACAGCTTTAAAAAGCTCACACAAACACAAACACTGCCACCGTCTCCGGCCACTGTAGCCAGACTGTGAGATCTAGGATGGCAGAGGTGAAATCAACTAGTGGTTAGGTTGATGATGCAGCATGGAGAGGGAAGTAGAAAGGGAGGGGGTGGATGCATGCTGGGGGTAGGGCAATATGGCAGTGTCGTCTGATAAATAGGGAGGAAGGGAAGGGGAGAGACAAGTGTGTGGCGGAATGGAAGATGAACATAAGGCTACAGTGTGAGTATGGGAGGGAAGGGTGGTGGGGGTAGGAACTAGTGAAGGTTTAGGCCTGGGAGATTGTGAGAGCAGAGGATACATTGTAGAGATAATCCCCAACTGTGCAATTCAGAAAACCTGGTGATTGTGTGGAGAATCCATATGGCACAGTGTGAGTAGTTTGGGATTCTGGGTAGTCAGGAAGGATTCCTCTGGATGGCCCATCAACAGGCTGACATAGGAAGGTGCCATACAGGTGCCCATGGCTGGGCTGTGAATTTGTTTTTAGGTGATAACTTCAAATGAGAATTAATTGTGGGTGAGAATGTAGCTGGTCATGCTAACAAGGAAGAGGTTGTGGGTTTGGAGTCAGTCGGGCATTGTGAAAGGTAGTGTTCAACAGCAGCAAGGCCATGAGCACTGAGGATGTTAGTGTAGAGGGAGGTGCTATCAGCCATGATGATCAATCATATAAGACAAAAACAGAATAAAGTACACAGCCATAAAACACATGTATTTTATTGGTTCATGAGAGACATTCACATAATACAAGTATATATAAATGCATAGGCATAACAACTAAGAGTGCTGAGCCAGGCAATCACCTAATCATGGATCACCGTGTTCAGAATGTGTGCACATGATGCTGCTGATGATGCAAGTCATAGGCTGTGGATCCCCTTGCAATGGGAAATGGCAGGTGCACAGTTTGAAGACTAATGTCCACTGCTGGCTCCATGCTTGACTACAATGATAGAGGTGTAGAAAGAAATGAAGAACCAGTGCCTCCTCTTCTGCACCCCAATCTGCAACGCTGTAGCTTTGCTAAAATGTCCATGTTCATGTTTGGAGCATCTGCCATTGGAGTGCCCAGCTTTCTGTCTTCTTGTAACATTATGTATGGGCAAAAGTGATGAGGATCCTCCCTTGCAGGAGGCTGGTGAACAACATTAACAACAGGTAGGTAGATATCTCAACATCTGGCCCCTTGATGGATAGTGTTTGCAGTTTTGCATGAATATGCTACTCCTCACTGAATGAGGATGGAAATGAGGTCTTGTGATATGGTTTAATTCCAATGCATGTACAAAAGTCTTTAAAGAATTGTACCAGTAGTTGAGGACCATTGTCTAAAATCACTGTGCAAGGTACAACTTTTGTATAGATATAATTGAAAACAGTGCATGGTGTTATCTGCTTACTAAAAACATTGCATTATGGTTTTTGCAGTATCAGCTGCAAAAGTATGAGACATGATGGCCTTGATACCATGCAAGGTGGTATTTATGGCGAAAATTAACAGTGAATGAGGTTAATATGACATTAAATAGGACACAGAATGAAGGCATGATTTTAAATATTGAAAAGCTTTTTGACAATCATCTGAACAATGAAGGGAAGTCACCTTTTAGTGTAGCTGATTCAATAGGTAAGGCACAGGAAGTTGTCCATGAGAAGAACTGCACAAAATAAAGTAACTGTTCAATTTTTCCCCTTGAAGCAGGGTGGTTTTATTGATGATTTAAATATATTACCTTGGTCCTCAATTCATGGACTATAAAATCTATAGTAACATGCATACATGCAATTCAAAAGAACATGCATGCAGGCTGTGGTGGCCATGCCCATCACAGTAGACACCAAAACTGACAGCTGTCAGTGAAATTGACCAAACAGTTTGCTGTGTGGACTCTACTTAAGGACATGCAAACCCATGTTCTCTCTCTCTCTCTCTCTTTTTCTCTCTCTCTCTTCTTCCTTTCTTTTTATGATGTTTTCCAAATGTGCTCACTGTGATGTTATCTCATGTGACGCATGTACTATGATGCTATATTGTTGTTTGTGTGCTGGTCATGCTGCTAATGGGAGATTACTTTAAAATCCTTTATTTCATTGCAGTCTCTTTTCAATTCTATTGCCTTATGCCACATTAATGTAAGGGCCTTTTTGCAAGCATGGTGTCACTCTTATAGTATGCATGTCACACCAACTATGAACGCAAGAAACTTCACACTTATAGAACAGATATAATCTATTGGATCATGGAGTGAGGTGGGTACATCCCTACTCCACTCCTGCTCCTAACTTCTTGCCCCATAGCTCATATCCCTGCAATAAACCTTGATGCAAAACCTGTCCTGTCCACCATCCCTCCACCACACACTTGCATTTCCTATGCCATAGAAGGCAGGGCAAGCTGTGAAAGAAGTCATGTGATCTACAAACAGAGCTGCAATAACTACAGCTTTCAACATGGGCATGACCAGTAACAAGCTGCATGAATGGCCATCGTCAAAACTGTGGCCAGGAGAATGCTGAATGATCCTGTTGCAGAGCACGCAGCCCTGTATGATGTGGCTCACTTCAATGACTGATACACAGACTGTGCGATATGGATCCTCCCCACAAACACCAGCTTTCTGAATTGCGCAGTTGGGAACTATCCCTACAATATATCCTCTGCTCCCACAACCCTGCAGGCTTAAATCTTCACAAGTTCCAGACCCCACCACCCTCCCCTCTCCTGCCCACACTGTAGCCTGCCTCATGTACATCTTCCATTCTGCCACACATTCCAGTGTCTCCCTTTCCCTTCCTCCCTGTCTGTCAGTCATCACTGGCATATTCCCCCACCCTCAGCGTGCATCCAATTCCTCCTTTCCTACTTTTCTCTCCATACCAACTCCTCACCCCCACCACTCACCACTTTCATCTCCTCTATCCTAGATCTCTCAGTCTGGCTACAGTGGCCAGAGATGGCAGTTGTGTTTGTGTGAATGTGTTCCTCCATTTGACAAAGGCAGTTATGGCTGAAAGCTTTCTAGTAAGATGTATCTGTTATGCATGCCTTTCCTCAACACATCAGGATATCTCTATGGTGAATAGAACCTACCCTTCTCAAAAATATTGTTGAATACTTCCTGAAATTCCCAATGTTTGAGTAATTAAATAGAAATATTATTAAAAACAATCATTATTCTTATGGTTGGTTCTCTCTAGGGGTGCAATTGTTGCTCCTAAACTTTCATTGCAGTGACTGTCGCAGCTGTACATATACAGGGTGAGTCACCTAACATTACCGCTGGAAACCACATCAAATACTGAGAACCGATTCCACAGACCGAACGCGAGGAGAGGGGCTAGTGTAGTTGGTTTTGTTAGCACATCTGAACATATAAACAAATACACAATCATTGCCGTTTGTTACATTGTAAAATGTTAATTACATCTGGAGATATTGTAACCTAAAGTTGATGCTTGAGTACCACTCCTCCGCTTTTCGATCGTGTGTATCAGAGAGCACCGAATTAAGTAGGGATCCAAAGAGAATGGTGATGTACCTTAGGTACAGAAGAGACTAGAACAGCACATTACGTCCACATGCTAACACCTTTATTGGTCTTTTTCACTGACGCACATGTACATTACCATGAGGGGTGAGGTACATGTACACACGTGGTTTCCGTTTTCAATTACGGAGTGGAATAGAATGTGTCCCGACATGTCAGGCCAATGGATGTTCAAAGTGGTGGCCATCATTTGCTGCACACAATTGCAATCTATGGCGTAATGAATGTCATACACGCCGCAGTACATCTGGTGTAAAGTCGCCCCAGGCTGCCACAGTACATTGTTTCATATCCTCTGGGGTTGTAGGCACATCACGGTACACATTCTCCTTTAACGTACCCCACAGAAAGAAATCCAGAGGTGTAAGATCAGGAGACTGGGCTGGCCGATTTATGCGTCCTCCACGTCCTATGAAACGCCTGTCGAACATCCTGTCGAGGGTCAGCCTAGTGTTAATTGCAGAATGTGGAGGTGCACCATCATGCTGATACCACATACGTTGACGCATTTCCAGTGGGACATTTTTGAGCAATGTTGGCAGATCATTCTGTAGAAACGCGATGTATGTTGCAGCTGATTGGGCCCCTGCAATGAAGTGAGGACCAATAAGATGGTCGCCAATGATTCTGCACCATACATTTACAGTCCACGGTTGCTGTTACTCTACCTGTCGGAGCCAGCGAGGATTTCCACAGACCAGTAGTGCATGTTCCGTAGATTCACTGCCTCATGGTTTGTGAAATCCACTTCATCGGTAAACAGGTAGAACTGCAACGCATTCTCTGTTATTTCCCATTGACACCATGTAATTGCTGATGTAGCGACACATGAAACGGGTGAAAGCAGTGGCGATGCAGTATGCACATGACACTACTTTGACTCAGTCCACCGGCTCTTGCAATGTCCCGTGTACTCCTGTGTTTGTTCATGGCAACAGCAGTTAACACACCAACTGCACCCGCTCCTCCTGTGACGGGCCTGTTACGTACCCGTTTGCGTGCTACAACCATACCTGTTGCATACAGTTGACGGTAGATGTTTTGAAATGTGCAGCACGTTGGATGCTCTCTATCTGGGTACCATTCTGCATACACCCTGCAGGCTTCAGCTGCATTTTGTCGACACTCGCCATATATGAGTATCATCTCCGCCTTTTCAGAGTTCGAGTACACCATGGTCACAGTTCCTACAACACTAAACTATCACAGACGTCTGGTAACACAGTGTACTACAGTTAGTCTGCGTGCAAAGACGAATGCAGAATAACAATAGCAGCAAGCCCTACATGCGGACACTGCAACAGCTAGACCAAACCACAGCAGTGCACTACAGCCACACTCGTAAACATGGTCATCATCGTAAACATGTCCCTGCAGATGCTGCTCGCCGACCGTGGCCCGTGTTTGTTACAACACGCAACTGCACGTCAGAGGTTTCAAGTGTCAACTTTAGGTTACAATATCTCTGGATGTAATTAACATTTTACAATGCAACAAACAGCACTGATTACGTATTTGTTTATATGTTCAGATGTGCCAACAAAACTGACAGGATTCCATTTAAAAAATGTAAGTTTGTGTTAAAAAACATACTTCCGTGCATTTTTTTTATGGTTTGTATTAACCAATTACACTAGCCCCTCTCCTCACGTTCGGTCTGTGGAATCGTTTCGTCAATATTTGATGTGGTTTCTGAAATATATCCAGCGGTAACGTTAGGTGACTCACCCTGTATGTTAGACTGTGATATTAATATGTAAATATGGATTAAATGTTTAAATGTTTGTAGAGCTTATGGGACTTAACTACGGGGTCATCAGTCCCTAAACTTACAAACTACTTATCAATTAGCTACTACTAAGGACAGCACAAATATCCATGCCCGAGGGGGGATTCGAACCCCCGACCGTAGTGGCCGTGCAGACTGTGACTGACGCACCACAGTATGATCGGCCACCGCGGCCAGCTGAATATGGATTAAACAAGATGCGCATTGTATAAGCATTGTATTCATTTCAGTGAATCATATTTCTTAGACTATAGTAACCAACGAAACCATTTCCAGAATAATGGTAAAGTTGAAAAGTCTCCAGAAATAGAAACAAATTCTGTCTCTCTCTCTCTCACACACACACTGACACACACACACACACACACACACACACACACACACACACACACACAAACATGACTGCTGTCTCCAGCCCCTATTATGACAGATATCAGTTATGTTTGTGTGAGTGTGTGTGTTAGAGAATGTTTTCTATTTCTGAAGAAGGCTGTAACATTCAAAACTAAGTAAACTTGTAGTCTTTTATGTGTGCCTTTTCCGAACCATCGAGACGTCTCTGTGGTGAGTAGCAACATATGCTTTCAAAAATATTGTTCAATCCTTCCTGATATTACCATTGTTCAAAGAGTAGACAGCATGTTAAAAGAGTAATTATTGTTCTGTATTTTGCATTATAGTCTTCAAATCAATAAATATATTTATATGGACACTACCAAACTCCACACAAACACCTGCTGGACTAATCTATAGATTTCCTAAACATTTCATCAAAATCACTCCTGCCATTTTGGAGTCTAGTACAAACATTCTTTTTTATGCATGGAGATTACAGATTATAACTGGGCGAAGAAAATAATTGACCTGTAAGAACACATAGAGATAACTCGTAATTTATATGACAAAGCCTGAAGAGATTTACACTTTGTGATGGAATAAGTAAAGGAAACACACACACACACACACACACACACACACACACACACACACACACTTTACAGATATATAACTGTTATGATGTTTCTACTACATACAATGGTTTCCAACGATCTCTTCAGACCTTCTTCTGCTTCTTTACTCCTATCTTTATCACATGAATCCTTCAATAACAAATACTACAATTACCTTCAGTAACTGCTATCCAAGTGTAATAAAACTATTGACAGGAAATGTTATGATGGTGCCACACATGTTCATGGTAATTTAGATCAACACTGAAACTCATTCATTTCATCCAAGTTTATTGCCATTAAATATAGTGAATTTGTAAACTGGTTTCATTTTCTGAACTAAGGTCCAATCAGAGATGTTTATACAATTTGTACTATGGATAAAGAGTCGATAACTTGTCAATATAAATGCTTTCATAGCAACACTGTCACTCAGTGGCGGACTAAGGCTGTCGGAGGCCCGGGGTGGCAACAAAACAAAATGCCCCCTGTCCACTTGTAAGTGTATGTATTACTATAAAAAAGTAACTTTTGAGATTTGGAGCCCTCCCCCGCCCCCCAGGACGAGAGGCACAGGACAGTCTAAAAAATAGCTTTCAAGATTTGGAGGCCCCAGAACGTGAGGCCAATGGCACCAACAGAAAAAGTGGTTTCGAGGTATCTGGAGGCCCCCCAAGATGAGAGACCCAGGGTGGTCTACCTCCCCCCCCCCCATCTTAGTCCGTCACTGCTGTCACTTGATAGATAATCAAATTTAATTTCATAAATAATAGTCTGTGATATTTTCTTATTACATATTTAACAGGCAACATGAAGATTTACAGTTCATCTCTGACACAGCATCAGAATGTGTGAAAGTTGCAGCTGAAGTTAACAGAATACCCACTGAAGCAATAAATAATCAATATACATTAAGGTATTGTAAATAACTAGCTATTTCAAATGTTCCCATCAAACTATTTCTGAGCATGCTTTCAGGAATTGCAGACATTGTATATTACGTATATCATCATCACATTGTGAGTATGCAGCTATGGGTGATGCCACTTTTAACTTTTGATATTCCACTTCCTCCAATTATACCAGCTTCTTCTTGCAGTCCTCTGACATCCATCACAAGCCAGACATTTCATTCCCAGCTCCTCTCATGTTCTCCACCCTTCCTTCTTTCTGATGGGGTCCACCAATGCACTTCTTTTGGCTACCGGCTATCATTCATCCTTTCCATCAGTGGTGTGGAAAGTGGGGTGTTGTCTGCACTTGGTCTAATTTATTTATTTATTTTCTTATTTTTATTTTATTTTTTATTTTTTGACAGGAGGGTGTCAATAATGAGAAAATCAAAGAAAAACTGGGAATGAGCACCATAGATGAAACAGTTAGAGTAAACAGGCTTAGATGGTGGGGTCATGTTACACACATGGAAGAAGCAATGTCACCTAAGAGACATGGGTTTTGCAGTAGGGGATAAGAGGAGTTGAGGTAGACCTAGGCGAAAGTACTTGGTTTCAGTCAAGAATGACTTTGAAGTAACAATCTTAACATGAGATAAGGCATGTTAGCTTTGAATAATGGGTCTTGGATGAGTTTTAATAGTGACTTTGCTCCAAACTGAATACTGAAAGGCATAAACAGTCTTAAATTATGATGATGATAATGTCATGGTAGCTGACATAATTTTTTGCAAGAGGGGCAAGATTCTATAATTATCTGTAAGTTCTTTTTGAGGAACACTATTGAGGAAATTATACGCATGGATTTTGAAGTTGACTGAAGAATGATTCTACTGCTGCCAACTTAAATTTTGTGCTTCAGAGTGGAACATAAGACAGAACTAGTGGTGTTAGTAGTAGTAGTAGTAGTAGTAGTAGTAGGTACTGTCCACCATGCATCATCTAGTGGACTAAGTATGTAGATGCAGATTCTTCCTGTGCTCCATATGTTACTTGAATGACATGTCATCCTAATAATTAGTGTCAAGTAATTACCCTCTAGCCTACACTTCACAGTTGTTTGCAGAATATTGGTGTAGAGTCCCCTGATATTACATTACTGTATTTTTTAATATTTTTAACACAAAGCATAAAAGGTGTGAAATTTGGTGCAAACAGCTTTTCCCTCTGGCAGCAACAGAGGCTCTAATTCTATCAGGAAACAAGTTAAACTCAGTTTGTATGGCAGATCATGCTACTCCAATTGATGAATTGTAGTGGCTGGTGAGCAGCAATCCATCATTAAATGTTTTCTGAGGGTGAGAGATCAGCAGAATGTGCTGACCAGGAAGACACAGTTGAACACTCTCTACTTTGGTCAGGACAGCATGGGCAGTATGCACACTAACATTATCTTGTTAAAACATCATGTCACAGAAGTCAAAGAAAGGACACAACCAGTTACTCTATTAAATCAGAAATGTAATAGTTGTTTACCGAATTACCAAACATGATTTTGTTGCGATGGTAGCTGCATCGCATATTATTATGCCATGCTAGACTCATATGTAAAGAGAACTATGATCTGCCAGGATACTGTCTCCTAGGAGGTTCCACAAATGGTTATGTCCATTATGAAGCTGTTCATAGAATTGGGATTCGCCTGAAAAGAACACATGGTGCCACCACTGTTTCCAGTGTTACTGCCATGGGCATCACTGTAGGTGTGCCCCTCTCTGTTTCCACATACAGAGGAAGGTATGTGCCATTGCTTTATGATCCTGGATGTTGGATGAAACTATATTATCATCATCTTATGCTGGTCATATAGGTCACTGAGTTTGAGCATCAACCTACTGAACAAATATTCACATCACTCATGACATCCCAGCAAACGTAGAAAGCAATGTTGCAGTAGGATAAGCCACAGTCCCTATATGTCATCAAACTCCTACTGCAAATCCCAACATGTGCTAGTACACCTTTCTCTTTCTTACAAAATCCAACACCCATCACAATAGTACAGTATGCCAACTTGCTCAGCTGATGAGGAGATCAAAGTAATGTATGAAGTGGTAAGGAAAATTATTCACTCAATTAAGGGAAAGGAAAACTTTGATGGTGATGGGCGACTGGAATGTAAAAGTAGAAAAAGAAAGAGAAAGAAAATAATTGTTGAATATGGACTGGGGAAAAGGAATGAAATTGAAAACCACCTAGCAGAATTTTACACAGAACATAGTTTAATCATAACAAACAAATGGTTTAAGAATCATGAAAGAAGGTTTTAGACATGGAAAAGACCAGGAGACACCAAAAGGTACCATATTAAGACGCAAATTTTGTAACCAGTTTTTAAACTGTAAGACATATCCAGAGGCAGATATAGACTCTGAACATATCTTATTGGTTATGAAATGTAGACTGAAAATGAAGAAAGAGCAGAAAAGTAGGAAGATATGGAGATGGGTCAGAGGGAGTTTTAGGCAAAAATCAACAAAAGTGGGTGAAAGTAACATAGTAGATGTCATATGGGTAACTTTGAGAAATGAAATAGTGAAGGCAGCGGAGGCCCAAATAGGTAGAAAGACATGACATGAAAAATCCTTGTACATCACAGGAAATACTGAATTTCATTAATGAAAAGAGAAAATATAAACATGCAGCAAATGAAGTTCACACAACTAAAACATGTGATTGACAGAAAGTGCAAAATGCCTAAGCAGGAGTGGTTAGAGGGCAAAAAGAAAGTCTATAGAACAATTTATAATTAGGGGGAAAATAAATACTGATTACAGGAAAGTAAGAGAGACAATTGGAGACAGAACACTGTCTTGAAAGGAGAGTGTAATATGAACATTAACAAGAGTAAAACGAGTGATGGAATGTAGTGTAAGAAATTAAGGCGATGCTGAAGGAATTAGATTAGGTAATGAGACCAATAAAAGAAATAGGAAGTTTTGCTCTTTAGGTATCAAAATAACTTCTGATGGTGGAAGTAAACAATATGTAAAAAGCAAAACAGCTACAGGAAGAAATACATTTCTGAAAAAGAGAAATTTGTTAACAATGAATATTAACTGAAGTGTTAGGAAGTCATTTATGAAGCCATTTGTGTGGGGTGTTGTGTTGCACAAGAGTGAAACATGAATGTTTGCCTGTATTTCCTCAATGTGTTCATAAACCATTCATTTGATTGCAATGAAATTTTGGTGAACTGTTCACCGTATGCCCACGAAGGTTCCTGACCCAAACACAAAAGAGGACGACACATTGCTCAGGAGATATGATGTCATAAATAATGAGCGGCCACCGTGTAAGAATACCCAGATGTTTGCATCAATTATTGGAAAATGGGAGTAGTTACGGACCTGCAACAAAGTTTGCATGTAATTTCTGACGTTTATGAACTGTTTTGTAACTGTAACTATAATTTGTATGTGTGTTTGCCTTTTTATGTGACTATCTTCAGCTCTACAGTCATATTTGTAGTGAGTTGCAGGCTATCCTCACTATATTGTTGAATTCCAACCTGTTCTTTCCATTGTGAGATAACTTTATAATACCAATCATTGTGTGCTCATTTCTTCAGTAATGGTGCATTTCCCTTGAATCTTGTTTTCATGAGAGTATTTCCTATTTATTAAATATAACAAATGATGAGCCAATGAGAAAAATGATGGATGTCACATTTTTATTGAAAATGAGTTAGGAGTGACAATTCATAGCTGAAGACAAGTAAAATACACATACTGCATTATATGACAAGAACATTGATAGTTGTTGTGTAGCAATGATCTGAAAATCACCTATGAATGGAAACAATGGTAGATGTCAATTGTGGCATAAGAAAAAATGATGAGTGTCATTCTTGCATGTTTCCAAATCTGTTCAATGTATTCTGTATTTCTTTCAAATTCTGTTGGCAATGCTGCTTTTATTGTTCTCAGTCTTTTGGTTTCATAATTATTATTCCATGGATGCAATTTGTACATTAAAGGGTGTCTTAACTCCAGTGGTATTTCTGTGTTGTTTATTTGCAAGACAATAATATGGAGGGTGTGGAAGATGGAGCAGATGATTTTCAAAATGTTTCTAACACAGAGAACTCTTCCAGGAAGAGAAAAAGCTATGGCAGAATGTTTGACATTATGCAGAAATTGCATTTATATTCTCACAAGGCCAGCCCAGTCTGTAAGTGTAAGAGATTAAAATGTTTTGAAATCAGTTGTGAAGTTATAAAGAAAATAATGTCTACACTCTGTAACAGATCTCATTCCACTCTCACTTGAGAAAGTTAGGGACCTCCATTACTTGATGCAGTTTTGTGGCCCAGCAACTAGGAATTATTACATGAAACTTCAATTTTGTGAGATGAAAAGACAAAGAGCAAGTGACAGGAAAAAGCAAAGCATTCAGTCCAACTGTGAGAATTAAAGACATGATGAATGTCAGATTTGTTACACCCAAATTTTCAGTGTAACATATGTAACATTCATCATTGTTTTCAATAATAGTATGTACCAATAATTGAAATTTGGACATAATGACCATAATATTAAAATAAAAGTTATGTAATTTGTTAAGAATGAGACAAAATACCATTACTACTAGTGCACATAATTTCACCCAGTTACATACCCAAGCTTTTGTCACAATGTTTTTCAAACTTTAAATTGCATCTCCTGAAAAACTGATTCCAAATGACAGCCATCATTTTTACCATTGCCTCTTCAAATAGCTGTTCTGACATGCCCTTCTTCAAGTTCATACCTTCACTCTAATTTAAATGAATAAAATTGATTTTGAATTTGCAGCAGTGAGAAGGAAAAGCTGAAAACTGAAACTGAAGCAACAATCAGCAAAATGGAACTAACAAAAGCTGTAGCAGATGATTCATTTGATAAAGTAAATGATGCATATAGTACATCTATTAATAATCATATAGAGATTTCAAGTCTTAATTTTCCAGAAATGGATCTGGTTAAAATACAGTTAGATGCAACAACAACAATTGCACAGGTGATTAGCTTTACTTCACATTTGTATTCCTAGAAATTACAAACATCTATACCTACATTTTCATACATACTCTGCAACTCATTCCATGGCACATGTTAGAAAGTGGATTGTGGTCTTTGGTGAAGGTTATCTTAGAATTCTCAATAAGTATCCGTTACTGCCACAATTAATTCTGAAGCAGCCACTGTGAATGTGTAGAAAACCTTGTCACCACTTTTGTACTGTTTGTGACACAATTATTTTACAAAGATTGATGCACAAACTTTGAATAATAATTCCAAGCAGATACCCAAAATACTAGAAGACCTACACTGTCATTTTATAGGGAGCTAGTCTAGGCCCTTCTTTGATTATTTTTACCCATCTTCCCATAAGCGATGCCAAATCCTTGGCTAAAGTATTGTGAATGAGATACATAAGCATTCACTTAAAGTGTAGTTGAAGCACAGAACTGGTTTTGATTGGTGACTTTAATCTACTGTGTACAGAATGGGACATATGTGGATTCATAGATTGTGTTACAAACAAGCAGTCTTGTGAACTACTTTTAAATATTTTTTCCATAAACTTACTTGAACAGCTTAACTGACAGTCCACACATACCAACAAACAGATCTGGTCTTATTGATGGTGTCAGTGCAGAGACAGGGCTTGTGACTGATGTTGTATTCATGACAATGATTATTAAAGTTAACAAATCAATCGAGAGACTAGGAAAGCTTGTTTACTAGAAAGAGCAGACAAGCAATCATTACCAAACCACTTAAATAATAAATGTACATCATTTATTTCCATCATCATGGATGTAGAGGAAATATGGTCATAGTTTGAATGTATTGTAAATTATGCTCTTGAGAAATATGTGCTGAGTATATGGTTTAAGAATGGAAAAGACCCACCAAGGTTTAATAACCAAATTTGGTAAATGTTGAGGAGGCAGAGACTGTTGAACTCTTCACTTAAAAAGACTGAACATGCGAAGACAGAGATTTGTGCATGTGTGAAAAGACTGATGAAATATCTATACAATTACTACCAACATAATACTTCACCAAAAGATCTTGCTGAAAACCTGAAAAAAAGTTCGGTCACATGTAACATTCCTTAGTGGCTTCAATTCTTCTATCAACTCTCCCTGATCAGTCGGATGTGGTAATAGAAGACTGCAAATGGAAAGCAGAAGTTTTAAATTTTGAATTTAAGAAACTATTCAAACAGGAGAATCATACAAAGATACTGTTATTTGCCAATCATACAGACTACAGTAATAAGCGACCCTGGTCTAAAGAAGCAATTGAAACAGTTTAAAACAAATAAGTTGTCAATTCAGCTATGGTATCGACCTCTTATTTACATTGCATTTATTATGAATCTCTCATTCAGCAGAAGTGACTGGTAAAAAGAACTGATGACTGAGGAGGATAAAATATCAGACCCACAAAATTACCCAGAAATATCCTTAATTTTGGTTAGCTGTCAGAGTTCTTGAACTCTGTCAGTGTAACGCAGTGAACTACCTTGAGATGAAAAAGCTTTCGTCCACACATCACCATGGTTATAGAAAGCATAGCATGTGTGATATTAGTTTCCCCTTTTATCACATGATATCTTATAAACCTTAGATGAATGTAATAGCTATATTCCATAATCAGAGAGCTCTGAAAAGCATTTTACATGGTGCTCCACTGCAGACTCTTACTGAAGGTATGAGCATATGACATCAGTTCCCAGATTATGTGAGTGGATCAAAGACTTCTTAAGTAATAACACCCAGTGCATTGTCCTCGGTGGTGAATGTTGCTCAGAGACAAGAGTATCATAAGCAGTGTCCCAGGGTGTATACCACCATTGTTTCTATCTACATACATGATATGATGGACTGGGTGAGTAGCAGTCTGCTTGTCGATGATGCTTCAGTGTATGTGAAGGTGTCATCACTGAGAGACTACAAGAGGATACAAGAATACTTACACCAAATATAAAGAATAGTTGCTAGCTCTAAATGTAGAAAAATGTGGGTTGTGACACCCAGGGAGGGTAATAGAGATTTGCTCAGGGGGTTGCCATCACAGGAGGAAGTACTTGCAACATAAAACAATTCAGTGATCAGTAATACAACAATATATGCTTAAGAGAAATTTATTTCCTATTAAAATTTCAGAGTTCCTTGTGTAACATTAATTATGTATTGGTTAAGCAATCATATTTTTATGTCAGAAATCATGTAAAAATAAGATAATATGTTCCATTCCGAAAAAGATGCCGAAAATAAAAAAGGTAAACATTATTCAAGAATTTAAAAGTAAGCTGTAGCAAAAGAAAGAAGATTAAAATTGTTTCCTTTCAATATTGTAATTTTCTTATGGTTCATGAAAAGGTGAGGGAGGGTAAGGAGGGGGGGAGGTTGCCAGAATATTTTTATTTGGAAGGGGTCATGTGAAAATTTTTACTTGGGAGAGGGTTGCATACTTGAAAATGTTGATAAACACTGTCTTAGAGGAAGTTATTATGATTTTCAGATGTACTAATTTATTTCTGAAAGCTTTAAGGGGTATATTTTTGTGTGCCTTTCCACTGTTATACATTTTTGCATATTATGGAACATAGATTGTGGTGATAATCACAATATTAAAGCTTGATATGTTCATGACCCATTGTAGAAGGAAATTAATAGAAACATTCTGCTCATAATCCAATGCGTAAATGAATGTAGCTCATTTTTAGTGTAGCTCTCAGACAAATGATTCATACCAATTTTTGCCAAAACTTAGTGTTATATTACAATGGTAATGATATGAAGACCATAGATTGCAAATCACCATAAAGATGATTGCTGAGTCACAGATGAGAACACAGAAGAGACAGTCAGAACCACATAACTAAACCTTTTAGCCACAGGATCCTCAAATGTTGTGTCAACTCTATGTGCAATTCAGAGTGGGGAGGGGAGAGGGAAGGGGAGAGCAAGGATGGGGTAGAGATATCAACACTACCTGACAGAGCATACATGGACTAGCTGCATCTTTAGGATGTGAGATGTAAATCTTAACACACTGTTTAGGGGGAGGAGTGGGATTGGAAGTAGGGGTGAAAGGGTAGGAACAGAAATGGAGAAAATAGTGTCAACCAATGAAAGTGATGAAACATGAACTTTGGGGGGGGGGGGGGTGATAGCTGAAAGAGGGTGGAAACTTTTGGGTGGAGAATGTGGACACAGTAGGTTACAGTAGACTGAGGCCAGGGTTATTTTGGGACTAGAGAACAGATTATAGGCGTAATTCCCATTCATGAAGTTCGAAAAAGCTGTTGATAGAGGAGAGAGTCCAGAGGCTCAGACTATGAAGTAGCCATTTAAATAAACCATGTCATGCTCACCTTCATGTTGTGGTACAAGGTGTCATTGGACATTCCTTCTGAGAGCCAGCTGGTTGGTAGTCAATACAATGATTGCAGCTAAATGACTTGGCTGCTTTCACAGGTATCTTGGCATCTGATGGGCTAGAATAAGCCTGTGACATAATAGGAATAAGAAGTGATAGTTGGGTGGACTGATCAAGCCTATCTGCAGTTGGGTCTTCCACAGAAATGTGGTAACATTGTGGGTTTGGAAAGGGTTTAGGGATTGACTAGGCTGTTGTGGAGATTGTGTGGACAACAGAATATCATTTTAGGAAAGTCAGAAAGAATTTCAAGTAGGATGTTTCTCAATTTAATACCCAATGATAATCAAAGTCCTGATGCAGGAATAACTGAACCACTTGAGCCAACCTATTGTCCCCACCCCCCTCTCTTCTTGTCAGTTTATGTCCCTACACCTTCACTCTTTGCTGCTATTTGCCTCTTCTTTATGCCATCCCTTTTGGCTGCCTCTCCTCCTCTTCCTTCTCCCTCTTCCCCTGCCACTGCATTCCAAAGCTGAAAATTACATCTTATCAATCCATGTATGCTCAATGGGATACTCTGATATCTCTACCCTCACCTTTACTCTGCAATCCTATCCCTCTCCCCTTACCTTCCCTTTCCCATTATGGATTCCATTCAAATTTGATGCAACACTTATGATGTGGACAGAAGTTATACTCACATGTGTGTGAGTTGTGCCACTAAGATTGTATGAATAAGTGTGTGTTCTTTATCTAATAAAGGCTGTGACTAAAAGCTTTAGTTATGTGATTGTGACTCTTTCTACATGCCTGTCTGCAGCTCAGTGAGCATTTTTGCAGTGAGTTAGAATCTGTCCTCCTAATATTGTTGATATTACAAGTTGGATTTTTCATTGTTAGAGTTGACCTTTTCACAAAATATTTCTTATTATTATAAATCCAGTCGCTTTCTTCTAGGCATCAGCAATTATTACTGTTGCAATGGAAATGTGGAATGAAAACAAAGAAATATATAATAGTACAGCTCAAAATATTTCAAAATCAAATAATTTGCTCAAACTTGTGGCTGAAAAGCAAACATTGGTCAACAATATATATCATGAAGTTCAGGAAATTAACGCTCATGTTGTTAATACTATTGAACTAGCATCTTCTACATACAAAGAAGTTGCTGATGCACACAAAAATATTCAAGGTAAAAGAATTTTCATAAGTCATTGTACAATAAAAAAAGTGCAATTATGTACATTTTGCAGTAACTATATAAGTTTTTCTATGTATGTTACACATAAGTACAGCAGAGATTGTATAACACAGCAATATAATCAAGGGACAATTCTTAAATGCATAGACAATAACAACAATATGGCATAACTTCACTCTGCTTTGTCTGAATAAGTGTGGGCAACATATAAGAGCCGTTTTTCTTTTTGATGTTGTAAATTCCTGTTTCATAGTTGATTTCTTCTTTTGTGAGTATATCTTTACTCCAAATGTTACCTTACAGTGTGTGAAAGAGGGCATTTTGATTGTACTATATTTTCTTCCATTTGCTATTCCATTCATGAACAGTGCCTAGGGATAATGATTATTGGAAAACCTCAGTGTGACTTCCAACATTTCTTATGTTCTCATCATTCTTCTTTCACAAGATTTATGTGGGAGAATGTAATATGTTGTTCAACTCTTCATCTGATTCAGTCTGAATATTCTTCTTTTTTATAAGTTTATGTTGAACATAATCTTAGCCCTCCTACATAGCTATGATACTGTTGAGTACCATATCAACAGAAATTAGTAGTGATGGGACAACCGACTGTTTTTAACAACCGATTGGTCAATCGGTTGTTTTTTCGTTCAGTCGGTTTTTTCAGTCGAATGAAACAACCGAATGAAAATAGTCTCTGTGGCCGTATGAATGTTTTCACTCATTGGCGGGATTTAAGTGGTTCCAGTCGATGCGAAACAATCGAATGAAACCAGTCTCTGTCGGTTGCAGCCGCTATATGTATGTTTTCACTCATTCAGTGGGTTTGAGTGGTTTCAGTCGAGGCGCGAGCACCGAATGAAACAAGTCTCCGTCCTTTATATGAATGTTCTCGACATTGAGTGTTTTCACTTGATGCGATACAATCGACTGGAAAAAGTCTTTGTCGGTTTCTGCAGTTATATGGATGTTTTTATTAATTCATCGAATTTGTGTGACTTTATTTGTATACTCCTTCAGCTTTTTCGGGTATAAATGAACCGTGATTCAGCATAAAACATGCTTAGAGACAAATCTTTAAAATATATCAGTGTGTCCGTGGGTGTGTTTCTGTTGCATGCAAATCTACAGTTTTGTTTCAATCTTGATCAAATTTTGCACACTTGACCTTCAAAGCAAGAGGAACGTCACTATTTACATCAAATTTCTTAGGTACATGGCGGAGGGTACTTTACCTACTAACTTCGACAAATCCCGTTTGTATTCGAATTTTAATGATATATTTCGCTCTTCATCTTCAAAGAAAGAGAATGGTCACCGTCTACATCCACTTTACTTTGATGCACGAGAGAAGGGATTCCAGACTTCGACGCCAATATAGAGTTTCATTCCGATCTTGATGAAATTTTGCACACTTTACTTTCAAAACAAGTGGCAGTTCACTGTTCATCTAAGATTTTGTATGGTACATGGCGGAGTGATGGAATAAACCTCCACACCGTTTCATCGATGACCACAGAAATATCTGTGACAAGAGTGAATAATTATGAAACTTGAGATGAATGTTTTCTTTCATACACTGTTGACGAATACAGACGCGCTGAAGAAAATTTACAGCACTGATAAATGTTGTATGTTTTCTCGTACTCCTTCAAATTAGATGGAATTAACAAAAGTATTTTTATAAGAAATATTTTTATACAAAATAGTTTAATGAAAGCTTTTTTTACAATACCTAATGTTTTAGTTATCTTCGAATTTGGATCTAGCAAATATGCTCAAAGTTAAAATACTTAACTCTGTCCCACTAGTACCTTAGATATGTATGAACAATAAGCCGCAAACCGCACGTTTCTACCTGTTCCCACTTCGGAGATAAGTATGCGAGATTAAACTTGTAGCGATCATTTTGGAACACCCTGTAGTTTCCACGCTTCTTTATTGAGACAGTAAGAAAGCGACAACAATCGGCGATGGCACACCCCGCGACGCCGCCAGACACTGTTGTGTGGAGTTTGGCGCGCGCCTGCTGGCGCTGTCAGCAGTGAAAACGCTAGCGAGACAGCACCCCCTCTCGTGTCCCCGCTCCCCGTAGTACTTCGTGGTCATCGGCCACGTATCTTCTACAGATTGTGGGTGTCTGCGAAAGTAATCTGATTGGGCCCAGATGATCGGCGTTTTTGAAGTCTGGGGTGGGCAATGAAAGTGATCGCAGGCCTGCTCCAGCGATATGACAAAACTTACTGCCTGTTTTCACTTGAAAAGAAAGTATGAGTAATTCAGTCAATGTACAAAACTGAAAAAGTCTCGCACGTTTTCATTCAGTTGTTCCGACAGACTACTTTCATTCGAAAAAAATAAACGAATATTAACCCAACATAGTAAACCTACGACCGACTTACTGTTTCATTCGGTTGCTCCCACTGACTGGTTTCACTCAAAAGAACTAATGAAGAGGCCAACGTACTGTCAATTTTTTCATTCGGTTGGTCCCATCGACTGATTTAAATCAAAAGAAAGGGAATGAGTGGTCCAACCGACTGTGTCGATTTTTTTATTCGGTTGCTCCGACCGACTGATTTCACTCAAAAGAAGGAATGAGTAGTCCAACCGACTGCGCCGATTTTTTCATTCGGTTGATCCCACCGACTGGTTTCACTCAAAAGAACGAATGAATAGTCCAACCGACTGAATCGGTTGTTTCATTCGGTTGGTCCCACCGACTGGTTTCACTCAGAAGAATGAATGAATAATTCAACCGATACGAGAAACTAGAACCGAATGATCGATTTTTTTCCAACAACCGAATGAATAGATTGTTTTCATTCGATTGTTCCTATCACTAGAAATTAGATCTACTAAACCCTTTGTCATCTCCTTGTCGTAGGTGTGACATTATCCTTTGAAGATCAGAAGTTACAGATATATAGACACATTTCAAATTGTTATGATCATGTCAGTATGACAATGAAGAACATTTCTCAGCCTGACACTGTAAGTTTAATGCCTTTTATTGAACAGTTTGTTACTGTGGATGAAATGTGTTTCCATCACTTCACACCAGAAATTAAACAACAATCAAAGAGGTATGTAGAGGACAGTGGGTTTGCACACAAAAAGTTAGGTTGACAGTGGTAGCTGCTATATAAGAGAACAAGAGCATATGAACACCCTAATTTTCTGACATCTCACGGACTTCTTATTTATTTTTCTGTTAATACTGTCAATTGTAACATAGGTGGAGTAATCTACCATATTATACAACATTCAAGGTCAGGAGCACAGTTTCAGCTGTTTACATTTAAAGGAGCTTTTGAATATGTGCAGCTGATGCAATGTCTTTGCCCTAGGGGTCAAACACAAATAGATTTCATCATTTATGTGTACAGCTCATAGTGTACACAGCTACAAAAGCTGCAAGTTTACATCGATACTACTGGCTGTAATAATGGAAAGTCCAGTTTGGAAATCAACAATATAATGAGAATAGTTTACAACTCACCACAAAGACATACATTGACATCCAACAAGCACATAATGAACACACTCATACACATAGGACTTTTGGCAACGCATATAAATGAACACCATATATTGAATCTCGTAACACATACCATATTTCAATAATTGATGTTCTTTGGAGGTAACTCACAGTTCAAAAAGCTGCCACTAGTTCTTTTAATCTGTGTCTGAATTCTGAAACATTAAGTGCAATCTCATATATGTAGTTGGTTTCTGGAGATTACAACTCCTCCACCTCCTCATAGTGGTGACCCCAGTTTTATTTACACTGTTTCCACTCATTTGTAGCGTTTTTAGGGGCCATTGCGCTGGTATTCTGCCTCAAATATGACAGGCAACAGTCTCTCAGAAACAATGGCTTCGGCAGTTGTACTGCCTCCAGGATTTCACTTCAGATTTAAACCTGAGCTATGCATGTCTAACCCAAAAGATCTTCAAGTGCTTCAAACATCTCTTCACAGTTCTCAGCCTAACAGCATTCACAGGACTTGTTTTTCACACTGCAGTGTGAATGAGGTTAGGTACAATTACAGTGACTCTGGCTTCGAGACAGTGAATGTGCCCAAATGTGTTTCGCTTATTTACAGTGTCCAGAACAGGGATTTCAGACACCTGAACTCTTTCACGAGTGTCTCATGGTTACCTGCTGCCACTTTTGAGCAGTCAAACTTTCAAGCTTTGAATGACAGACCTCTAATCATCCCACCAGGCTTGTGTATACATCACTCCACAAGCCTCATGGCAGGCCTACAAAGTGACTCACCACCACCATAGAACTCTATTCTTGCTTTGTCAACCATAGACATTGCTGATAACATTAATATGAATCACCCTGTTAATCCATTTCATAGTTCTGAACAGTATTATCGCACCTTTTTCTGCATGCACTATGGACATCCTTGGTAACAATGGTGCAATGCAGTTTGAACTCCTTGCCTCGAGTTCAAATATTGTAAATGTTGTAGCCTCAGGCTACCACCCCAGTGACTTAGTTCCTGGTAATAGTGTTTCTAGTCACTATGTTTCCAAAGTGAAGCCATGTGCTGCATTATGTGATGTACTTGCCGCTCCCTGAAATCCACAGTCATTGCCGCACACACAAATGGCCCATTTTTTTGGCACATTCCAGTACCCCTGCCATGCCGGACCTCTGAGTCATTCCCATTGGCTGCACTGATGCTCATCCACTTGCTCCTTCTGTGCAATTGTGTACATCTGCCAAAAGAGTACCAAGCCTCACCAGAACAGGGGTACCATGATGCAGCCAGTCCAGCTGCCTGCACACATACACGGTCTGCCTGTCACACTGCTATCTGGAGATAGCAACTGGCCAACTGGCCGACTCCCAAAACTGCCTGCTATCTCATTTGACACACCGACTACAAGGTTTATTTTTGGCAAACAGATATCTGAGCACTACTTGCTGGACAATTCTACAAGGATAACTAAATCACCTACGACAGCCATTGGTAATATTTTTATAGACAAATCAAAGGAACAATATCAAATCATAAAACCAATAATTAATGGCCTATCAGATCATGATATGCAGCTCCTCCTTTTAGGTACAGATTCTAAGCAGATTATGAAGACTGCTAAATCTACATACAGGAGAGTAGTCAATCCACCAAAAATTCAGAATTTCACAAAACTGCTCAAAAATATGTTCAAATGTTTGTAAAGCTTATGGGGCTTAACTGTGGGGTCATCAGTCCCTAAACTTACAAACTACTTATAAACTAGCTTATACTAAAGATGGCACAAACATCCATGCCTGAGGGGGGATTCGAACCCTCCAACGAGGAATGACACCTCAATGCACTCGGACGCTCTGCCATGGCTCAAAAATATGAACTGGAAAGACATTTATAGTGCTCATGGCATGAATGAAAAATATAATATATTCATTAATAATGTCAGTATAATGTTTGAAAACTGTTTTCCTCTAAAAGGAACTCAAACAGAAGTCAGAAATTTAGCTACAAATAAAGATCATTATATTAGCAGCTTGTAAAAATTGTATGTATCTGTATTAGTATTATTATATTATCAACTTGTGAACAGAAAGAAAGAAAAAAGAAGAGAAAGAAAGAAATTTCCACATCCACAGGGATCTCCTCAACATGGATCTATGGAATGAACCAACTAATCTAATCTACTTGTGCCTCATCACTCACCTACACGAGCAAGTCAATTTTATTTGAGACTTGGTGCACTCACCACCAGCCTCCACCTGCCACACCACGGCCAAACACACAATTCTAGAATGTGTCTCTCAAATGCCCAATTAGACAATCAGATCCATTTTGCATGAGGAATACCTGGGCAAAAAGAAGCCACCTCAGCTGTGGAACAACCTGAGAATACTCATGAACAAGCATGTCATGTCTGAACTGACCCCGATGGCTGTCTGCTCCAGCAAACTACCGCCTGCTGTCCAGACCTCACTGATGTACAACTTCCTGGATTTGCCCAGCGAATGCATCAGAATAGCAAACCAGGTCTATGAGACTGATCTATCAGAGTGTTTAGTGTTTGTAGTTATTATTTATGAAAGTATCAAAATTGAAAATTACATAAAAAAGGACAGCCAAAGTTATGTTTAAATCAACATATTATTTCTTAAACATGTTTTACTAATAGTGTTAATAGTATGTTAGACTGAACGCAAAAATGTGATAATTTACATGTCCGGTGGTACAGTTTTATTTAGGGTTCCACATGTTTCGTGTTTGTGCAACGGATTTGTAGGGAGCGCGCAACATAGCGGAATGTTACAGAACAATCCCAAGGGCAAAGATCTTCAGAGCACGCTGTACCTCAACACCCAGCCACTAGCCAAGGACATCCTCAGATGACACATACAATGCGCCAGGCTTTACATGCTGCCCTCATGCTGTACAAACTGCTGCTTCCCAAGTAACTCCATTGCTGGCACCAGACTGAACAATTGAGAACATGAGTGACTTGAAGTACAGTCTCCCTCCTATGCTTCCCACAGGAGCAGGCTCTCGACTACCCATTCTGCTACTACCATAGCTGATTCGGAGATGCCACCGAGAAGTGCCGCCCATAATGTTATCACCCAAATGCAAACTGCAGGAAGACCTAGGTGTCACTACTGCGACAACGTGAACAGGTGTCCCTACACATTCCATTCAGTGTGCGACTCCCAACCCGAGTGTGGTTGCTTAAACATTTGGGATTCTGCATCAGGAGCATGTTTGTTAGTGGACATGGGTGCAGATGTGTCACTCCTACCATTGTCGAAGACGACAAACCATCTATGACTTCACCGCACACTGCTTCGCACAGTCAACACTACTCAACTATTGTGTGCAGGTTCAACAGCTTTCACAGTTCACTTGTTACCTGACTGTCACTTGACTCACCTTAAGCTTTCCCCTGATGATGCGCACAGTGTACCACCACCCCACAAACATGCATTTTTCGTTTGTTTGGTCGAGTTCTGATACTGTCATTTCATCCTCTCACATGCAGCTTATTCAAGAGAGCATTTCACCACACAATACCCTCCCAGATGCCTCTTACACTACTAACAGTCAAAGTCCACCTGCACGGCGATCTTCTTATGTTTTGCACCTACCAGCACTAGTTTTCAAGTCCCCACCACACTACCATGTTGCAGTAGTGTACTATGCTGACAAAATTTATAGCTGGTGGCCCCTCAGGCTACTGTGCATCTGCTTCGGCAACCTTCAGCTGCTCCAAACTCTGTTGAGTCTCACAGCCATGCCTCCAAGTGGCAACTGGCCTCACCTCGAGCACTCACTTCCATCTCAGGAAATTTCAGGTGCCACAACCCCCTCTGAGCCCCATGACCCCACCACACCTTGCATGACAACAATACTGTGGCAAGGCGTATATAAAAAAAAACCAATCCACGCACACTGTAAAAAATTTCTATCACTACTACTGTCACAGTGCACAAACTACCTCTCACATATGGCCCTCTGTTCTCTAGTACACCAAGAAAACTTTGCTCAGAGAGATCACTGTGATTAAAGAATCATCGGACATTTAAAGCAGTCCTCCATTGCCGTGCTACCCTTTGGGATGAGGGTTTACCTTTTGTGCTTCATGGACTCTGCATGATTAGAAGGAGGACCTACAAGGTGCAGTTGCAGATTTCGTTTATGGACAGTAATTGATACTGTGGGGTGAACAAGTCCATCCTGCGCTACACCCAACAATTGTAGAACTACCTGTGTTTCTAGGTCGAGTGTGACTTTCACTGCTTGAAGATTTAACCACCTACCCTATTGGGTCATACAACCCTATCCCCACACATATCTTAGACTCATGCGAATTCATCATGCTTCGTGATGACATGGCCCAGCCACTTTTACAACCAACATACCCAGGATATCATCACATACTAAGGTGCTCATAAAACACTTTGGACATTCTCTTCAAAGGTTCCCCAGTCACAGTGTCGACCAATTGAGTGAAGCCTTGTGCAATCTCCCATCTTGCCGAGGATCCAAAAGCATCCACTGTCATGTACGACACGCCTGCACATAACACCCTATTGAATACACACACTTACCCTCTGCAGAATGCTCCCCGCTCCATGTCGGCTAATGGACTCCCACTTCCACCTCAAGGTCTGAACACTCTAGGTCAAGCAATACAATTCATGCTCTACAGTGAAAGGATAGGAGGAGAGGGGTGGGAGTTAGGAAGGTTGGGAGGTGATGATGGGGATGGATACAGCATGGCCTTATGGAGTTTGTTGAAAATAAATGGGTGGAAAGAAATGCAGCTTGGGAATGTCATGGGAAGGAGGGGAGGGGAGGTGAGAGAAACAAAACAAAACAAACACACACACACACACAAAAACATACACACACACACACACACACACACACACGACACACACACACACACACACAGCACAGCACATGGAATTGAAAAGGTGTATGATAGATGGGGGCAAGAACAGTTTGGGGTGGGGAGAAAAGAGATTATTGTAAGTTAAGGCCTGGATAATTTTGAAATTGGAGAAGTTACTGTAAAGCTAACTCTGAAACAGCTGCACCTAACTGCTGTTTTTGATGTGCAGAGGATTTATCAAAAACATGTCACTCTTGGAGGATTTCTTATAGTTACATGACAATCAATGATGCATTGGCAGTAGAATATGTCAGTAGATACTAATATGAATTATAATATGTTAAATATGTGTAATTATGTTACACAAGGCTTCTAGCTGTTCAGTGGAAGTTTATGATTAATTGGTTTTCTGCTGTAGACATTTGTTTTAATATCTCATTTTTGCTTTTGTACCAAATACTTAGCTGTTTGAGGAGTGGAGAGTAGGCTTTGCAAATGTGCAGGTTGAAATGCAAGTGCTGGTTACAGAGTCTTGTGTTCACCAGTGACTCTCTTTTTTTACTGCAAGTTCCCATCTCGGCAGTTCTGAGGGATTGGGGGAATGTGGAAGTATCCAGATGGCATGCCTGGTGTAACATGTACCAAAGGATGGGGTCATGTTGGAGGGCATGCTCTGCCACAGGATATTGATTGATAACTCCATAACTTATTGGTTATGAACTGCAGATTAAAACTTAAGGTACTGCAGAAAGGTAGAAAAGCTGGAGATGGAACCTGCATAAATTGAAGGAACCAGATGTGGTTGGGAGTTTCAGAGGGAGCATTAGGCAAGGATTGGCTGAAATGAGGGAAAATAATACAGTAGATGAAGAATGGGTAGCTCTGAGAGATAGGGTAGTTAAGGCCGCAGAGGATCAAATAGGCAGAAGGACAAGGCCTAATTGAAATCCCTGGATAACACAGGATATACTTAACTGATGAGAGGAGAAAATATAAAAATTCAGCAAGTGAAGCAGGCAAAAGGGAGTACACAGGTCTGAAAAATGAGACTGACAGGAAGTGCATACTGGCTAAGCAGAAGTGGATACAGGACAAATGCAGAACCATAGAAGAATGTATAGGTAGGGGAAATATAGATACTGCCTACAGGAAAATAAAAGAGATATTTGGAGATATGAAAAGCAGTTGTATGAATATCAAGAACTCAGATGGAAAACCAGTACTAAGCTAACTGTGGAAGGAATATATAGAGGGCCTATACAATGTAAATAAACTTGAAGGCAGTATTCTTTGACAGGGCACTGAAGGATTTGAGTCAAAACAAGGCCCCTGGAGTAGATGATATTCTGTCTGAACTGCTGATATCGTTTAGAGAGTCAGTCATGAAAAAATTGTTCCACCTGGTATGCAATATGTATTAGACAGGGGAAATACCCCTCCGACTTCAATAAGAATATCGTAATTCCAATTCCAAAGAAGGCAAGTGCAGACAAATGTGAAAATTACAGAACTATCAGTTTAATAAGTCATGGTTACAAAATACTAACATGAATTATTTACAGATGAATGGAAAAAACTTGTGTAATCCAACCTCAGGGAAGATCAGTTTGGATTTAGGAGAAATGTAGGAACATGGGAGGCAATACTCACATTATGACTTTATCTTAGAAGACAGGCTAAGAAAAGGCAAACCTACATTTTTAGCTTTTGTAGATTTAAAGAAAGCTTTTGACAATGTCAACTGGAATACTCTTCCAAATTCTGAAGGTAACAGGGGTAAAAAATAGGGAGTGAAGAGTTATATTCAACCTATACAAAAACCAGACAGCAGTTTTTATAGTCGAAGGGCAAGAAAGGGATTCAGAAATTGGGGAGGGTGTAAGACAGGGTTGTAGCCTTTCCCAAATGTTGTTCAATCTGTACATTGAGCAAGCAGTGAAGGAATGCAAGGAGAAATTTGGAGAGGAAAATAAAGTTCAGGGAGAAGAAATAAAAACTTTGCAGTTTGCCGATGACATAGTAATACTGTCAGAGACCACAAAGGATCTGGAAGAGCAACTGAAGGGAATGGACAGTGTCTTGAAAAGAGGGTATAAGATGAACATCAACAAGAGAAAAACAAGGATAATGGAATGTAGCATCAGAAAGTCAGGCACTACTGAAGGAATTAGATCAGGGAATGAGACAATAAAAGTAGTAGATGAGTTTTGTTATTTGGGTAGCAAGGTAACTTCTGATGCCCAAAGTAAAGAAGATATCAAATGCAGAATGGCTATGGCAAGAAAAGCTTTTCTAAGGAAGTGAAACTTCTTAGTATTCAAATTAATTTAAATATTAGGAAGACCTTTCTGAAAGCATTTCTTTGGAGTGTAGCATTGTACGGGAGTGAAACATGGATGATAAGGATTTCAGACAAAAAGATGATTTAAGCTTTTGAAATGTGGTGCTACAGATGAATGATGAAAATTAGATGGGTAGATCACATAACCAATGAAGAGGTGCTTAATCGAATTGGGGAGAAAAGGAGTTTCTGGCATATCCTGACTAAGAATGGATAGATTAGTGGGACACATTCTGAGACATCAATGAATCATCGACTTAGCATTAGAAGGAAGTGTGTGGGGTAAAAATTGTAGACGGAGACCAAGGGATGAATACAGTAAGCAGATTCAAAAGGATGTAGGTTGCTGAACTTATTCTCAGATGAGGCGACTTGCACAGGACAGGGTGGTGTGGAGAGCCGCATCACACCAGTCTGTGGACTGAAGACCACAACAACAACTCCATAAAACAAATCAGACAAGTTATAGATGTTGTTATTACTGGCAGTGGCTACAATTGCATAAATTTGTTCAAAATAATAACTGTTATAAAGCAAATGATACTTCATACTGCCATGTTTATCTGAAAATAAAAATTTGTGGAAAGTCAAAATATATTCTCATAGGCTGCTGATGCCATGGTACCAGATAACATTTCTGTGCTCGTCAAAAACATTGGAAGAATGTGACCTATACCCAGGTCATCACAATACTTGCTGACAATAGCCACCTGAGGTAATTTAAAACTGTGATTTACCACTGAGCACAGCAAGATTCCATTTATCAGCAGTCCAAGCCTACTCGTCATGATACCATTCCAAATATTGCTGTTTGAATTGTAGACTTAAAGGCAGCATGTGCTTGGGATGGTAGTTTTCTAATATGCTGCTCCTACTCCCTGGCTACTGGTGCGATACGAGACAGGATGCTATAGGGAGTCTATACATTGTTCTTGGATGGCTGCTACAGATGACGAGAAGTTACAATGTGTTTGGTACACAATATGTTACCCTCCCTTGTTCTGATATATTAGAACCCTGATGGCAAGTAGGCCTGCTCTTATGTTTCCAAGCAGTCCACCATCATGGGTAAGTGGTCCCCAAACTGCTCAGCCTAACACTAACCATTCAAATTCCCTTTCAAAACAATTTGGGTGTCTGTTCCTTACCAAGGAAATGCATGTGGACCCCATCTTGTTGCTAGGCAGGATCCATTGATTCATGTGGTCTGTGACACACGAAACCTCCCATTGGCATGGTGTGGTTGGAACTGTGATTCATCTGACTACATCACATTTCACCATTGTTCTGGCATCCATCTGTGCTGTTTGGTAACAAATGCAAGCCACTGTGCCCCACAATGTGTTAACAGTGGCACCCATGTGCAGCAACAAGTCCCATACTCAACAGAACCTAAGTTATGTGGATTGTCTACTGGAAGATATGGCTAGCTTGTCCCATATTGAATTGAGTCATGATTTGTTGCACTTTTGCCCTTCTATCACTATTGACAATCAATCTCAGAAGTCACTGGCATGATCATGGAAGGTTGCAAGTCAACCAGTAGCTCATTCATTGTGGACTGTGACAACCCCCTTTAATCACTCATGATACACCCTGCACTCAGTTGGATATGTGAAGACATAACTATCATCATTGTATCTGCTTGATAACTTTTGTAACTTTAGTCTATACAAATCACAGTAATCAAAGGAAAAAGCCATCAACATTTTTCTATATTTTCTGTTTAAAATGTAGGCATTATAATTGTAAAACAGAGTAATTTCATTTCACATTGAGAAGTCACAACTTTAATCTATAGAATATTTAAATAAACAGCTAATTAGTAATGAACAGAAGAATGAATATATCATTAACATTGGAAAAAACTATAATATCTTAATGTAGTATCTCCAAAATTGTTAGAGAGCTTGTTATTTTTTCTTACTCACTTATTTGCTTCCTAGTTTTTGACAAGAATGTGCAACATCACAAGAAATTAGCTCACTCTGCAGTGCTGAAGATTCCAAAAATAAATCATATGATATTGAATTCACAGAAGATGGTCACTAACATCAAGAATCATATAGAAGAATCTAAACTGCAGACCAATTATGCTTTAAAAATGGCCAAAGATATTGAGCATACACATGCAACAAAAATTTCAGAGGTAAGGAAATGCAATATCACACTTGTTTGTAACCTCCCAGGGGGTTCACATTTCTTACATGTGTGTGTGTGGGGGGGGGGGGGGGGGGGGGGGGAGGGGGGGGGGCAAGCATGGGGCCCCAAGCTAATGCAGTCTTTCTTCTTTCATTCTTCCCTGGACTGTATTTCCTTTTCCTTCCCCACCTTTCCTATACTCACTTCTTCCCATCCCCACCAGGGGACTGATGACCCCTGTCCCAATTAACCAACTTGTTAATAAAGTCAATACTTACTTCTTAAAAGAAACAACAATAGAAAAAATAGTAGCTATACTTCACCATATGGGCAAGAACTTATTAAAATGATTGCAGTTAAGAAAAGAAAGTGAACATAATACATAGTTAGGTTTCCACTGCAACAGATAGGAAAATATTGCAGAAAAAAATTATTATTATGAGATAGAAAGTCACTCACAGCAGTAGGCATATAGAAAATGAGGAATTGTTGTTGCTAAGCATTGGTAAATGATGCAAGTTTGAAAGTTCAATAATGATAACAATAACTTTTTAAAGTGGTTGACTCCTTTTTCTTTGCTAATCTATACTATTTCAGTAGTTGTCTTTCCTTGTACATCATTTCATGTACTTATTGCATTCCTCAGACATTCATCCAAAGCAGAACCTTAATTAATAAGGAACAAGTCAAGGTGTACTGACATTAAAATGGCAGCTAATATAATAATGAAAAATGGGAGATGGGTGAATGGAAAAAAGTTTGAAAAAAGCTGAAAAGCTGAAAAATGCTCCTGTCAGCCACAAAAAAGGCAAATATGTTCCTTGTTTAAGAGATGATGACCTAAAAATGGGGAATCAGCTGTCCCAGTCCTCATTCTGCCCTTTTTTATTTTTATTTTTATTTTATTTCATTTTTTTAATAAAATAAAATACAAATTGGTGTCCAAAAATGTTCATGGTCTTTTAATGCAGAACATGCTGAATCCTTTTACCCAGTCTATCCTCGTGAAATTATAATACAGAGCATCTCCTTCTCATAATCGCTGTCTATATAGGTCTCTTTGACTGGCACTTTCTATAGTGTGTCACTATCACTGTTTTTATCCATGTCTCATGATTTTCCTTACCACATTCTCCTTCCCTGCCACTTTCAATGTCTCTCTGCCCATTCTTTTTCTCTCAAATTTCTACATGCTCAGAGACTGCCACCTGTCTCTTTAGTTGCTGCTCTCTCCTCTTTACAGATGGCTTGGTCATGCTTGTAACCCCTAGACCGAGAAACTTTAATATGTGAGTATAGGGGGATGGGGGATAATAATAATAATAATAAATTGTAGCTACTGTTCACAGGTCTATGTATGGTCTCCTGCCTCTCTTTTGCTCCCATTACTACTATCTCAATCCATTTATCTTTTTAGTGCCACTGTCCCTCTATTACCATGACTGTATGTTCTCGATTTCTCTTGCGCTGGCATTGTCTCTCTTCCACTGTCATTTTCAACTATTCTTTATCAGCATCAAAAATGTGTGAGCATGTGTTTATATACCAAAATGTTTGCTGAGGAAGTGGAGGGGGGAGGGAGGGAGTTGAGGACTGAGGCAGCTGGTTCCTCACTTCTCACTTTTAGGACTGAGTCTTTTAAACAGGAATATTTTTGCCTTATTTGTGCTCTGAGAGATCATTTTTCTGCTGGTTCCTTTATTATCTTGCTACAGCATAATGTGCTGTTTATATAAAACAAAAGCTGTATATTAATAAATATTTGATTAACTATACATTTCAACAAATAACAAACACAAATTCAGTCATTTATCAAAGAGAAAACAGACTGTACAATTTCATTATTGTTATTTTTTAAATTGAGCAATACGTATTTCATAAAGTCTGCTTGTACATAAGTGAGCACACTGTGCAGGTTAATCCAGTGAGATGTTATTATGTTCTCAATTTTAAATGAAATGTTGATATCTACTCTACTTTTCATATGTGGTTATGTAAAGCTAAATTGAACCACACACAAAATGTCCACAATGTGTTTTTACCTTTGCAAATTCATTAAAATATGTTGAAAAACTTCCTCTAATTTGATACTGCACAACAGCTGTAATAAATAACAATGATAAAATTAAATCATAAATTAATTGATGAAATCAAACTGCCAGATCAAATTTTTTGCCAAGTATGAATCTGAAATTGGATTGTAAGTTACGTACTAACATCATCTCTCAGCACAATTGACACTTTAGGTACTGAAACGTGGTTCTTTGGGTGTATCATGATAGCAGATAAAGATTTTTCACAAATGGAAAAAAGATACTTCTAGAAAGCTGTCTGAAGCATAAAGCTACAGTTAAAATTTGACTCATTCACTATGTTTAGTTATTTAGATATTTGTGCTCCATGGTACAAAAATGGCTAATAATATTTGTTTTATGATTTTCTGCTTAAGCACAGTACCTTGGAACCTCTGGATCTCAGCAGCATAAGGAGATATAAAAAAAAATTAAAAATTAGTTTGTAAATTTCTTGTTAAGAACACATAGTTTTAAGACCATTTTTTGTGGTTTTTCTCATGAACCATCCATGAACAAATGGTACTTTCATAAGCTGTATAAATCCCACACTATACCACACACAATATGTGAAAACCAACCATGGTGCTCTTTTGGTTGGGCTGCAGGAAGTGTGTAATTGTTTACATTGTGAGTGTGCTGTTGGGTAGCTACAGTACACCCATTCTTCTGTTGGATATCCAGGTGATTACTTGGCAACGGGCATATCAAAACAGTTACTCCTGACTTCTGCGATCCAGAGATATGGATCCCTAATGAATAACATTTTCGTATGTTGAATTTTTGAACATATCAATACCATGCATAACAGTGCCTTGTATGGTAATACAGGATCTCAGATACAGGGAAAGGAGGCACAGATATTAGTAAGGGCACAAGTACATCACCACTGTATGCTTAGAGGATCAAAAAGGTCACCTGTACTGATATGTGAACATTATACTGGTATGTACAGTAGAACCTCTCAAACTCGACACAATGTGGACTTAAAGGTTGTCGAGTTTTGAGGTTGTCGAGTTTTAGGGAACTTAAATAAAAATAACTAGGAGTTGAATAAAAACGCTTATTTAAAGTATTAAAATTGTACATTTATTGATTTATTACCCCCACTGCTTCGCATGCGTAGGCTGGTTTGCTGCACTAGTTGTTTCTTTTTAATCCTGATGAAGAATCCATATCTTAAATTTCATAGTTATAGCTTGAAATTTGAGTTAACAGTACCACATTTTTGAAGATCAATTTTTGCATCGCGTATTTCATCTCCTTATTGGTAGAATTTCCAAAAATAACGAAACATGTGTCTTTTAAATTTGAACCCCAAATCCAAATCCGAAAATTTGTAGTTCTAACTTCAAAATTGCCTAAATAGCAACATATTTTCGAAAACCACTCCCTCTCCAATTTAACCCCCTTGATAGTTGAATTTCCAAAAATATCGAAACACGTATTTTTTAACGTCTAACCAACTATACAAATATCGATTCTTCAGTTTCTCCCGGCATATTTGATGATCTGCCGGTCTATAGTGTCCAACGGGCACAATATTTCGGCGATCATACATGTCGCCATCATCAGGTGAACTGACGGACTGAGCTCCTGGAAATGCGCCGGCACGGAGATCCGCACGCTATGGCTGCTCGAAGGGAACTGGGTTCTAGCCCGGTAGCGGGCCATTTAAATACACCAGGTTAGAACTGGTTTTTGTCTGCCGAATAAAATTTGTGCACTGGTGGGGAGCGCTAAAGATGATCTCGGTTTGAGGAAGGCGGGCGTGTACCAGATTCCATGTCAGTGTGGAAAGTCATATATTGGACAGACGATGCGTACCGTTGAGGATCGATGCGTTGAACACCAGAGGCACACACGACTGATGTGAACATTGTTTGTCGGAGAATCACGCCATGGAGTATGAACACACTAGGATTCTGGTACAGACGTCGAGATACTGGGACTGCGTCATTAGAGAGGCCATTGAAATTCGCACAAGTGACGACCTCATAAACCGTGACTCTGGCTATAATCTTAGCAAAGCTTGGGAACCAGCAATTGGGTTAATTAAGAGTAAATCTAGCAAACGTAACGAAGTGACGACCACGGCGGACAGAGCCCTCACACCGACGTCTTCTCAGACGCCGGCGCAATCGGTTCCACTGCGCAGCTGCGGCGCGGGGCGCGGACCGCGGAGGGGTCGCTCCGCTGGCCGAGGGTATTTAAATGGCCCGCTACCGGGCTAGAACCCAGTTCCCTTCGAGCAGCCGTAGCGTGCGGATCTCCGTGCCGGCGCGTTTCCAGGAGCTCAGTCCGTCGCCGAAATATTGTGCCCGTTGGACACTATAGACCGGCAGTACACCCGTGGATATTTTGATTATACAAATATCAATTTTTGCAGCTCTAGATTCAAAATTGTATCAATAGCAACGTGTTTACAAAAGAATTTTTGATCCTCTATTTAACCCTCTTACTTGCTGAATTTCCAAAAATACTAAAAATCATGGACTTTTAATTCTGACCAAGATTCCATATCCGAAGTTTCGTAGTTATAGCTTGAAATTTGAGTTAACAGCACCATGTTTTTGAAAATCAATTTTTGCATCTCGCATTTCACTCCCTTATTGGTCGAATTTCCAAGAATATCGAAACACGTGTCTTTAAAATTTGAACTCTGAATCCAAATCCGAAAATTTGTAGTTCTAACTTCAAAATTTGCCTAAATAGCGTCATATTTTCGAAAAACACCCCCGCTCCAATTTAACCCCCTTGATGGTTGAATTTCCATAAATACCGAAACATGTATTTTTTAACGTCTAACCAACTATACAAATATCAATTTTTGCAGCTCTAGCTTCAAAATTGTATCAATAGCAACGTGTTTTCAAAAAGAATTTTTGATCCTCTATTTAACCCTCTTATTTGTTGAATTTCCAAAAATACTAAAAATCATAGATTTTTAATCCTGACCAAGATTCCATATCCGAAATTTCGTAGTTGTAGCTTCAAATTTGAGTTAACAGCGACATATTTTTGAAAACTAAATGTTTCTTAAATGACGCCTACAGAGTAAGATCAACATCCTCCACAAATTTCAAGTTTGTATCTTCAGTGGTTTGGGCTGGGCGATGATGAGTCAGTCAGTCAGTCAATCGGGACACTTCCTTTTATATATAGAGATTAATATCTTATAATCAAAAAACTGAAAAAAAAAAGAGGCAAAATGCCTAGTATAATCTGAAAATTCAGTGTTCATTACAATTATTACTGAAGTTGTTTATGCTGCTTATAAAAAGTCCACCATGTTTAGTTATGAGAAGTTTTCTGGACACTAGAAGAAAAGTGTAAAAGAAAACTTACTGAAGTCGTTTGAAAAACCCTGCGACTGAAGACTGCTTTACTGTCTCCACACGGCGTCTTGCAGCTTGATCACGGAGTCGCTTGAGGAACAGAATCTCCATTCCAGTCGCATTTTGCTGCTCTAAGTACTGCAATGTGACACCCAGTGACGACAATGTAGCGAGGGTAGTTTATGACCTGCCCGGGAATCCCAGGTCGACACGCGCCCTCATGATAAGGACAGTGGTCACAGAAATCTCCGAACGTGTACAAACAATAGCCCGCCCCCAGCTGGGCAGGTAAAGGGTGTGTTGAACGACCTTGGAAAACCCAGTAACCTAGTCTGAGTCTCTAGCTCTCTCGGGCGGCCTACGTACTGATGGAAAGCTTTACGTTATGGGCGGTGTAAAAAAATTATTAATTCACCACCCTGTCGAGTTTTATGGAATGTCGAGTTTTCGGGAATGGAATTTGAGAGGTTCTACTGTATCAAAAACTGGATGAGATGATTCATACGGTCTCCAAGAGGGCAGTGTTCAGGCAAAACAATTTAGTTTCCTGTTTATGCAGCATTTCTGTCTGGTAAAATAAGATCCCTAATACATTTTTGTTGTTACTTACTGTTAAATGAGTAGGAACCTACTATCTAAAAATGTTCAAATGTTTGTAGAGTCTATGGTACTTAACTACGGGGTCATCAGTCCCTAAACTTACAAACTACTTATGAACTACTTACAACTAAGGACGGCACAAATAGCCATGCCCGAGGGGGGATTCGAACCCCCGACCATAGTGGCCGTGCGGACCGTGACTGGAGCGCCTCAATCCCCTCGGCCACCGCGGCCAGCACCTACTATCTAATTCTGTCTAAAGCACCCTATGAGAAAGATTGCCTTTCAGCAAGAAAATGAATCATTTTATAGCTCCTGGTATGTGTTTGAACAATTCATTCATGAGGGTGCATGAGGGTGCATTAAGTAGTGCTTCAGATCACCTCACCTCCTTCCCACAAGTGAAATTTAATATGCAACTGAAAAAAAAAAAAAAAAAAAGTAGTTCTGTGTGTTTCTTGAACCCAGTGTTGACCAGTTTCCATAAGCAGTGGATGATGAATGAGTGGCCACATAACATCATGACCCCTTTTTGATGTGTTGTATAGTACACACTATGACTGATCACCATTATATATATATGATCAATATAAGAGAGTTTACGCACTGTTTTATTGTTGTCCCTAAGTCAGCTGTTATAAGTACAATCCTTATCTTTTACATGTGAATGATCAATTATTTCTGTTTTACATTTTTAACCTATTTTACAGCAAACTTACAAAGTGTTCAAATGGCAATACTCAGAATATTTTCATTACATTAAAGGATAAAAACCAATTCAATCAAACATAGTTTTATCTCTTACTTGCAGGGAATATCAAACATTAATCAAGGATCAGGTGCTACTAAAGTGGAGGCAATAAGACTTTTTGATGAAGTTTATGCATTTTCTAGCCGTGTAAGAGCAACAAAAGCTGATCTGACTGCCATTGAATATTCTGGAAACTTAAACAGAAATAAGATTGTACAGGTAAGTTACAACTATTTTTATAAGAGAATGTATTAAAATTATTTCTTTTGATAAAATTAAATGAGATAGAAGTAAAGGTAGGATGGAGAAAGGAGTAGAAGAGACAGTTGAAAATAAAAATATTCTTTTTCATTGTTGATTAATTGTAGATTTTATTTACCTATAAACTGTTACAAATAGCCAGAAATTTTCTGTAAATAACTTTACATAACTTCTAACATTCCTATGCCACTTTCAACCCCAACCCCTTATGACAGGGATCATATCCCTGTCGAAGACTCGATGCGAAACCTGCCCAATCCACCCACCCAGTACTTCCTAATCCAGTCCCATCACAGGCTTATCCTACCTCATCAGAGGTCGGGCCACCAGTGACAGCAGCCATGTAGTACACCAAATCTGCTGCAATTATTGCACAGCATTTTATATTGGTATGATGATGAACCAGCTGTTCGTCAGGATGAATGGCCACCGCCAAACTGTTGAAAAAAGCAAGATGGACCACCCAGTGGCACAGCATGCAGCTGAGCACAGCACTTTGGATTTCAAAGGTGCTTCACTACCCAAGTCATCTGGATCCTCCCCTCCACCACCAGCACAGATGAGAGTTGTCCCTTCAACTTCCCATCCCTGCACCCTATGCCCAACATCTCCCCCTGCCCCTTCTATCTTCCCCACTCATTATCCTGTATATCATGTCTACCTTGCAACTGTGTGTTACCACTTACAATATCCCTTTAATTAGTTACTTATTATTTTTTACTAATTTTTTTTTATTTTTCCCATTTCTCCTAACTTTACTTGTTTCTTTTTTTTTTTCAATTTTTATTTTTACTTATTATTCTTATCATTTCAAATCTCCCCAATCCCTCCCCCACTCCTCTACACTTCCCTTTTTACCTTTCCGATGCATTCCCTTCACTGTATTCATTGCCACATTTCAAATTCCCACCTATAAGAGCCTTTAAAATCCATCATGTGTGTGTATATCATTGTCCGACTGATTGCGTGAATGTATGTGTTTATTTTTCTGATGAAGCCCATGGCCGAAAATTTAAGTTATGTGAATGTGATTATCTATTTTTGTGTCTGTCGGCAGCTCAGCGAGCCTCTTTCCGATGAGTTGTTATCTATCCTCAATTATTTACATAAGTTCTGTATGTCAGAAGCTTCAAGCTGAAAAACCTATTATTGGATTTGGAAGTGAAGAGACCACCATATAGTAGAGGTGCCGAGCCATAAACAGCTGCACATAAAAAAGAACAATGATTACTTGCAAACTTTCAGATTCATATGCTTTAATGAGTTGAAGTGTGCACACATACACACACCTATTTAGTCCTACCTTGTCACTGCCTTTGGTCAGGTGGGTGGAGGAATGGGGGGAAGGCAGGGGGCAGAATGAACTGAATATGTAACTAGGTGCTGCAAAAAACAAAATGTCTTGCATTTAGAAAATAACTAAGTATGAATCAGTTATGTTCTGTAGAAACAACATATGAAGTAAGCTGTTGTTGTTTCTTTTACTTTCTAATGCTAATACTCTTAAAAAAACAGATATGAAATCAACACAGCCATCATCAATGCTGTTTCACTTTATTTGCCTCTGGATAGTTAATTACTTTCATTTGAACATCGTGTATCTCACAACAGTGTTTTACACATATTTATTTGTGTAGTATAATGTGTCACACGGTAAATATTGCAAGAATATTAACAACAAATAAATTAGTGATTCTGAAACCCATAAGCACTGAGTGATTGTTGTCTTTAGTATGTAGTGTAAATCTTTGACACTACCATTATATCATAGAGTAGTTAGGACTGGTAGCAGTAGTGATTGTATATTTTACTAAGCAAATAGAATGAGAAATATTCAGACTAAAGTGTTGAGGATGTCTATTCTAGAGCAAACAGAACTCAAATATTATTTGTACAATGAAGAAGTGAATATGAAGCAAGGTGTAATACATCTTATGAATAAATAATAAAATGGGGGGGGGGGTGGTTAGTGGAAATAAAACAGCAGCACCAAACTTTCACAATGAGATGAACAATGTGTAAACATACTGTACATGGTACAACAAAATTATTCAATAAGTAAATCACATTAACCTTATAGAAAACTGTATTCAGGATGATGGGGGACACACATTGAAAATGTCTCAAAGAAATTAACCATTACACATTACATAACAACTGCAACCAAGTCAGACTGAATGCATGTTTCATTAACCACGATTTCTAGAGAATAGAGGAATTCTTCATTCTTAGAGGAATCCAGATGGAATACAAAGTCTTTCGCAGTAGAGTCTTTGAATGAAAAATTTGCATATTTCTTACCACATCAAATTAGGAAAACTTTCCAAGGTTTTGATTATAAGCTCCATCATCTTCATCAGGTATAACACTGACTGTCTTGAACTGGTAAGGCTCCCATTTTTATAACAAAAAGACGACTTCTGATTGGCTGGATTACAGCACGATGAAAACGGCATGTACAGAGGTTAAGTCCATAGAGTTTGCTTGCATGCTCTATTTAGCATTGCTTGTAACACCATCCCTTGCAACAGGTGGTAAACTGTGAGAGGTTCAAGAAGTCACCCTCTATTTTTTTCTGCATCTAATGTGTGCTTCCATGCATTGCTAAGTGCATGTCCGGTGTCTCTGTGATCAGGGAGGCTGTTGAAATTTGATTAGGTGAAAACAACTTAGCAATGTATGGAATCACATTTTGGATAAAGAAAAAGCAAAGAAGGTGACTTTTCAAAATTCTTGCACTTTACTGTCTATTGCGACAGATGGCACTGCAAACACATACCCACAGGAATATCAAAAAATATGTATCCATGTTATAACTACACAACTGACTTGTCTCACCGAACAAAGTACATTGTTTTTGTACTCCCTTCAAATTTTCATCTTTCCCAAATTTAATTTGAATTTATTTAAAATCTCTCTTCAATTTGTATTTTTCTCTCACATGCCAACTCCTGACGAAAGAATTCCATTGGACACTTTACATTTCATTATTAATTTACAGATATCAGCAACCTCACGACTTTCCTTTTTTCAAGACTTTGTATAGCCACCTGCATGAAATGGAAACATGGTATCTGCACAGTGAATTAGAAGACAGTTCCTTCCGTTCTCTCTTTTTCTAGAACTAAGAGAAAATTTATTGGCTTTCTTAAAACCCTGCTGGCAAGTGGAAACCTCAACAGCAGAAATGTGCCTTCCTGTCAATTTTAAAATCAAGTCCTTCGACTGATCCAGTGTGATGAAACATTGAACCTTCTAGTACAGTGGTTCCCAACCATCTTATCTGTGAGTGCAAAAAGATGTAATTGATACCTTCCCCCATTTTCTGTTAACATTATCATCATTAGTATATAACCCAACTCTAAAATTAAAAACAATTTTTTGGTACTTTTAGTTTCAAAGAGATGAAAGATAAAATGATATGTATTTCTTGCAGGTGTTTTCTATGAACTTATGATTGAATTAAGAAACTGATCCTGCTTATTTTCAACAACTTTTATGAGTGATATTTTCTTTATCTACAACCAGCATGTTCATTTAAAATGTGCCTATTTTTATTTCTGTAAATCTCTTAATATTTGAATTATTTATGCCTAAACTGGGTTATACATTTTACTTAGATGTAAATTGACAGCAAGAATTAATTTTGGCTCTTTGCTGAGAAGAAATGGAAAAAAATGGTAGAAGAATGATCATGTACAACTGCTAGTAATTAATAAGAGCATAATGGAGTGTAGCTAAATATACTGAAAAACAAAAAGAGTGAGAGCCTATCACATCATAAGTTGAAGACAAATTATATGCTATTTTTTTCAAAATAGAGCATTTTATCTATTTCAGTAATAGCTTTATATATTAATGATGGCTCATATAGTTTGATGGTTATTTCCATTCATTTATGGCATATGGAATCATATTCTGGGATAATCAGTGTCAAGCAAAAAAAGTTTTTGTTGTACGGATGAGGGTTATCAGAATTATGAGTAGAGTGAACAATAATAAAACATTTTACAAAACAAATAGTTCATACCATGATCACAACACAAGAAGAAAACATCATCTTCACAAAGAGTACATTACTCAGGCGTAAATATATTCAATAAACTCCCTGTCCATATCAAATCACACATCGGGGATTTAACCAACTTCAAAAAACATTTAAAACTTTTCCTCTTGGAGAATCCTTTCTATTCTTTACAGGAATTCTATCATAATGTGTAATACTTCCTGAACTGTGTTAAATTTAAGCATTAATAATAAAACTGATTACGCAGCATTGGCATACTTGTTTGCAGAATACTACTTATGTTCATTGAACCTTAATTTGTTAATGTAATCATCCTTTGTCATTATTGTATTTTTTTTTAAGTTTTAAGAATAATCTGTGTTGTTATTTGAAAACATGAACATTCTTTTCATGTATCTATGTATATTTGATTCAAATTGTAAACCATATGATCATTTTCATGTGACCATTAGTGACACATTCTACATCCTAGTTATTCATTCGCATCAAGGATCCAAGGAACACAAAAAGAAATAAAATAAAATAAAAAATAAATGAAAATATCTACTTTTACATTGTTAGAAGCAAGAACAAATGTTTAAAGTCTACTTTTCTTCTTCTGTTTTTACAAAACTTTAAAGCTTTAGATGAAGCCAATGCCTCCATAACTGGAGTAGAATGATTCAGCCAGCTTCTAGAGAATTATGGTTTAGGATTTTAAATAGAGTACATTGAAAGTATTTGAAGATTTAATTTAATGTTCACATTTTTGGATTGTAAAAACCATCCTGCTTAATTGTTTCTATTCCCAATCCATACCTGAGGTACAACTGCTACTAAGGTTAAATTTTGTGAAGTTATTAGTGCTATAAAATGGGTCTTACTGATTCTTGTTATAAAAACAGCAGCTGTCTCATATAATTTTTCTCCATTTGTTAGTATTACAGATTGCACCCTGTCCTCCTTATCACCAGTTACTAAAAATTTACCTTTCTAAAGTGAAAATATTTGCATACAGCATACCTTTGATTAATTCAAATCATTTAGAAGAGCTACTGAATACTAAAATGAACTTGTTTAAAATTATATTATTCTCTACTAATCATGTTTCAGGTTAAAGGTGACATAGATCAGATGAGATATGATCAGATGGAAACATTAAAAAAAGTGCAGTGGTCTCTGCAACAGTTAAGATCTATCACTGAAGAAATGTCCAAGTTTTCTGAATTAGGTAATAGTGAATCCATCTAAAATTACCCCATCAGTAAATAAAAATTTAATTTAAGAATTCTTTTTCATAATAATCATTCATTAAAATACATCAGTACTGATTTTCAAAACTATTTTCATGATTCACAATACATGAGTAGACATACAAAGTACTTATAATGCTTGCAGATATAATAAGTTAATACCTTATATATGGGGCCTTATAGACAGGTGTTAGAATGCAAACGTAGGCTTCCGCGGCAGTTGTCACTATCAATAAAATTCTTCTGGGTATTATACCGCGTCGTCATTTTGTAAACTTTGCCGACGTTTCGGCCACTATTGCAGGTGGCCTTCATCAGGGTCTGTGTCTGACTGCTGACTGTACGATCGCTTGGTGTTTATATACCAGCGGATGAAGGAGAGGAAGGGGGCGCCGCAACCGCTGTCCGTTCTCCCAGGTCCATTCCACCAATAGCAAGTTCTAATGCAAAAGCCAATAGGAAACGTCCTTTTTGACCAATAAGGGAGAAGAATACAACATCCAATCATATGAAAAAACCAGCCATTAAAACACCAATCAGCAACGGCCCTTTCCACCAATGGCGTGCAATAATATAACCACCAATAAAGGATAACCTACGCCCCCTTCCTCTCCTTCATCCGCTGGTATATAAACACCAAGCGATCGTACAGTCAGCAGTCAGACACAGACCCTGATGAAGGCCACCTGCAATAGTGGCCGAAACGTCGGCAAAGTTTACAAAATGACGACGCGGTATAATACCCAGAAGAATTTTATTGATAGGTGTTAGAATGCTCACATCACCATTGCAACCAGCATCGTTGCTCAAATTATGCAGTCAATTCTCTGTAAGCACCATCCTGCCACTTGGAAGGCCACAATTTGACCCCAGGAAGCAAGTCTGTCTCCTTGGCTTCACACTTGTTTGCTTCACAAGTTGATATCACTCTGATACTTATGGTTGTAAAAGTCCCCTATTAAAGAGTGCACACAGATGGTGCTCTGGAAGCAGTGTACTTGCACTACCTGTTGGCAGACAACACTGAAACTATTATCACTATTGTTGCTACCATGACTGTCTTTCATTGCTAAACAATTTTATTGGTTGCTGTAACAGCCGGTCCGCATGGAATCGAGAGTGTTTTATATTATCACTACATCTACTATCCTCCAGGTGGCATCTGCTATTGTCAGATCAAAATTGACATTTTCTTTCCAGGTACACATTTTTAAATCCTTTTTATTCTCGGTGTTGTGACCTCGTTGCCTTTTGCTGTTTCCTTCGTCCTGGTCTAGTTGTCAGGAAAAGTACTGGTGCAGGATTTGATGTCAACTGTAACAACTATTCAGATTAATAACAGAAGTTTTATTGACTGAAAATTATAATACTCAACTTTAGAACATATGCCTGTTTTTTCTTTCTTCTCGCGGCATCATCCGTATGATGCTATCTGTGCTAAGAATTAGTGACTGCTTGGTTCGTAGCCGAGTTCTGACCTAGTAACTGCCTGAGTTCTCACTAGTAACTGTTGGGCTGTGTAGATGTATGTTGGCCTAGATACAGCCGCTCGTAGAGGGCGCGCAACTCTGATTACGCCCTCCAGGATGCACGGTGCCTGCTTGCGATTGGCTTTCGGTCTATCGTTGCCTTCTCCACAGTCCTTCTCTTATGCTTGGCGTGTGGCACTGTCTTTACACGAGAAAGAGGTGGGAAGAAGGAGAGGAAGAGGGGGGGTTGGGGGGAGACTGGAAGGGAGAGTGAGAGAAAGGTGGGCAGAAAGGGGAGAAAGTGAATATGAGAGAGGGCAGTAGGGAGGGGTAGGAGGCAAAGAAATAGGAAGGGGTGGGGAAGGGAGAGAGGGGGGCGCATAGAGGAGGAAGAGTGGTGTTAGGTGGAAGTATATGTTTTGGATAGTAAAGAATGGTGAAGGCAAAGAGAAACAGTGGCAATATGGACAATACGTAATTTAGACAGAAAGATAGAGGCTTTTGAAATGTGGTGCTACAGAAGAGTTCTGAAGATTAGGTGGGTAGATAGTGTACCTAACGAAGAGGCACTGAACAGAATTAGGGCAAAAAGTAATTTTTGGCATAACTGGACTAAAAGAAGGGATTGATTGGTAGGACACATTCATAGACATCATGTATCATAAATTTATCATTGGAGGGAAGTGTGTGAGGTAAAAATCACAGAGGCACACCAAGAGACAAAATTAGTAAGCAGATTCTGATAGATGTGGACTACTGTTCTTATGAGAAGATGAAGAGGCTTGCTCAGGACAGAGTAGGGTGGAGATCTGCATCAAACCAGTCTCTGGACTGAAGACCATGACAACAACAACAACAACAACCCTAGTTTTATAAAATAATTAAATTGGACTATAAAAAACTACATACCGTACAAACTATTATATGATGTTCCAAACTGCCATTGCTAGTACAGGGCAAATCTGGTGTAGGACAAAACAACTACTGTAGGACCTTACTGTGACACGTGGCATCATAATCAACTAACATTGCTACACTACCGAAGATGACCAAGTTTTAAGTGATACATATTTGAAGTGAGACTGTGGCTGGCAATGTCAATAATAATCAATATAGAATATTTATCAGTGAGTGAGCAAATAGTATTCACTCTGTACTTGTGTTCTTTGACCAAGCATTCCAAGCAGAATTTAACAAAATCATCTGTCTGTATTAGTGCTAATTTAATCTAACTTTTCCATGAATAACTTTAGCCTAAAATCTGGAAGTTCTCACAAGGAATCTCTGTGTTAGACTAGCAAAGATAGTCATTACCAAGACAGTCTTCTGTATTAGCAGATTTATTGAGCTGTTGCATGTATGTACTCATGATATATGAAACAAGTATTAATCTCATATAATCTCTAATCTATAAATATAAACTGGTATTCCACAGTCCTGATGGTTTTTATATGTATGATATGCCATAAGTGCTTAGAGTATAGTAAACACCCTGCTTATGATCATCCTTGTGACTCTAAAACAGACCTTAGATGGTGGTTAACAAGCACACTTCACACTGTGCTTCTGCTGAACATGTGTTGAAATGCTACATGCGTAATGCAAAAAGTCTCAGATGTCACTTGCTTATTTAAATCAATCACCTGATGAAGAACTGAATGGTGGGATGGTTTAATGAAGATAATTTAGTCGGTTATGTACTACGGTTTTGAGTTTTGTAACTGATCTCTGTTTACACTTATTCACCACATTGACCATATTATTCAACAGGTGCAACTGGAATTTGTTTTAGATAACTATTTGGAAGTATAGATCTGACTTAGCAAAAATAATTAGTGATTATAATAAGCGAACCATGTGTTTTTACTAGCCTCGGTCTTGTAAGGCTGTTCCTAACTACTGTTGATTTTGTGCAATTGATACAACTTTAGTAGAAAATATAACCATTGCCAATAATTCTGTTCCCTTAAAGCTAATTCCATAGAACACACTCATATATGGAGTAATAATGTAATCATATTTCAAAACGTAATATTGTTTTTACTAATGTAGTTTTTATTATTTTTTTTTTTTAAAAGTTCGCTGTGAATTGGCAGCAAGTGGTGTAATGTGTCACTGTTGGTTTTCTTCAGATATTTCTACAATAGAAATCCTAGAGAGAAGGTTTGTGACAGCTGAAAATGAATTACTGAACATCAGATTAGATGAGCGGATCAAATCTCTTAGAGAAGCAAGGCATCAGCAGGTAAATTTTATTGTACCACTGGCTTTTTATGTGACATTTGTTTACTGTGAAATGAGAGACATCCTACCGAAGATCCTTCCGAGCCCTCCTAAAGTGGTGTTCCGTCATCCACCCAACCTCCACAACACACAACATCCTAGTTCATTCCTATGTCACTCCCAACCCCAACCCCTTACCACAGGGATCAACACATTCTATGGTCCCACAACCATCCTGGCCTCAACCTAAGATAACTTCCCATCCCTGCACCTATACCTAACATCTCTCCCCCCTTCCTTCCCCACCCATTATCCTGTATCCATGTCTTTCTTACAATTGTGTATTACCACTTACAATATCCCCCTAATTTAGTACTCTTATTTTTACTTATTTTTTATTATTCTTTCGTATTTTCCAACTTTATTTTTTCCTTTTTTCCCCAACTTTATTTTTCCTATTTCTTCCTAATTTTACGTTTATTTTTCCTTATTATTCTTATCATTTTAAATTCCCCCACTCCTTCCCCACACTACCTCTAAAATCCATCATGCAATTCGGAACTTTCCATCCCCACCTTTACCCAGCATCCTTCCCCATCCACTCCCCACCTCACTCATAGTCTAGTTTGTGTTGCTGGAGTGGCCGGACATGATAGTTGTGTGTGTATACTTTTCTGAATGATTGTGTGAATGTATGTGTTTCTTTTGCTGACGAAGTCCATGGCCAAAAATTTAAGTTGTGTGGATGTGATTATCTGTTTTCGTGTCTGTCAGCAGCTCAGTGAGCCTCTTTACGGTGAGTTGTTATATTTTTAATTGCAATTTTGTTCGCTTGCTACTTTGTTCATTCTCTTTTTGTGTTATTGTGATGTTTTGTTTCTTAATTTTCAGTATCTAATTTATCTATGTCTTGCATTAATTAAAAATAGATGAACTTTTTAATGCATTTGAAGTTTAATTTGTGTAATATGAGAGTTTTTTCCCCCAGATACAGTGGATTCATTATTACGAAGATGAAATTATAAAACTGAAAGCCGAAGTAGAGTATACAGAGCAAGTTGCTACTGCTCTACCTAGAGCTTGTGGATGTCGTATGCAGTTAGAACCATAACAGGATAGACCCACAGGATTGATCTACAGAATTATGTAGCAAAGGGGAAATTTGAATCAAGATGGATAAAATACATCAGCTGGTAGTAACTCAGCAGTTTCTTGAAAGAGGAAAGTTAACACAGAGCTAGAATATTGATGTTTTGTGACACAACTAAACCAAATATTTGTGGTTAGTGTCTGCTGTATCTAATTACATTTACAGTCGTGGACAGTTATATTCCCGTAAAGATGATATGAACAACAATAGTAATATGATTACTTTGAACCAACTATGGTGAGATATAAATGTATACAAATTGTATACTATTCTATGGAATTTCAACTAAATGACCATATAGATGATGCCATATATTGTGTTTAAATACCAGTAAGATATCTGTTTAATATGAGGGGTGTTCAACTGAAAAGGTACAAAAGTCTTAACAACCAAACTGTGTGAAAGTTGAATATGCTGCTTTAGAATAACATAGTGTGACATCTAGGGGTGCAAATGTAGTGTCATCACCTCCCCATAAAAAATTCAAGGTGTGCCCCCAGCAAGAAAGGTGATGCTCACCATCCTTTTTGATGTCCAAGGTCCAATTGTCACTGAATTCCTCAAAAATGGAAAAACCATTAACAGTGAGGTGTACTGTGACACACTCTGAAACCTACACAAGTCCATAAGTCCATCAAGAGCAAATCACCTGAGTCGCTTTTGAAGGGAGTGATTCAGCTCCATGATAAGGCACATCCACATGTTTCCACAGTCTTACAAAAGTGTTTTAACCAAATTCAAGTTGGAGCAGCTTGAACATCCACCCTACAGCCAGGACATGACATCCTGTGACTGCCATCTGTTTGGGATGTAAGGGGGGAAAAAATCTCATAGGGAAGCGCTTAAAGTCGAACGATGAACTGAAAGACACAGTAAAGGATTGGCTCTTGTCACAGCCACATAAATTCTGGCAATTGGGAATCCTTAAGCTCAAATAGTGGGATAGCTGTTGTGCTCAGGCCTCTGGTGATTTCTTTTGAATACAGACTTCAATTATATCCACGGTGTCATTTCGTACCTTTTCATTTGATCACCCTCATTTATTTTAATTACCAAAGATATAATAAATATTTATTTTCTATACATCAAAAGCAATTTATTACCCATGTCATCATATTAATGTATGGACATTGCTTCTTTTAGTTGGATACAAATGATTTAAGTACATTTAATTTCCCATGAGATTCAATGTGATAATGAAATAAATTACATCTACAAAAACTGTAGTTTAAACATCCTTTACAATATCTGTTAGCATTAATATAAAGAAACTAGTGCCATGACAATGTACTAGTAAGAAATGTTAAATTTGCATTTATACACCAGTAAAATGGTTTTCAAGTAGTATACAAAACACCTTCAAGCTCTGAAGAAATAGACATTGATAGTTTACAAAATTTTTATGAGTTCTTCTTTCGAAGCATTGTAATTTTGGTTTACTCTGTAGCATGCAGCAAGTGGTACACTTACTGTGATATGGGATGCTATTCTATAGGAGATGTATAGAACTATAGAAGGAGGAAAAGTACTGAATAAAAAATGTACAGTATGTCTCACAATTTCTTTGACAGATTTGTATGGGATGTGAAGAGAAATTACAAAATAAAGTTTTGCTACAGAACCCATATCCAGAATTTCTTGTTTGTATGTACAATAAATGTAAAGATCAGATCTATTGCACATTTTTCACTTCACAGTATGTAAACAATGGAGGTAATGAACAATGAACTGTGTGCACTAAAGTAGCTGCTCCATGTCGTAGTCCTGCTGTTTTTTGCAATGCAGAGCTTCATACACATGGATCACAAAGAGTGGTGCTCATTTGTGAAGGACCACAGTCAACCCTTTGATTTCAAAACTTACTAGTTTCTTACAAAATGAAATGATTGCATGGCATTACTGGCCACAGACCCCATCTGGGATTGTTGGGCCATCCAGTTGAGAATTTACTTAATGTACACTTGCAACTAACTGAGTTCACACCAATTCACATGTATTAATACATAAAGTTGTGTTCTAGAACATTGTAGAACACGGAAGTTACAAATTTGATGAACTTGTTCATGAAACATACATAAATTGTTCATCAAGAAAAGATAAGTAAAATTCTGACAAATGTAATAATAGATTTTTTTGTATCAAAACAAATAATACAAAAGATATTACGTAAATAACAATTAGTACAGTGTTAGTATATGTTTACATTATTTAAAATGGTTAAATTATTGTTATTAATTACTTTTACAGATATCAGAGCATCACATTATGGTCAATACATTACAGACAACCTTGGATGTTGTTATTCAAGGATTTCATTAACAAACATTATTGTCCAACATTAAACTTACGACTTTCAATAATTAATTTATTTATTTAGTTCATTAAAAGACCCAAGTAATGAAAGTAATAATCAATGTAACTTGCCAAAAGCGCCATAAAATGTTTATATAATATAAATACAGAATATCAGGGCATAGTATAACGATCAAATGTGGTATCGGATACTTCATTAGCCCAAACAAGTGAGACTTTCCAGGCTAAATACATTACACAGTGCAAGTCTTTTTATTTGCTGCAAAGTGGGCACTTTCATGGCAATGATGATTAAAATTGTGATGAGAACAATACACAACACACAATCCTTTGTCAGAGATCTTACAACTTTTGTTTAGTCACATGGAAAATGGTATTTGATGGATTGAGGTGTGGAAAACATTACTACTACATGCATTTTGCACAAATCTGCCACACTGTGAAGTGATAGATTTGATAGTGATACAGTCTTTGAACATAATACCCAAAAAGTAGGCCTACATTTAAGTAACATGGGTTCTTATTAAAATTTTATCTTTATCCTCTCTACAACATCTAGTAACTTGCAACATGAATTGTGACAGTATGTAACTGATCACTGGCATCTTAATTATCAAACCCAGTATTGCTGGCCTAAGTGGCTGTTCCTGCTCATGTTGTAGCTATTATCAGTATGTCTTGAAATATTTGATTAGTGTATAGACTTTGTTGTGTGAGTTTATAACCATTGAAACATTGACAAACACTAAACAACAGAAAAGAGAAGTCTTTTGGAGAAGGTGTGAATTTAATGTGAAAATAAAAGGTTAAGTAAAGCAGTTGGAAGTTAGAAACAGCAGATATGTCACTTTTAAATTACAAAAACTTATCATACACTGCAGTGAGCACTCAAACATGCAGAATAGGATTTTTATTTATTCATAGCCACCTCAAACTCACATGATTTTAGCATAGGTTTTTCTGCGAAGCACCTTCAATATTTTGATTTTTAAGATATATTTTGTTCAGAAAGATAAAAACAACTCCATACTATAGGCATTTAGAGGCCCAATAGGTACTGACTGGTGGCTGCGTCATCCTCCACCTGAAGGCGTCAATGGGTGCAGTATGGAGGGGAACGTGGTCAGCACCTCACACTCCCAGCTGTTGTCTCAGTTTTTGTGACTGGAACTGCTACTTCTAGATCAAGTAGCTCCTTATTTGCCCTCACAAGGGTTAAGTGAACCTGCTTGCCAACAACACTTGGCAGACCTAGAAAGCTCAGACAGATCCTGTTCAAAATAACTATGCATTTTTTTGTACTTGTGCCATTGATATATTAATTGCCATTGGTTATATGGAATGAAATTGGCTTAAAGCATTGAAGAACACAATGCAAGGGCATTTTCCTAGTTTGGAAAAGATCCCCTCTCTATTGAGGGGGACAGAGGGGATGGAGTAAAGGATGTTAGTGTAAGTGTGACAATTGTTATCTTCTTGGGTTTTATTTAAGCCTTATTTGAATTGGTGTGTCTCTGTTCTGATAAAATGTGCAATTATGACATTACAAAATGGCTTCATAGTTCACAAATTCAACTGAAGGTCTCTGCACATTTAATGCACTAGTGTTGACTAAATTCCATAAAAAAGTTTCATCGAAAATTCAAAGAGTCTAACGTATGCACAGTGTAACGTTTCTGCTATGTTGCGAACTCCTAAAAATCTGTTGCCAACATTGAAACACGAAATATCTGATACCTAAAGTAAAACTTCATTACCGGACATGTGATATTTCACACTTTCGCCTTCAGATTGAAATTCTATTTACACTATTAGTAAAACACTTTTAAGAAATAGTACGTTCATTTAAATATAACTTTGCCTGACCTTTTACGTAATTTTCAGTTTTTTATACTTTCGTAAAAAATAGCTGCAAACACTAAAAATGCCTTACACTCCGTTTTGGATATTCCTGAACCTATATAGATACTAATTTGTATAGAAACAATAATGCTGCATGTTGTAAGCTATTGCACAACATGATTTCATATATGCCTTTTGTTTAAATAAATTGGGGCAGGCCATGTTTTATATATCGCTGGATCCTAAATTAAATGCTGATAATAGTTCATGCACTAAAACTGATAATCCGTTTGGTACTAGGAAACTGTCTTCAAAATTAACAAAACTACGACAACCATAAACAAATCCGTATTAATAAATAATTTGACCGCAGACCGAAACACATTAAAATTATATGTTACAATAATAGTACGCCTACACACTATTGGCAAAACAAATATATGTGCATTTCAAAAAACACACATAATGTAAATAATTTGACGGCTGTAAACACTAGTCAAAAGGATGACGTTAAATTTATGCACTACATTTAAATACAAAATTCATGAAACTAGTACATATATTGACATAAATAGTCAAAGCTTAAATCTAATGTTTTAATTCCTGTATTTTGGCATATTTGATGTAAAAGAATATTGTTTAATTGTGAATTACAAAACTTTGTCATCATTTTTAATACGTGGTTAAGCAGAAAGATGTTGGAGAGAAACCATTGTTTGTTCAGTCGGTGATAGAGTCTTGGACGGAGTATCCGAGTGGCCAGAAGCCTGTAAGCAGCTGTGTTGGCTTGCTGCTGCATTTCTTGATTGTGCAATGTTTAAATGGAAATAAAATCATTTCCATATCAACTAAGAAGAATTTAATTTATGAAAATATCCTGTAGAATCAATTTCTTTAGTGAATGCCGAAGACAAATCACAACGCAATGGACTTCAGCCAGCATATAAGATAAGTTCAACTTCACCTGCAGTGGAATGATTTCGTTATAGACTGAGAACTAATAAACATTTCCGTTATTTAGGAATATATTAGGGCTCAGTTTGAGTCATTCCGAAAAGAGGTGATGGACGTTAGATGTGGTGCCGTGTGACCAGGATATTAAAAGCGTATTCACTAATGTAAAGTGTTTAAAGTGGTGACGTGATCAAACGATTTTAATGAGTATTCGCTAATATAAGAATGTGTTTCAGAATACAAGGAAAATAATGTATATGATGGATGTGCAGTAAAACCATCATAAAAGTGTAGAATTCGACTACAATACTATCCACACCTACGATGTCAAAAGTTAATGGAGGAAGATGGCAATAATTTGGATTACTAGATTCCTGTATCGCCACATCCTTGTGTGAAGTTAAGTACTCATTTTTTTTTTTCTCTCTTTTTTTTTTAGTGACTGTTTGTGTGATAGGGGTTTTATGTGGACTGAAAACTTATCTTAAAATGGATACAGTAAGAAAGGAGGGAGATGATAGTACTCAAGTTTCGGACTTTGACAGTGGGGTAGAAGGTTCTGGTATCGCGAGTTCTACACCAATTACAAGAAAGCAGCAGGTCCCATTTTCTAGTGATTTACAAGAGACTGGACAACAGACTAGTAATATGGCAGCAAATGCGGAAATAGAAAGAAAATCAATCTTGGAACTTATATTAGAATCGAACTCCAAACTTTCATTACAAATGGAAGCTATGAAAACCGAACTTTCATTACAAACGGAAACTATGGAAACCACGAAAACCGAACATTCGTTACAAATGGAAACTATGAAAACCGAACTTTCATTACAAACGGAAACTATGAAAACCGAACTTTCGTTAGATATAAAAACCATGAAAACCGAACTATCTGACATGAAATCTCAAACAAATTCAATTAAATTTGAAATTAGTAAAACAAATGACTCAATGACCGATTTAAAACAATACATTGGAAGTCTAGTGACAAATTTTAGTACCGGTAGATTCAATAGTGTAGAAAAAAGTGTTATGGTAGCCGCTACTTCAGAAGATTCTCAGACGAGTGACAATGTTGAAGAAATAGATGACAGTTCATGTAATGTGAATTCTCAGAGCCAGGATACTAAAACAGAGTTAACTGGAAAGATTCGCGATGTTGAACAATGTAATAGCAAACTTGATATTTCTGATTTTAAAGTAGAAACTGAATGTAACTGTGTTATAGATAACCTTGAGCTAGAAATCGAAAGTAATTGTACAGTCACAGAATTACCACAGTGTGTAGACGAAATTCCAGAAAAGTCACATGCTGAAACTTTGAGTATTCCTAGATGTACTAGTGTAATTAGTTTACCAGTAGTGAAGTTGCCTGGTAGGCCTAAAAAGAAATTTCATCCTATTTATTTTATGCCACAGGACAATGATTGTTTTTCGTCAGATTTTGATGACACTTCAGAAATTATGTTGCTTAAGCAAAGTCTAAGGTGTAAAGTATGTTCTTGGGCAAACCAGACCCAACTGTTTGCATTTAATTTTGGACCTAGTAATAATGTACTATTACCTATTCTACCTGATGATAGACAAAATGAGATGCATCAGGCTATGTACTGATGTAGTACCTTAGGGGCATAATTACTCTTTAGTTATGAAACTGCTGACAACAGTTCAGGTCCCCAGTCGTGTGCTGTGTACTTCTATTAATCATTTTCACAGTACAGAAAAAATTGTAGTATATAAGTTTTCCTTCAGTGTAAATATTTATGATTATTTGACAAAATGTTTTAATTACCACTGACAAGTGAAAACAGCTGAGACATACCTTTTGATATATACATTTTTGCTATATGCTTATTGAAACTTAAAATATGTGAAGCCTAAACTTTATTACCAGTAAGAATTTTAGAGAAAATATGAACAAAAAATATGTAGGTGGATGTTAACCATCAGTTCAAAAGAACTTTATACCTAATCTGATATACTAGTTGGGGGTTTTCAATGTGAGATTTTTTACTTATGCCAGTGTATAGGCCAATGGACTTAAGAGCTAAAAAGTAAATATACTGAAATACAGTTTCAACCGAATAGTGAATTCATGTTTACAGTTAATACAGTTACAATGAATAACAAACATTGAGGATTTATGAATAAAAATACTATGTGAATTTAAGTACCAGAAAAAGAAAATAGGTAGATGATGGGGGTTTATTTAATGTGTTTGATAGGAATTTTGGAGACTTATGTTATGATGTTTATAAACCACTAGCTAAGGTGGAAGTCTTTGAGTAGTCATCAAAAGAAATAACAGAATAGAAAAAAAAGGAAGTGCTGTTCATGAGAAATTTAAGTTAGGTTAAGAATTGTCAGTGAAAGTACTGAACAAATAGTTATTAAGATATTGAAATTGAAGTGAAAAATGCTCCATATATTGAAAAGAAAGAATTAATATGTCATAAAGAAAATGACTATGAAAATAATGAATATTTCAACGAAAAATGTTGATGTAGTATTTAAGATTAGTGTAGTCTCTGAACAGATGCTTTACTGGAAGTCTAAGATGTTGAATTGCTTGATACTGCTGAGGAAATCTCAAAATGATAGTGTTAAGTGTACTGAGAAATGTTAGCTCCAAAACCCTGATATAAATGTTAAGTCATCTACTGAAGTGTTAGTTAAAGAATTAATTGAAAGCAAATATGAAAGTATACCTTCTGTTTATTGTCAACTTAAGTTGTGATTTTAGTAACATGAATAATTCTAAAGGAAGTTTAAAAAATCTAGTAACTGAAACTGAAAACCAAGTAATGTTTCACTATGTGTGTAGTCCATTTGTTAAGATCTGAGTTGAAGTTTTTCTACAGGTATACATTGAGCCACTTGAAGTTAACTGAAACCATTAGCTGTATGCTTATAGTTTTGTTTATCCACGATCCATAAAGTTGATCGGTCTCAGATAGATTAATGCATTTAAAGCCTACCTACAGAAAAGTTAATTGTCTTGAATAGTTTATCTTGCTCTTACTCTGAAACCTATAAGGAAGATAATTAATTTATTAACCTCATATGAATAGTCAAAGGTATGTTGAAGTGTTCATTATTTGTTTATGGCTTTAAATGTCATTGTATATATGAAGATGCTTATCTCAGTTACGTACTGTGATCTTTCTATTAATCACGTCCACAGTGCATTACAATTCAAATTCTTTAATTCTTTTCACTCTTGTTAGTCATTTATTAGTATTTTTTGTGTTGTTGGTTGAATTTTGTGTTGTACTTTGATGTGTCAAGTGGGACTTGCTAACAATTAGTACAAAAGTGACTATAAGCATGGGAGGACACATAGACCACACAAGTGTTGACCAATGTAAAATTCAATTTCTATCCTTGAGCTTACAGCTTAGTAGGAAAATATTTAATACTGGTTTAAGATGACCATATTATAGTATATTGTACATATGACACAGCTTTGGCTGATGCAAAGTTTAATTTTCATTTTTATTCTTAAAGTTTACAAGGAATCTATTGATGTTTTACAAGTTACATACTTTGTATGTTTATCATGCATACTTGCACATACTCATGATGTAAGGTCATATGTAGCCGTTTGCGAGTCAGTTACCTGCCCTGGCCGTGGACGTAATTTAATGGCAGCGTATTTTTCCGCCCTCTCTTGATTACTGCCTTGAGAGTGGGTGTATTTTGGCAGTTAAAACAAACTTTTTTCAATTTTTCTTTAAATTTTTCCCCGATTTGGGAAAAATTTGACACTTTGGTGGATCAGTTGATAACTGACACTTGAAAAATTTTTATGCTTGTTTTGAGCTCTGTGATTAACCATTGCCACTGCTAACTACTCGCAGGGGGGTTAGTTTTGAATTTTTATTAATGCATATGTTTTTTTCAATAATTGTTTATTCTCTTTACTACTACTTATTCTAATCTCAAACTGTGTGAGAAATATTCAATACCCACAGTTTCAAAACCATGATTACATTTTCTGTCTATATAACCATTTGAACTATACCATAATTTTGAATGGTAAATGTTTGATGTGCACACTGAGAGCTTGTTTCTATCCATTGTTTTACTATTTAATTATGTCATTCATTTCACGTAGTAAATTGACTATAAATTGTGAAGTTATTACAATGTACAACACCCTTTCTAGAGGAATTAGGAGCTTAGTACTCACACAATGGCATTTACATACACGTACACATAGAAGAAACTAGTAAAATACCTTTTTATATGAATTAATACCAAACATAACTGTTTACAATATAAATATCAATGCTCTTGAAAAAAAAAAAAAGTTGTAAAAGCTTGCTATTTCATTATTCAAACTAAAGTAAATTAGAGAGATTTCTCGTTAATTTTCAGTAACATTTAAGGGTTAATTTGAACCCATAATTTTGTTTGTTTTAAATACGCGCATAGAGAAAATTGATTACTCTTTCCAATAGCCTGATAACAGTATGCTTATTTATGTATGTAGTTAGGGAAAAATAGTATATGGTTCTGAGAAAGATACAACCATGTTATAGGAATGCCTGTAACTACAGTCAGCTGAAGATGCGAGCCACTACGTCACCAACAGCAGTTTGCAGATAGACCAATGTCAGCGCATCATGCAACATCAACAACCACCAGCATTCGCAAGACTACAATCAACATAAAATTTTTTATTTTAGCTAAACTAATACAGACTCATTATGTACACTTAAATCACAACATATTGAAACGATAGTACACAGTGAACCTTACATTACATTTCAGGTACACTATGTAGGGGGGTGTGTAACGTTTCTGCTATGTTGCGAACTCCTAAAAATCTGTTGCCAACATTGAAACACGAAATATCTGATACCTAAAGTAAAACTTCATTACCGGACATGTGATATTTCACACTTTCGCCTTCAGATTGAAATTCTATTTACACTATTAGTAAAACACTTTTAAGAAATAGTACGTTCATTTAAATATAACTTTGCCTGACCTTTTACGTAATTTTCAGTTTTTTATACTTTCGTAAAAAATAGCTGCAAACACTAAAAATGCCTTACACTCCGTTTTGGATATTCCTGAACCTATATAGATACTAATTTGTATAGAAACAATAATGCTGCATGTTGTAAGCTATTGCACAACATGATTTCATATATGCCTTTTGTTTAAATAAATTGGGGCAGGCCATGTTTTATATATCGCTGGATCCTAAATTAAATGCTGATAATAGTTCATGCACTAAAACTGATAATCCGTTTGGTACTAGGAAACTGTCTTCAAAATTAACAAAACTACGACAACCATAAACAAATCCGTATTAATAAATAATTTGACCGCAGACCGAAACACATTAAAATTATATGTTACAATAATAGTACGCCTACACACTATTGGCAAAACAAATATATGTGCATTTCAAAAAACACACATAATGTAAATAATTTGACGGCTGTAAACACTAGTCAAAAGGATGACGTTAAATTTATGCACTACATTTAAATACAAAATTCATGAAACTAGTACATATATTGACATAAATAGTCAAAGCTTAAATCTAATGTTTTAATTCCTGTATTTTGGCATATTTGATGTAAAAGAATATTGTTTAATTGTGAATTACAAAACTTTGTCATCATTTTTAATACGTGGTTAAGCAGAAAGATGTTGGAGAGAAACCATTGTTTGTTCAGTCGGTGATAGAGTCTTGGACGGAGTATCCGAGTGGCCAGAAGCCTGTAAGCAGCTGTGTTGGCTTGCTGCTGCATTTCTTGATTGTGCAATGTTTAAATGGAAATAAAATCATTTCCATATCAACTAAGAAGAATTTAATTTATGAAAATATCCTGTAGAATCAATTTCTTTAGTGAATGCCGAAGACAAATCACAACGCAATGGACTTCAGCCAGCATATAAGATAAGTTCAACTTCACCTGCAGTGGAATGATTTCGTTATAGACTGAGAACTAATAAACATTTCCGTTATTTAGGAATATATTAGGGCTCAGTTTGAGTCATTCCGAAAAGAGGTGATGGACGTTAGAACAGGAAAGCACACTAGCACTAAACTAATACTAGCGGTAAGATATGGGTGAAATAAAAATAATGAAGAATTTGATTGTTATTCCCATTTTTAAAAAATTACCAGTTCGCTGTTTTTCTAAAAGGAAACTCTGTTTTTCAAATTTATTATAATGAAGAGAGTTAAAATAACAACTTAATTGTAGCTTATGTCTTCAGTGGTCAGTAAGGACAAACAAGACTGACTGATTTCATTGTACAGGCACTGTGGATCAGTTGCATGTCAGTTAAAATGAAATAGAGCAATGGACTGGCAGCATGGGAGAGAACACAGAAAGAGGGAGGCTGTGGAATTGAGAGTGTCAGTGTAGAATGAGGTGTGCAGATATGGTGAATGATGTGAAATACCAAACAGTGATTAACAGAAGAGTTCACTGACATTGACAGAACACACTCCCAAATACTTATGAGTCATAGCACAGTCTTTCTTACAAATTAGGTCACGTTCTGTGCCTTGTTACCTGCAGTGCCCTGCAGCTTATGAGACAGAGTGCGAACACAGCACACTGGTAGCAATTCCAATGTGGACCTAGAGTTCAGCAAGGACCATATATATTCATTATAATTATTTGCTAATTTTTATTTCTTCCTATAACTGACCCACAAACTGAAAAGTATTATTGTTAGACTGTTGCATAATAATGATACCCAGAAATCCTGTATGTTCTCTCTCTTATAGTACTCCCAATAAGGAGTGCCACTTCCTGTTTGTTTGGAAGTTCACTTAAAATTCTACCTGCACTACACCACCAAGAGACCAACTACTGATAAGGATGAACATTTTGATGGTTCTCATCCCACATAAATCAGTGCATCATCTACAATCATTTGTCATTCTACATCTACATCTACATATATACTCCGCAATTCACTGTAAGGTGCGTGGCAGAGGGTACAATGTACCACTACTAGGCATTTCCTTTCCTATTCCACTCCCAAATTGAACGAGGAAAAAAAGAACGCCTATATGCCTCCGTATGAGCCCTAATTTCTCTTATCTTGTCTTTGTGATCTTTACGCAAAATGTAAGTAGGCGGCAGAAAGATCGTACTACACTCAGCATCAAATTCCGGCCCTCTAAATTTACTTAACAGAAATTCACAAAAAGAACGTCGTCTTTCTTCCAGTGATCCCCAATTGAGTTGCCGGAGCATTTCTGTGACACTCGCGCATTGGCCGAACCTACCGGTAACAAATCTAGCTGCTCGTCTCTGAACTGCCTCTATGTCTTCCTTTAAAATGATCTGCTGCGGGTTCCAAACACTTGAGCAATACTCAAGACGTGGTCGTACAAGCACTTTATACGCAGTCTCCTTTACAGGTGAAGTACATCTTCCCAAAATTCTCCCAATAAACCGAAGTCGGCTATCCGCCTTACTCTCAACTGTCCTTACATGTTCGTTCCACTTCATATCGCTCTGCAATGTTACGCCTAGATATTTGAATGATGCGACAGCATCAAGAAGCTCACTACTAATGCTGTATTCGAACATTATGGGATTGTTTTTTCTACTCATGCGCATCACCTTACATTTTTCTACATTGAGAGCTAGCTGCCATTCTTCGCACCAACTAGAAATTTTATCTAAGTCATACTGTAAGCTATTACAGTCAGTTACAGATGACACCCTCCCATACACCACAGCACCATCAGCAAACAACCACAAATTACAACTTACTCTGTCCATCAGATCATTTATATAGGTAGAAAATAATAGCGGTCCTATCACACTCCCCTGGGGAACGCCTGACGATACACTCGTCTCTGATGAATACTCGCCATCGAGAACAACGTACTGCATTCTATTACTTAGGAAGTCTTCCAGCCAGTCACAAATCTGTGAACCTATTCCATAAGCTCGTATCTTCGTTAGCAGTCTGCAGTGTGGCACCGCATTGAACGCCTTTTTGAAGTCGAGAAAAACACAATCTGCCTGTTGCCCTTCATCCATGGCTCGCAAAATGTCATGTGAGAAAAGGGCAAGCTGAGTTTCACATGAACGATGTTTCCTAAACCTGTGCTGATTCATGGAAAGAAGCTTTTCCGTTTCAAGGAAATTTACTATATTTGAACTGAGAATATGCTCCAAAATTCTACATGAAACTGATGTCAACGATATTGGCCTGTAATTGTGTGGGACAGTTCTCTTTCCTTTCTTATAAACAGGAGTCACCTGCACTTTTTTCCAATCACTAGGAACTTTGCGCTGAATTAAAGATTCATGATAAACGCAAGCTAAGTAGGGGGCCAACGCCACAGAATAGTCTTTGTAAAACTGAACTGGTATTCCATCCGGACCAGCAGACTTTTTCGTATTTAGCTCTCTCAGCTGCTTCTCTACACTGGAAATACCTATTGCTATTCGGAATTAGTATGTTGATCAAATGATGGTACATTTGTGCGGTCCTCCTGCGTGAAAGATTTCTTAAAGGTTAAATTTAGAACTCCAGCTTTCGGTTTGCTTTCTTCTATTACTGCCCCGGAATCAATGAGTGACTGAACAATGGGCTTTGACCCGCTTATCGATTTTACATAGGACCAGAATTTTTTCGGGTTCTCAGAAAGATCTTTTAGTACGGTATGGCTGTGATAATTATTGTATGCTTCACGCATTGATCTTTTTATAGACGCACGAATCTCTACTAACTTTTGCCTGTCAACATTTGCGTGTTCTTTTTTAAATCGAGAGTGCAACAGCCTTTGCTTTCTCAGCAGCTTTCTAACATTATTATTATACCACGGTGGATCTTTTCCATCCTTAATTGTCTTTACTGGCACATATTTCTCTAACCCTTTATTAACAATGCACTTAAATTTAGTCCACAATTCCTCTACATCCATAGTCCCAGAATTAAACGATGCCCATTCATTTTCTAAGTGCGATCGTAACATTTGCTTATCAGCTCTTCCCAACAAAAACACGCTCCTAGCCTTCTTGATTAGTTTACGAACTTTGGTCGCCATTGACGCTATGACGATATCACGATCACTAATTCCTGTCTCAACACAGACATCGTTAATAAGGTCAGACCTGTTTGTGGCTATAAGGTCTAGAATATTTCCATTGCGCGTGGGTTGCTGGTTTAACTGCTCAAGACAGTTTTCGGAGAATATGTTCAAAAGTAGCTCACAAGACTGCTTGTCTGTACCACCTAAAATTTAACTAGCGAGGTCCTAATCTATACTCTTAAGGTTGAAGGTTGAAGTCCTCCGACTAATATTACATGGCCTGGATACCTATGCACTACCTGGTGTAGACTTTCTTTGAATGATTCTAAAACTGCTACAGCAGCACTGGGGGGCCAGTAAAAACAGCCAACTATTAACTTTACTTCTTTTAGACCTGTTATATGGGCCCAGATAACTTCACAGTTACTTTCAATATCGAACTCAGTAGAAACAATTTGACCATCCTCCTCCTCCAGACTCATTCAATGTTGCTGCATCAGCTGTTTTGCGTGTTGCAGCCATGGTCAGCCTCCTTCCCTAAGTGGCACTGTGTGAGAAAGTCATGCCCTATGTTGCCTTGTCTGAGTTTTACATGATGCAGTCATGGCTAGTTTTCCATGCTTGGGTGGCAGTGCACAGAAAACATTGATGGGCAATGAGGCTGCATGTTTTGACACTCTATTACTGTCTTTGGGGACAAGGTTTTTTGACAATGAATAAAAACTTTTGCTGCTGCCAATGTAGATGGTGCTTCTCAAAGTATTTTCCACATCCCTGGTGCAATAAGATGCAACTTTCATTACTGTTTGTTTGTCACACTCTACAATGTGGTTCCCCTCATTCTTGCTTTTAAGGCAAGCACCATAATGCATCAGCTCCACAATGCACAAGTGTTGCCTGTAGCTGTCCTGGTGTGCCTTCAGAGTCAAGTGCCTCATATTTTATCAAGATGGCACTGAATGAGTAGAACTACCATCTCTAGAAAAATTCCATTGGTCAACTGTCTCCAGACAGTATTGTTTCAGTTTTCCATGACTGACTCAGCTCCAGATGCTTAGGATTTCCCAGTACATCCCTCATATACATCTGCACATCTTTCACCTTGCATCTACTACACTTTCCAGTACTTAATAGTAAACCTCACAAGGAACCTCTGTTCCTCATCCATTCTGACGACCAAGCCCTATACCCCTCCTGTTTTGTTCACCTGTTTTTCATCTTACAAATTCCCCCTCCTAAAATGTTCTTTTTGCAAGTTGTGGTCACCTTACTCCTTGAAATTTTTTTCACACTCCCCTCCATCTCATGCATGAAAATTAGAGGATTCTCTCATATCCATGCATGCATCCACTCTCACACGCATACACACACACTAGCACAAGTGCAAAACCCTCCATTTCAAGGTGCTCTTCTTAGACAATGTTATCTCTTTATACCTTACAAGTTGTTTCAGATAAAGGTGGTGTTCTTACATGTGGGGTAAAGCACTCAACTGGAAACCGAAGGGTCACAGGTTCGAAACAAAGTCGGACCACGGATTTTTTCAGTCTGCCTTTTAACCCATCCTTCACCTCTCAACAATGTGAGGAGTTGCCAAAAATGACACATGGTTTGGATTCCATGTTAAGCTGTAGGTCCCCTTTCCCCAACTGGGGTAGGCTAGGGATATCAAGTTGCCGCCGTGGCGTGCAATTGAAAGACTTGCACAAAGCCAAAAACCACACGAAATTATTATTATGGGATTTGGGATGGAAACTATTAAAATAAAGGTATTTTTTATTATCTTTTCAATTATTCTGTACCATATTACTGGAAATCATTGTAGTAAGTGAGACTTGAAAATGGCTTAAGGCCGAAATCATGATCATGAATTTTATACAGTAAAATGGTAGAACTTTTGTTCAAACAAAGATCCTTTTCATAATATAGTAAGGACAGTTTACAACTCACCACAAAGATGTAGCGACGAGCTGCGACAGGCACTGCTGGGATCTGGCTGAAAAGAATATAATTCTGGAATATCCATCTCTGCAGTCTTGGGTGGATGTATAAAAAAATAAAGAAAAAGGCTGGATCATTTAATTTTTTGTACCAGCAAACTAATTAGTAGAAATCAATCTGTCAATTTAGTTGATGACAGTCTAAAGACAATGTGAATATTTGACTTATGCCCAGAGATAACAGATAGTGTGGGTGATTGTGAAAGTATTTATGTTTTGTGATGAAGTGCTTGTGAAGTTATGTATGGCTGTAGGTTTGAAAGGGAGGGAAAGTGTGAACATTTGCCATTATTCATCTAATATAGAAACAAATAGCCCAAATGTAGCCTACTTACTGATCAATGTTCAACATTTTCATGCCCTTACTGCATGAAGTTTTGCTGAGACAAATGGAGTGTAACCCAACTAGTTATCCCTGACTTGAATGTATGTGGATTTATGTTTCTATGTAAAGGTGTCAGTAGACTACCTTTGTCACAATAATTATAGTATATGTAGTGCAGGGAAAATGATTGGAAAAATGATTCCATACAATGGTTCCATTAATTTGACTGATTCATGACTTACATAGTGCCACATCTTTGTTATCTAGGGAGGGAAAATCAAGACTCCTGCGAGGCAAAGTAGCAACATGTACATCTTTCATGAACTGTTCTTCTGTGTTAGAGGCAAAGATAAGTAAGTCATATGTTTCTATAGAATGGGTATCCAAAGTGTACAGTTGCATGCTGCCAACAGAGACTCGCCACATGGGCCATGTTTTATGAGATAAACAGCTGAGTTCCAGCTAATACCATTCCAAGTTTAGCTCTGTAGCTGCAGAGATAGCTTTTAAAGGCAATGAACTTATAAACAAGACCTTCTGAGAAAACAGCAGTAAAGATGTTACAAGTACAACAATACATTCGGTGTGATATGAGCTTCAGCAAAAAAAATGCTATGTATGATCCTATGAACTATTATATATACATCTGTAACAATAGTAACTCCTTAGGCCCACATGTAATTCATGCAGTATCATTATCTGCAAACTAATGAATAATTGACAAGAGGAGTCTTTTGTTAGGATATTAACTTAGATTGTTAGAATATGAACTTGAATTTTCGGAACTGTATTTAATCTTCATATTTCCGATTTGATTTTCTTTTCGAAATTTATGCAGAAGGAAACCAAGTGCAACCAATCTGCAGAATGTGATTTCTGAGGGACAATCTTGTATTTAGTTCAGGTTGCAGTACCCAAATATTCCTACAACACTTCTCAGTATGTTTTCTACACTTGCATAAATACTGTATGGAATGCTTCATGCACAGATAAACTTCCACCAATATCATCCAAAGCAGATTGGTACAGACTCATCACTCTACTCAGTAGTCAATGTTTGTTTTTATTGGAAGGTAAAGGATTTCTTTAATTGTGCCAACTGCTGTTCAGTTACATGGACAAACCACTAAATCAATTTTTAGCACTAGTGACAATTTCTGAAACAAATTTGGATCTTCATTAAGCTTTTTAAGCTCCTTCAGACCTCAAAGCAGTGTTGCCTATTTTCACATTCCCTGCTTTCTACAACAGCTTGCATAGCAAAAAATGCCTTCTGCATGTGAAGAAAAAACCTACAATGGAATCTCAAGACCTTACAAGCAGTTTCTGGTGGTTTCCCCACTATCTAATCTAGCAAGATTAGAAGCCCCCACTTTCACAATATGTTTATGGTGTTGAGCCAGCTTATAGTTATCTCATAATGTATACTCAATGTTTCAACAGTTTTGAAACTTATATGTTGGTAGAATATTTTTCCTTGACTCAACTAGCATTACTGCTAGAAGCTTTTTAGGTTTCTGATATACTTTTTTTTTAGTCTGAAAACTTTTGGATAGTATCCCCAGTTTTAAACTCTTAATATATCATGAGTTGGCTTCATGAACAAATGAATTATGGATAGATGGTTTGTTTCTCTAATAAAACAGTTTACGAAGAGATACAGAAAGTTACTACTTTGAGATGCAAACTTCTTTATAATTAATCACTGTTAAGTGGTTGTTGTATCTTTGCTACAAGTCTTTAGTCAAATTTCAAAGTTTCTAAGTACGATAAATTAAATTACATCAAATATGTACAGTAAATAATTTATCATTATTATTAGACCAGCAATAGCTACTTGTAAGTAATGGTAGCCTACCATTAGCCTTTTCAGTTCATAGAGAAAATTATGGCCATTTTTCAAATTTCTGCCAAGCAGAGCTGCGACTTGTGCCTACATGAAGTGGTATAAATAAAACTTTCAATAAAACTGATACCACACATCATTTTCAGACCTTATGCAGTTGTAACTTTAATGAGAGAAAGGATGTCGGAAGAGGAAGGAAAGGAATGATCTAGCTGCACTGGGACACTGAATTAATTCAGTGGTGACAAGTGAAAATTTGTGTCAGACTGTGATTCGAACCCAGGTCTCCAGCATTTTTTTTCTCTCTTTGCCAACAATTTTTATTTCTGTACCTGCAATACAATTTGTTCAAACAAAGAGACATAGTTACCCAGATTAATTTACAGTTCAGAAAATTGTTTGTAGTTACTGGAATTCAATGTGCCTGCCATTTGAGTTAAAATGTCCAGTATGATACTTGAGTGCTTGTTCATCCCTCTTCTTTTTTGTATACCATATTATCAGTGCTAAAACCAACACAGTAACATGTAATGTGGAATTGGGGTTGGGCGGAAATGGTCATTGTGTGGCACACATGACCCATGCATCTTTATATCCCTGAATCTACAATATTCCTTCTCCCGCTACCAGTTGTTGTGTGTTTATTGTTAATTTTATATACCGTACTGAAGTAATAAGGCCCTTCTTTTTACTGCCGCATCAATTAATTCACGATCTTGTCTTGAAACAGTTAACTACCTGTTCGCCTTTTTTTTTTTTTTTTTCTCTTGGAGCAGTGTTTGCCTTAACCTCTTGACACCCGAGCACGCATTTCGTCCGCCCAAAATATTCTCACAAATCGCATACAACGGAAGTAGCGTCCTTATCATCCATATCCTCCTATGCTCACCATTCGGATGATATTCTCGCATCTGCCGTGAATCAATGAAACATATGCCGCTATGCGTAGAAATAGAATCATGCCTGGAAACTCAAATAATTTCTCGTTGTTCCTAAAATGTTTCTAGTCCCACATATATAGTCATGAGAATTTGCCTTGTACATTTTGCACCAGTAAAATGAGGATAGCTTACAACTCAGCACAGAGACGGTTGTCGAGGCGCAGATAAAAACATGGAAAGGCAATCACACAAACACGACTTACAGCTTTTGGACACAGCCTTCGTCATAGCACACACAGTCATTCATACACGCTTAAGTCACAAACACACGACCCTCATCTCCGGATGCTGTGTTCCGAGCCTCCTCAATTTTTAATAGCTATCACAGTACCGGTACTTGTGAAATGTAAAACAGACTGGCCTAACTGCTGCACGAAAAATTCACAAAATCTCTCTATATATATATATCTATAAAAAAAAAAAAAAAAAAAAAAAAAAAAAAAAAAAAAAAAAAAAAAAAAAAAAACTGCAGATGGTTAATTTTTACTTACTGCCCTGGTGGCCTCGCTTTATAAAATTGGCATTCATGTGACGTTGACATAACTCAATCATGTGACAATGCAAATGTTGGTTAAATTGTATGACGCTTCTCGCCGGACTCCAGTGCTTATGTTGACACCAATGGTGATGGCGGCAACTCAGATGACTAATAAATTTTTTGTCTTGACAACTTCAGTTAAAATGAATATTATTTTTTCTGAGCAGTACAGTATTAATTTTGCTGCTAGTGAAACGAGCAGCAATAACATTTACTCTGCAGCTCGTGAAAAATATAACGCAATTCTACATTTCATTGTTCATCTGTTGCCAACATAAGCATTGGAGCCCGGCGAGAAGCGTCGTTAAGTTTTACCCAAATATTTGGTCCCGAGGTCTTCGTTTTACGAGGACAATTACTATTACTAAGCGGATAAGGGTACATACAAGAACCTGTCAAACACAGAGCAGCTAAAATTATTTACTTTTTTGTCTGTACGAAACGCTAATCAAGTCATTCTATGTAGATTTCGCCGGCCGCGGTGGCCGAGGGGACTGAGGCGCTTCAGTCGCGTTCTGCACGGCCACTACGGTCGGGGGTTCGAATCCCCCCTCGGGCGTGGATATTTGTGCCGTCCTTAGGATAAGCTAGTTGATAAGTAGTTTGTAAGTGTAGGGACTGATAACCCCGTAGTTAAGTCCCATAAGCTTAACAAACATTTGAACATTTTTTTGTTATGTAGATTTCTAAGAATATTACCATCTTAGTAAGATTTTCGACAGTGTTGTTGATGTTACCAATAAGAGAGGCCGCTAAGAGGTAGGTAAAATTTTACCGAAATTTCATATTATGTGGCTATAAATTACTTGTGTAAATTTAATTGTAGTCATCAACTTGAGCAGTTCTAATTGCGCTACCGTTTATTGTAAAATGTCAATAAAATTAATTAAATGAAGAAGTAGAAGTTGTAACATATCCATACATACAAACACATCGTTGGAATATCATGCACCGTAACAAAGCGAATCAAGCAGCGGCAACCCTGGGTCATTGCCATAGAAACGCAAACAGAATCACATTACGTGATTGGTCATGGGAGGCGCGCGAAGAAGCTCCGTCAATATTCATTTAAATGACAAGGATCTTCTCTGAGCGAACGGATTTTAGAGGTTGGTTAATGTAATTGTAAGTACCATGAAAAATCTTTGGACACTTTTTTCTTTTAAATTTTGTATACATAACGGAGATGGTTTCTGTTTCCTTTAAGAATGACTTCCTTGAGAATTGTAGATGTGCTCTCTACGACGAAGACGAATAGTACTCCGTAACTCACGATAACGCCACTAATTGTATTAATACTGCGAGTCTGAACATGATTTAAAAAAATTAATGGATTGGACTGTCAGTGAAAGGCAGAGCATGGAGAAATATTTGTTTTGCTTTACGAACAGCTAATTTTGTGGGGTGTTCGAGATTCACCACAATTAAACATTCTTATTTTTCTTTTAAATTTACATTCGGCGCCTAAAAGCTATTTAGGGAAAATCTTCCAGGTAAATAATAGAGATGCAGTACAGAACATAAAAAGATGACAATATGAAAACAGACAGACGGGTACAAATTTGGAAAAAACACTTGTAAAGTGTATCATTTTCTGACATGTATGTAAAATATTGAACAATAATTTTGTTTAATATGAAGGAAAGGGAAATTAATAATGCAGCAATATTAATTAAACAATGGAAATATCTTAAAGGATACAACAATATTTTGGAAAGGATAGGTTGCTACTCACCACAGAGATGCCCTATGAGATGCAGAAAAGCACATAACCGGCCGCAGTGGCCGAGCGGTCTGCGGCGGGCCAGTCTCGTTCTGCACGGCCACTACGGTCGAGCGTTTGAATCCCCCCTCGGGGATGGATAATTGTGCCGTCCTTAGTATTAGCTAGTTTATAAGTAGTTTGTAAGTTCAGGGACTGATGATCCCATAGTTAAGTCCCATAAGCTCTACAAACATTTGAAAGGCACATAATAGGATAAACAATATAAAACACAATAATTCTGTCATATGTGCCTTTCTGCGGCTCTTTGGGCGCTTCTGTGGTGAGTATAAAAAATAGTAACCTATCCTTTCCAAAACAATATTTATTATTTACAATTGTACTATATAATAATGGATATTTGTTGTGTAGAATTCTACTGCGTAGTTCAACAAAAATGGTTATTTTGGCACCGTAATTAAAAAAAAAAATAAGTGGAGGGGGGAAATACGAAAAGGAAAAGGGAAGAGAATAATAGCGATACAAATGTTCATGCAAATAAAAAGCGGATTAACTCAAAACGACTCGTAGCTCCAGGTGCTGTGTTTCACTACTAAGATATCTTGGCAGCGACATAATGATGATGCATTGCCACAACAGGGGGATGAAGTACTGATAAACAGAGGAAACAGATTCGAGAAAGCAAAGGATTACCGAATGAAGCGTTGAGGAAGGGGGGAACGGAGTGTAACGTGGATAATGGATCACCCAAGTGATCATCCGGAAAAAATGCCAACGAATATCATGGGTCGAAAACAAATCCGACAGATGTAAAATGCGTTAGGTCCCTTCCACAAAATAAAACCATACCAACCGAAGTAGTGAGTGATGTTCTTTACTTGTCTCTCTGCGTGTTCGTTCACAAGCCTGGCGGTTGAAGTGGCTACCGCGGTAGTTGTACGAGCTTAAAAAATTTAGAGTGGGTAAAATACCGTTCTTGATTTGTAGGATTATTTATTTTTACATTGAGCCATGCGGGGATGGTCACTCCCGGTCGGCCAGGGCTGGGAAATACTTTTCCGATTTCACGCTGTAAAAACTGTTGACGGTATATAGGACCGCCCCACATCGTTTTATCAACTTATTTTTTTTTCTTACATGTTTCTATTGCTTGTGAAAATGGAAGATGCCTAATTTTCATTCTGCGTCAGTGTTTAGTTTCATAATGCTTCTCACTCTATTTTGGAGAAAGCATACGGTTTAAAGAACTGACTTTTTGACACGCGTAATACAGCATCTTAGCTTTCTAGTAAAACATTAACCTTTTCTTAGTTCCTAATAGTCGTTTTAAAATGACGCTCTTTGTCAAGTATGTGTACGTATTTTTTTGTATAGAGATTACTATCAACGGGGGAGGGGGGAGGGATTAGAGGGGGGCGGCAACAGAAATATGAACCGCCGGGCTTGTACGTGTATATGGGTTACAAGAATATTACGCAGCCATCTTGCAGAGAAACTGCTGGCTGATAATAGGCATTGGTAATTTCGTAGATCCCGTGTACATCGAAGGATTTGCCATCGATATATATCGAATGTTCGATATAGTGTTTCTGAACCGGAGAAAACGTACTAAAAATAAACTTGTTGTTTAACCTATATCTAACCTAACTTTGACTTAAAAACAATTGATCTGTAGCGTAGCCTTAAGAAGGTTAGGTATAGGTTACACAAAGAAGTAGCTTTTTTTTTAATTTATTATTATTTTTTTTTCCAGGAACACTAAATCGTCAATGGTGGCGAAGCGAGAGTAGAACGTTCGGTATATATCGCAATGCCGTTTCCACTGATGTACACGGGATCTAGGAAATTACTTAGGCATTTTGTAATATAGAGTTTGTACCTCTTGCGTCGTATATTCGACCTTTCTGCACGATTAATGGTACAGGGACGCAGCCATGTTCATATTTCATGTAATTATGCTAGTAGCTCTAGCATTTTAAGCGAGTTCACGTTATTTGTGCAGATGTTTAGCAATGTAAGTGCTGAGTAAGGCGTAGTAAAAGTATTTTTTCAGTTCCATTAAGTTTAGGCTTCTTTATTTTGGAAATTAAAATGTAGGCCTAAGTACATTCAGTTAGTTTCAATCAGCATGCTTCCGTTCATAGATTACACATACAGTTAGTGATTCCAGATTTTAAAATAATAAAGCAGGTCACTTCAATAATAAATATATAACTTGTACTCACATTTAGAACGCATGTATAGTATTTCCAGTTGGGTTTTGAAACTCTGTTTATCAAATACATGAATCAGAGTCGAAATTTTATGATTTTTTTAAAGGAAGTAAAATAAAAATTCCTAAACTTACAGTCGCTGAAAAGATGTTTTACTGTAATTACAGTTTTCATAGTAATTTCCAAAAATGCTTACAATCGAAATATCTCTCTGCTTGAAACGATATATATTAAACGTGCCTCTAAATCGATCACACGGGCATTGTTGCGCGAGATCACAAAATATGAATGTTTAGATAGTAATTATTTTGGTGAGTGGTAATGTAAAGCTTCGTTGACGTGAATATTTTTACAGCAGAACAGTGACACATTTATAGAAATATATTGAAATTTGTTGAATGTTTCTGATGATATACATTGCAATGTAATGTGACATACGCGTTAGGTATCCATACAGTATATAGGCCTATTTCTGAAATGAGCGAGAACATAAGATCAACAATTTTAGTTGTGTAAATAAATGACAATTATGGATACGACTTTCATCGCATAATAAATCACTGCAGAATATCTTCAGGAAAGTACTTCGAGAACGAGTCACTAAAGGGGTGTGACAGTTTTCCTTTGCGTAGCTTTGACCATGAAGTCTTATAAATCATAGTAAATAAGAAAAAAAGTTACCGTCATTCAAGATCATAGAAACCAATGAAATACGTTGCCATGACTGTGAACAAAACGTAGTTAATAAGTCGCGCGTGAATAGCTGCATAATCGATTTAGAGTTGCACGTTCGATATATATCACTCAGCCCGAGCTACTTCGATTGCATGCATTCTTGGAAATTACCTCGTTCATTATGTCAATTTTCATGCGATTTCGGTCTTTTGTTCAAACTGCAATCACAAGGGAAAAATACGCTATACAGCAGTACGAAATCAGAATTCTAGCGGCTTGTTAAAGTTTTAAGGTGATACTTCTTCTTGTTTAAAATGCAGTTGTGAGAAGCGAATGTACCTCTTTAGCCGCCGGCACCATTTCATTGTCACCCCTACACTTGTGGGAAAATACGAATCAGATGTTTTGCTAGACACTCTCGCAAAATCTACTTCTATGTGTTTCTTTATTTTAAAATGTTTTTGAATACAATTTGTTCCGCCATAAACGATTGAGAATACAGACTTGCAAATAACACAGTACACTTTATCCATGTAGTTTTCATCGCTGTTAACAAAAGGAAATTCGCGTTTTGGACTTCCAAAAACATCAAATCAAATTTTTCTTAGGTGTCATCTCACTGTCGCCAAACGAACCATGTCCCGACACAGAGACATTCACAACACTTTCGGGCAATGTAGGACACAAAATCGTCCTGAAAACTAGGGCTGGGCAAATGATACTCGCGTTCGAACATGTTCGGGATTTCCCGATACAGCAGAGAACTCGATACAGTATCGAACTATTCCAACACTCAGATAATGAATGACTGGCACCGCTAATCTGCCAACGATACGCGGGAAATTTTGAAGTTAGCGGGCTATCGCTTTGCTCAGAATTAATTTCGTAGAAAGTACAAGTACATGTAAAGTAAAAGACGGTCTACACTATGAAAAACTGCATATTTTGTTTAAAACAGTGCATACTGTACGTGACGTGACTGGTGTCACTGAAAGATATGATCCACTGATAAAATATCTGCTACTAGAACAGAACTACTGCACCTCATTACTGACGGCTGACATTCAAAGGAAAAAAATTTCAATCCTTCATAAGTAGAATTTACATTTAATGTGATTATAAGACATATGCAAATGACCATTCCATTCCCTGTTCATACGGTACAGTAACAGAAATTTTTTTTACCATCTTTTAATCGCCTTGAAAAGAAGAGTAGAAGAGATGAAAGAGGAAAAACATTAGAAATTTGATACCCAATAACGGAAATAAGTCATATAAAAATAAACTGTAATTACAACCTCGAAATAAACGGTGCACTAACTGCTCTATACGTAGTATGAACAGGCGTCGCTAGATCGCAGCACTATAATTTTTAATCGCGATTGCTATCGATAGCCTAGATTCGCTACTGTTTTTACTTATGACCTGCACCCTAGAAGCTATTATAGTCCGAATTTCACACTTATTAATCCCCATAGTACATTAATGACACCCAATTTTCGTTATAAATCGTATACTTCACAGCACAGAAAAGATTTATGTATATCATCGTTATAAATCAAAGAGATAGTACCTCCTGCCATTGCTAGATAGCGTCGTGATCGGAAGTTCGAACATTTCACGAGATTTCCCGAAGAGTGACGTAAATTGTTCGAACAGTTCGAGTCATGTTCAAACCCAGCTCTACTGAAAACGGCTCGTTTCTTGAAGTTCTTTAATGCGATGTAGCATCAAGAGTGTTTTTGTATGTTTTTTTTTTTTTTTTTTTCGTAATGTAGAAGTATAATTACGAAACTGGTGAAATCCGGTGCGAGAGCCTAGCGAAGAGGAAACAGTCTGTTCAGCAAATCGGAAAGCAGAGGTCGAGTGCAGCTTTATCAGCTTCCAAAAATGTTACGCACGCGCTGTGACGTAAATCTTCGTGTTTCAGTTCATTATTAATAGAAAAAAGAAATCGGGATGCAGACAGATCTATCTTTTACTGCAGTCACAGGAATTCCCAGATTAATGTGCTGTGTAAAATAAAAACTCACGTGATGCGGACAGATCGATGTTTAATAAGCTCACAGACACGATCTTTAACGTTATTGACAGTTGCAGGTCTTTTCGTCACGAATGTTCGCCTACTTCAATTTCAGTCCCAACGTAACAGTGCCCTCGTAACTCGCGACAAATTTGCGGAAATTAATTAATGCCGTCCCTGCTCTATGTTTGAGAGGTTCTGGATGTACCCTCGTTCGGTCAATAAATCAGCTATTCTCGTGTAACACTGCCCTCCTCTTAAAGCATATCCTTTAAAATTATGGCATACCAGTATATATATATATATATATATATATATATATATATATATATATATATATATATATATATATATACTTTTGATAATCACCTAAACAAATGTGCCGGCATAACATATGAAGGCATAGCTTTGCTTCTTACTATACAATATGCATATTTAAACTTGAACGGTAACCATTCCTATTTGCATATTGCCGCGGCGTATTGTATGACTACTATTGGCTGCCTTATACTATTATAGTAGCGCTGGGTAAACGGTACTCGCGTTCGAACATGCTCGGGATTTTCCGATACAGCGAAGAGCTCGATACAGTATCGAACTGTTCGAACACTCAGATAACAAATGACTCGCGCTGCATATCTGTAAACAGTACGCTGGAAATTTTGAAGTTACTGGGCTATTGCTTTGCTCAGAACTAATGCCATATGAACAATGCCATGATTTAAAAGAAGCTTTGCAATCCTCGGCCTGAACAGGAGAGAGATTAGACTCATGGTTGGATTGCTGACAGGCAATGGGAATTTAAAAAAAAAAAAAAAAAAAAAAAAAAAAAAAAAAAAAAAAAAAAAAAAAAAAAACAACACCTACATACAATGGGAATAACAGAAGAGGACCCTAAATGTAGGATCTGTGATGACGGTGATGAAACTGCATCACATCTAATCTTCGAATGCATTGCACTGGAGAGTAAACGGCACAGAACATTTGGGACAACCAGACCCGAAGAAATTGTGTCTAATAAAGAACCGGTAAAGGGACTCCTTGCACTGTTCAAGGGCATTGGTTGGCTTTACTAGATATGCAGGGAGCGATACCGCACAATAAACTTAGTTTCGGTGCGGGCAGTGGCGGGTTGGACTAAGACTGTTTTGGCTTCCCTGAGAAAATCAAATCAATCAAATCAAGGTAACGGTAGTTCATATTCATCTACGTTAATTCTTCTGGACTATTCACCGAACTTTATTGTCAGAGGTTGTAAATGAGGCTTCAACTCTTGTAAAGCATAGTATATGGTGAACAGTTAATCGTAACTTTACTAAAACTGTATTTACGTACATATTTGGGCAGTTTACTACCTGGAAGGCTAAAAAAAAAGAGAGAAACCGAAAGGACGTAACACCTGTTGCTGTGAGAACACATTCATTCTCTTCCATTGACAGCGTCAGCACAAATCGCTCTTTTGTCATTCGAGACACGCTGCGCTGTCGGCGTTAAATCTTTGACTAACGAGTCGTGCTAAGAAAACAATAGCGTTGTATTAAATGGTACTGACGCTGCAACGTATTCCAGATGCGTGTGCTTGATCTACTGCAGCTGATCCGCTGTTTCGAATACCATTACTTGACTCTTCACTGTTTTTCATGCTAGTCTGCGCGTACGTGGTTCACATAAGACGCACTATTTACGGGCCAGCTGTAGTACTCACGATTGTTTTTCACACTGCAGTCAAAGAATTCGTACCGTCCATCTGCAGCGCAGAAGGATGTTCTATAGCTACGCGTTTGTGCAACAGCTAAGTCCGATCGTTATTGTATTACAGACACAATTAGTAACAGACATAGATGTAATGTTGATTATCAGTGCCTTCTAACAGTAAAAATCTCCAACATCCTTCAAATTTAATTTCTTACGCTTGTCGTCGGCCGTGTTTTAGATGTCTTACTAAAACCTGGCGCAATATTTGAATAGAATAAAACAGATTTCATCTGGAGTTACAAAATATGCTGTTTGGTTGTGTGGCCATCTTCCACAGCAGCCGTTAAAATTAGCTGTAAGAGGTTTTCCATCTTGTGCTGAGTGCGATTGGGACAATTATTTTACACCAGAAGCGTTTCACTATTTATTTTTTAAGCATCTTCTGTGGTTCTGTAAATGATACACACTTTTGTACAAGTCATTTCGTATGTACAGATTAAAAACTTTTTTTTAAACTTTTTCTGCCCGTTATGTGTTTTTAAATTGATGTATAGTGTACTCGCGGTGTTATTGTCTCTTCCCTTCTTCCCTACATCCCATTGCTGTTTTTCCGTCTTGTTGGTTGGAGTTGGTCGGTATGTGGTGTGTGGTTTTTGATTGTACACGGCAATTTTCACCATATTTTGTTTCTTTTTTCCGTTTCATTTGTTTCCACTTTTTCTACACTGCGTAAAGTTTTCACATCACTCGTTTTTCAGCGGAATACCTTTCGGTTTGTGTATCACTTCACCACAGTGTCCCTATGTTGTTTTTGTCTGTTCGACTGTTTTTCGTATGGTTTATGTTTCCAACTACTTACGAACTAGGACGGCACAAATATCCATGCCCGAGGGGGGATTCGAACCCCCGACCGTAGTGGTCGTGCAGACCGTGACTGGTCCCCTCGGCCACCGCGGCCGGCTTTCAATATCTCTCACACATTTTCATTACCACTTAATTTACTCATCTTAGGGGACTATCATATTGTATAAGTAGGATAGATGCCAAGACGACCGGTGTAGACACTCTATGGTATCATCATTCGGTCTCATTGACATTCAATTACTTATTACAGTGCTCCACATAAAATCTGGTAGGTGTACTGGATGGTAGTTATATAGAAAATCATGTTCTGGTGGATAGTCAGATATAAAATAGATAGACCAGGAAAATATACATAAAATAATATCCACCATAGTGCACATATCTGGTTGGTTTTATGGAGGTGCTCAACATTAGGCGTTCGGAAATCAGTCACGTGGATCCGTCGTCCGAAACTCTCTTTCGTATACGCCATCTTACTTTCCTTTGTTGATGGTTTTCTTATTATAACTCAAGCGTTGTCATTTCAAAACAATAGCGCACTGAAAATTATCAATAACACGTCGTTGTTAGGACAATGAAATACAATCTAATGTCTAAAATTGCCATGTTAGCAGATTATTTTATACAATGAATAAAATCTAATGTCTAACATTGCCATGTTAGCAGATTATTTTATACTTTATTTATTTCTTTGAAATCATTGTGCGTGTATGTGTTTGTGTCTGTGTAGACACGCCAGTACTGCGTGACGTGTAGGGATATTTCTCTACCACTACGACACATCCGCCTTGAGGGTTGCAGTAGTTTAGGAACCAAATAAAGTTACAGCTCAAGAGCATCACTTGTAGGATGCAAACGCTGCCACAAAAATTCCAAGCTCCAGGCCTTTAAAGACTTTTCGAACGATGGGACGAGTGTTTAAATCTACAGGTAGAGTCAGCTGAAATGTAAAGCAATTTTCAGGCTCTTAAACGCAGTAGTGGAATGTCTACCTCAATTTGCGACTTATTTACTGACACCTTCGTAATTCATGCTTGCAAAATACTGACATAACTTACAAACTAATGGAAAACTTGCAGAATCTGAACTCGAGGAAGATCAGTTTAGACTTAGACGAAATGTAGGAACACGTGAGGCAATCTTCTCCTCATGACTTATAAGATAGGTTGAGGGAAGGCAAACCTATGTTTATACCTTTTGTAGATTTGGAGAACGTTTCGACTATGTTGACTGGAATACACTCTTTCAAATTCTAAAGTCAACAGGGATAAAATTCAGGGATCGAAATGTTATATTCAAATTGTACAAAACCCAGACGGCAGTTATAAAGAATCGAAGGGGATGAAAGGGATGCAGTGGATGAGAATGGAGTAAAACGGGTTTGCAGCCTTTCCCCAATGTTATTCTCTCTGTACAACGAGTAAGCTGTGAAGGAAAGCAAAGAGAATTTTGGAGAAGGAATTCAATTCAGGGAGAAGAAATAACAACATTGTAATTTTGTCAGAAACAGTAAAGAACCTGGAAGATCAATTGGATGGAATGGACAGTGTCTTGAAAGGAGCGTGTAAGGTGCAAATTAACTAGAGCATAACATGGGGTAACGGAATGTAGTCTAAGAAAATCCGGCAATGCGGAAGGTATTAGGTGATTAGACAATAAAGATAGTACTTGAGTTTTGTTACTAGTATTTTGGCATTAAACTAACTTCGGAATGCCGAATAGACAAAATATAAGATGCAGTATGGCCATAGGAAGAAAAAAATTTCTGAAAAAGAGAAATCTGTTGTCACAGAATATTAATATAAGTGTTGGGAAGTATTTTGAAGGTATTTAACTGTAGTGTAACTTTGTACGGAAGTGAAACTGGGTCGATAAGGAGTTAATACAGAAAAATGATAGACTCTTTTGAAATTTGGTGCTATAGGAGAATGCTGAAGATTAGATGGTTAGATCGCGTAATTAACGAGGAGGTGCTGAACGGAATTGGGAAGCAAAGAAATGTTTGGTAAGTTTCGATTAAAAGAAGAAATCGATTGGTAGCACGCATTGTGAAACTTCATGGATTCGTCAATTTAACATTGGAGGGAAGTGTGCGTGGGTAAAAACCGCAGAGGGAGATTGAGAGACGGAAACAGAAAGCAGGTTGAAAAGGATGCAGCAGTCCTTCGTATTCGGAGATGAAAAGGCTTACGCAGGATAGGGTAGCGTGGGGAGCTGTATCAACCTGTCTCCGGACTGAAAACCAGAACAAGAATTCATAATTCACAGTCACACAGCCAGTCAGTAGCAGGTAATATTTTTATTACTCTTATCTAAGGTTTAGACACCACTATGGATGTCTTCTTCTCAAGGATTTTTTTTTAAACAATTTAATTACTTCTGGCTCCAAAATAATAGTACAAAGAGTGAGAAAAATATGAAACTTTTTTTTTTAAATTATATATACTGTTACAAATGCCGTGAGCTGTATCCCTCAAGTCGTGGAATAAAAAGTATAAAATTACCCTTTTCATTATTTAAAGTGTTCTGGCATCACAGTCAAACATCAGAATAAACACATAGCCACAGTGGAAAGTGCTTAATTGAACTAGCCTAAAGCGCATCACCTGTGATGAACCACCGTTTAAAATGTTCGTGCATCATAAACTAATTCGCTGCTCATTACGTTACGCCGAACAGCTGCAAGAGTAATCCGTAATTCTCATACCATCGATGGCAGTTGTTATCTGCTAACATGGCAATTTTAGACATTAGATTGTAATTCATTGTCCTAACAACGACATGTTATTGATAATTTTCAGTGCGCTATTGCTTTGAAATGACAACGCTTGAGTTATAATTAGAAAACCATCAACAAAGGAAAGCAAGATGGCGTATCCAAAAGAGAGTTTCGGAAGACGGATCCACGTGACTGATTTCAGAACGCCTAATGTTGAGCACGTCAATAAAGTCAACGAGATATATGCACTATGGTGGTTATTATTTTATGTATATTTTCCTGGTCTAATTTGGAACAGCCATCCATTTTATATCTGACTGTCCACCAGAACATGATTTTCTATATAACTACCATCCAGTACACCTACCAGATTTTATGTGGAGCACTATAATAAGTAGTTGAATGTCAATGAGACCGAATGATGACACCATAGAGCGTCTAAACCGGTCGTCTTGCAGAAATAAAATAAAAATTGCAATCTTGACATCTATCCTATTTATACAATACGATAGCCCCCCAAGATGAGTAAATGAAGTGGTAATGAAAATGTGAGACAGAGATTAAAATAATAGTTTAAAGTGGTAAAATTTCAAAAAAGAGTATATTTGTCAAAGCTAAATTCAAATAATTTTGGTTGTTTGTTAATAAAGGGTCACAGATATTATCACAATATTAAAGTCGTAATCGTATCGTTGTGACATTACAGATACAGGGGAAAGATGGTTGTTTCCATGTGAAAGGCGGGTTTTGTCGGGCTATTGGCTTCCCCAGCCGGCTGGCTAACAGTTTGTACCTAGTGAATGGAATACAGATATTGATAGATCTGAAGCATTGAATTACAATTTGTGTTGCGGCCGGGAATCGAACCCGGACCTCCATGCTTACTAGGCAGACGTATTAACCGTTAGACTACCACACCACTAACGATTCAGGCGCCTTGGAATAGTCTATGCACGATTTCCCTCCACAACAAAGAAGCTGAATTAAAGTTTGTGTTGTGGAGGGAAATCGTGCATAGACTATTCCAATGCGCCTTAACGACCTAACGGTTAAGATGTCTGCCTAGTACACATGGAGGTCGGGGTTCGATTCCCGGCCGCACCACAAATTTTAATTCAATGCTTCAGATCTATCAATAATGTCTTTGAAATATTTGAGACGTAAATCCGTCTCTGGGATTGTTTATTTCTATTAATTGATATTTATATCACCATAACAGGATTGTTCCACCATGTCCATTGCCGAGGTGCTATTCCGCTGCATGGAGAGCCTTGGCAGTAGTGGCAATTATCTTTGGAACAAAGAAGCTGAATTAAAGTTTGTGTTGTGGAGGGAAATCGTGCATAGACTATTCCAAGGCGCCTTAATCTTAGTGGTGTGGGAGTCTAACGGTACCCGGCGGAATGAGTCCGGGGGGCCATTCCGACTAACGTATGACAGCAAGTGAGGGCGAAGAGGGAATGGGATGGAGCACAAGGAGGATCGGAGATGTTAACTGTCAGACGGTGACTCCCCTATGATACATGCCATGCAACAGGCGTACCGGATAGGGTCCATTAACATCAGTGGTATAAAAACGCCCGTCAAGATGAAGATGATCAGTGACATGCTCAAGGCGGCGGATACAGACATAGCGCTGCTGCAGGAAGTACGAGTCCTTCACACCCAGGACTTCTATGGATACGACATTTACTGCCCACCGTGCGACGAGAGAGGCATCGGCACGGCAATATTACTCAAAGAAGGGATACGTGCTGTCGACATAGACTATCTGCCCACAGCACGCGGAACAGCCGTCACCATAGGAGGCGTACGACTGATCAATATTTATGCACCATCAGGCAGCGATAAGAGGAGGGAACGCCAGGAATTTTACGCCCAAGAGGTGACCCAATTGTTCAGGGGCCAATACGAGGCTTGTATCATAGGGAGAGACTTCATCTGTGTACTAGACAGAAAGGACCAACATCCTAACTACACGACATGTCAAGAACTCAGAGCGCTGGTCAACGGGATGCAATTAATTGATACGTTGGACCTCAAACATCCTGGACAACAGGGATACACGTACATCACCAGCCACTCGGCGAGCAGATTGGATAGGATTTATCTTTCAAGAAGACTGATGACGTCGATAGTGGATGCGGAAATTTGGCCTACAGCGTTCACCGACCACGAGGCATATATCTGTACAGTCACCCTCGCCCGGCAAAAGGTATGGAGGCGAAGGAGTAATTTGAAGTTGTAAGTTATCTTCACGACGCAGAATGTCGACGTATGGTGGAGGAAACATGGCAAAATTGCCCAAGGCGCAGAAATGCATATGGTTCTGTTCTCCATTGGTGGGTCACGTGCGTGAAGCCAGCCTTAAGAAGAACATTTATTTTTTATGGGAAGGAGGCTTCTCGTTGGCAGCGCATGACCTCTGAATTTCATTATACGACCCTCCTGGAACTCTATTCCCAACCTCCGTCACCAGAACGCCAAACAGCCGTACACCATGTCAAGGCAAAACTAATACAACTCACAACATCCAGAATGGCAGGTACAATGATACGTGCGAGGGTGCAGGATGGACTCCACAATGAACACCCCTCCATGCACTATGTCATACGAGAGAGACAATGTAGACGTCGGGGATTAATTCACGAGGTTGAACTCGACGACGGCCGGAAATATACAGCACAGAAAGACATAGCCCAGGCGTTCCAGGACCATTTCACCAGATTTTATGGGGCCGACGAGGTGGAACAGGAGGCAATGGAGACCGTCCTAAATGAGATCCCAGACATGACATACGCGAACTCGGAAGCAGACATCCTACAAGCAATAACGGAAGAGGAGATGGTGGAGGCCATCCAACGAGGAGCTCCGAACAAATCCCCGGGTCCAGACGGTTTCCCATTGGAATTCTGTCGCACGTTTGTCACTATTATGGCACCGATGTGGTTAAGTATGTTTAACGAGATAATCGCGCAGGAGTTACCAGTCCCCACTGAATTCACAGAAGGGTTGGTGATTCCAATTCGGAAACCACAGGGAGGCAAGCGACCATGCGATTATCGACCTTTGAACAAGATCCTTATGCGTATAATAGGATGTCGCTTAAAAACATTGCTAAAGGACCGAATCAACAGGGATCAGACATGTCCCAGAGGTAAAAACAATATTCATACGGCCTTGGGAGACTATCGAGATGTTATCTGCCTTGCCAAGGCGTGTCGTCTACGTGGAGCATTGATAGGCATCGATTTTGAGCATGCCTTCGTTAGAGTGGATCACACCTACCTCAAGGCAGTGATGCTCAGGATGGGTGTTCCGCCTACTTTTACCACTATGGTGATGAAGTTGTTGCATGGTGCCCGGTCAGCGGTGTTGATTAATGGAGGGAGAACAGAACATTTACAGATTTTACGATCAGTCAGACAGGGGTGCCCGTTGTCCATCATCTTGTATGCCATCGCACTAGAGCCATGTCTTGCAGGATTGCGCCAACGACTCACAGGTATCACTATACGGAATCAGTCCTTCAAATGTAGAGCATATGCTGATGATGTAGTGCTTCTAGTGAAGACAGCAGAGGAAACACGCACAGCAATGGATTGGCTACAGAAATACGGGGAGGCAGTTGGTAGCGTGGTTAACTTTCGAAAATCACAATTCATGAATGTAGGCCGAGGACTCGAACCAGGAACTGAAGGACCCTTACCTGTGATGCAAACCCTACGATGTTTGGGTATCACTTTCCATACGGAGACGGCACGAACAATAGCAGACAACTACCGTAAGCTGTTGTGTCAACTACGTACATCAGTACGACTCAACGCCCTGCGCTCGATGGATATGCTGCAGAGAGTAACACTGGTCAACCTCCACCTCGCACCCAAGATGTGCCACGTGGCACACCTTCTCCCTTCGGCACGTACGATGGCCACGAGGATACAAGCAGCCTTTGGATACTACGTTAGCATGGGACAGCTCTTTAAGGTGCAATACGAGTCTCTCACGCTCCCGACGCGGGAAGGTGGTGTTGGCCTAGTCAATGTCTACGAAAAGGCTCGGGCAATGTATATTAACATCATGGGCAAACTGTGGCGTAACAGGAACTACTCCCTAACGGGTGCGATAATCGAAGAACTAGCACCGCCATCGCTTCTTCCACCGGTTAGTGTTGGGCACATTACGCCTCCATTTTCACACATCCGAAAGTTCTTCGTGGAACACAGTTCTGTGGGAGCAGATTTACCAACTACCCGATCACCGACTTCCAAATATGTGTATAGACTGCTTGTAAGACGCATGGAACGGAATAAGATGGAACGGAGGTACCCTGCGATTAACTGGAATGTTGTGTGGCGCACAGTGCACCACCCCCACCTCCCTACATCGGCCAGGTCAACGTGGTAGATGGTGGTTAACCGGAAGTACCCGACGAAGGAAAGACAGTATGCTATCCACATGACAGACACGCCCATATGCCTACGATGCGACACGCTCGACACGGACGAACATCGGTTGGTCTGCGGCACAGCGCTGGGAGTGTGGAATCTGGCACGGAAGATCATAGCGTTCATGATACGCACAGTACAGTCAGAAATCTCAACGGACATAGTATTTTTCCCAGATAAAACATATTTCCCACGTCAGAAGACGAATGCGGTGGCGTGGGTAACGGGCATGACGGTACATTACCTATATCATTATGCAAACACGAACAAACTGGACTATTGGCACTATTTACAGGATGGACACACGAAGCTACGACGACTTGGTAAATACAAGGAAAGTTACGCAAATTTTTTAGAGGTAGTGTTTACTGACCCGCCACCTGGCTGGGGTGTACTGGGTACGAGACGATGATAGTGATAGTTTAAAGAAGACACCGACCAATTGAACGGATCAGACTTGATAAGTTCGAGAAGATCACCCAGAAACACCGACCGGATGGTGAACGCTAACAGAGGAGGTCCCAGTTTATTTTACGTTATATACCTCTAAGTTCGAAAATGCCACGAATGATGCAGCATGCCGGAAGTGGCATCATTTATACAGTTCTTTTTCCATTATGGTGGGGCACTTTATGTATTAGTTGACAAATTTCTTTCAGATAGGGCACTGGACTTCATTTGATTTCATGATTATAATAAAGGCTTCAGTTTGTAAAAAAAAAAAAAAAAAAAAAAAAAAAAAAAGAAAACACACACACACACACACACACACACACACACCACACACACACACACACACAACGGTTAAGACGTCTGCCTAGTAAGCATGGAGGTCCGGGTTCGATTCCCGGCCGCACCACAAATTTTAATTCAATGCTTCAGATCTATCGATAATGTCTTTGACATATTTGAGACGTAAATCCGTCTCTGGGATTGTTTATTTCTATTAAGGAATACAGGTAGTTACGATTTTCCTAATCTGCTCGGAAACAGGAAACGGTGTTCTTGGCTGAGCGAGGGCGGCTCTCCGAGATTGCAACTGAAATACAATATAGCCACACACACATTATCATAAGAATCCATATAAAATCAGGGAATGATCATAAGGCAAATATAATTAGATGAATGGATTCAGGAGACTTGTGAGAATCAAATGCCGTAATTACAATTTCAGTATCCCTTGCAGATAAAAAGCCGACAAATTTCAGTACTATAATAATAATATTATAAGACTTATATTTACAAGTATTGCTACGTAGTGTTTATCAGTAAAATTTAAGAAGCAAATGGGCAGCATTGCACCTCGCTACCTATCTAAAAAGACGTACCACGTTATTTCTGTATTCTTTCAATGAACTTTATTTTACTCTCTAATTCTGCTTTTCGTTGAGGTAGTAATATTCTTGTGTCAGAACATAGATTCCACCACAGAAAAACAAAACATGAACCCAGCATGGGTATTTTATTATATTTAATATTCTTACTAACGTTCATTTTTTATGTTGAAGACTGTCACTTACATATATCATGGCCGACTAAAAATAGTAGATATGCAGCAGATAATTTATATATAAACAATTATATGTATTTGTGGACAATAAGTGAATATATTTTTATAAAAGCCATGATAAATTAAATATTAATTGTGTAATTATATTTCGACGGCGGCAGTATATTGGAACAGTGAGATGCTATGCTTAATGGCTATCTGAGCAAAGAGCTTCAGTCGCAACCTTTTTTAGTATTGTTAAGTATATATTTGTTTCTTAAATGTAAACAATATTTGTAGGGAGGTGATCAAAGCATTTAATTGTATGATATTCAATGTATAATATTTTGGAAGGGAAATTATATTTTAAAGATGAGGCGTTAGGATGCGGGGAAGGATACAATTTTGGGAGCAGAGGGAGCACGCTTTCGAACGCTTGGGAGGGGACTCTTAACTTGGACGTGGTGGTGAAAGGTTGTGACGCTGGGCGGTCTGAAGCCGCGATACGAACTTGTGATATGAAGAGATAGGCATGTGTGGCCTTAGAAAATTTACGGGACTGTGACTGCAGAACTTAGTCTCTGCTTGAAAAGTGATAAATAATTAAAAATTATGATTGAGACACTAGTATTGTGGTAATAGCTATGAACCCAACACGTAATATTCTTTCTGACCGTATGTTAAAAAACAGACAAAATTATATGATATTTGAGTTTAGCTTTGCCTTCCTTTATATACACGAAAGTACCTGCATCAGCACGTTGTTCAAAATGTTCATTATTACAGTATCCTCACAGTTTACGTACATATGCTTCAGAAGACGATTGTTCAATTCGTTGTTGCGTATTTCACTTCATATTCACGAAATAGCAGTAACACGCAATTTAGAGGGAGCATTTTTTACATATGCACAACTCTAAACATTGAAGAACATAGCTCTATTTAATTAATAAAGACGCCTGAAACTCTTTTAGGAAGAAAGAAGAAAAAAAGTTTTTGGGTAGTGACGGGGCCCGAACCACTGACTATGAGCATCACAGTCGAATGCGCTACCCATTACACCACAGGTAACAACTACAGTATGCGACCTACTTTCTTCTACTATTAATAGCAGTTAACTGGTACTTATATGGCATTTTAGACACTATATTATCATTTATCGTACGAAGAACGACACATTTTTGTTAATTCTTCAGTGTGCCATTCTTTAGAAATGACAACGTACAAGTTACAATAAGAAAATCATCAAATACGCAACGCAAGATGGCGTATGCCTGAGAGAGTTCTGGGCGAGGAATGTCACGTGACATCTCCGTTATTTTTGCAAATATCTCTCAATCGATACGAGATATGAAAAAAAAAAAAAAAAAAAAAAAAAAACGTAAGAGAGCAAAGTTGTAGAGAATTTTCTCTTCTACAAATTCGATTATTCAGTATTCGAGTTAGATGAACTGTTTATTTGCAATTAAAATTACATTACAAATGCCTTTTTTGGTGTTATTTACGTATTTTTGTCCGAAATATTTGAAAAAGCGAGGTTCTAGTCTCTGGTGACCAACGATTATGTCTGCAAAATTTGGTGCCGATCGGTTGAACGGTTTGACCTACAAAGTAGGAACACGTTACAGACAGACAGACATCGTCAAATCGCCGTTATTTTTGTAAATATCTCTGCAACGATGCAAGATATGAAAAAAAAATACATATAAGAACGAAGTTGTAGAGAATTTTCCCCTCTACAAACTAGGTTATTAAATTTTCGTGTCAGATGAACGGATCGTTTGCAATTACAATCACATTCCAAACGGCTTTTTTGGGTGTAACTAGGGTATTTTTTGTCCGACAAATTTGAAAAAGGGAGGTTCTGGTCTTTCTTGGCCTAAGATTATGTCTGTAAAATTTGGTGCAGATCGGTTGAACGGTTAGGCTTAAAAAGTGGGAATACGTTACGGACAGACAGACAGACATCCCAAAATTGCCGATGTTTTTGCAAATATCTCTGAAACTTTACGAGATATAAAAAAAAAACATAAGAGAGTAAAGTTGTAGAGAACGTTTCCCTCTACAAATTAGGTTATTCAATTTTCGTGTCAGTTGAACGGGGAAGCCGTTACTTTAATGTTAATTTCGAGCTGTCAAAAGACGATCGCGAAGGCGCATTTTTAGTGTTACTACCGTAACCTAAAGTGGGCTAATAGGCAAGAGAGTTGTGAGGGACGCAGGAGGAAGCGAATCAAAGAGAGTCCGGTTTTCTCCTCTACAGCGACCTGTAGCTGGCAGAGTGCGTGTAGGCGCCGTATGGCGCTGGCACAGGAAGGCGGCTGGCCAGCCAGATAGCGCTATCTCTGCCGCCGCCTCCGCCGCCGCCGCCGCTTCCTGACGCGCTGATAGCCGCCAGAGATGTGCCCGCTGAGTCCGCCTCTTAAGCCGACACCGACCCTGTATCACCGCGCGGAGCAGACCCCTGGGGAACGCGACGAGGGAAGTGTGTCTGATTGTGCTGGAAACTGACCTCTTGCGGTCGAGGACAGCCTGATACGGCCCTCTCATAGAGGGAAGCCTGCAGGGCGTGTTACTCTTTCTGAGAGCAGTACTAAAGAACCCCAGGGTGCTATCTCTGTCGCCAGGGCTTCAGCAGTGAAGTCGCTCCCGTGTGCTCACTGGTTCAGTGAACCCCAACAAGAAAGGCTGATTGTGAAAAAAATACACTCCTGGAAAATGAAAAAAGAACACCATGAATTCGTCAACTCAGAAGAGCGAAATTTTATTGACACATATTGAGGATGTATACAACACACGATCACACAGTCAGTACTGGTACTTCTTCGTAATTAATAAAATTTATATCTTTGTTGAATTTTTCATACTATAAATATTGGTTCTGCGTATCGATTAAAATTAAAGACTTTTTATAATGTTTGAGCATGAAATTCCGCTTCTCATGAGCTGATATTTAATAAACCGTAAAAATTGAATCATTCAGTCCCGGTAGTTCAGACAGTTTGAAGCCCGTCACAAAAGATCTTATTTGTACCTGATTCCATTCTATCGAATTATTCTTTAGAAAAAAAAAATTCATTAGAAGTTTCTTGCAATCAAAACTGTTGTAGCCCCCAGGGGGCTCAAGGTTCTTTCGTGAGTACATGCGGGGCGAGCACGGGGCCCCGAGCTAATGCAGTCTTCCTTCCTTTTTTACTTCCCGGACTGCATTTCCTTTCCCCTTCTCTCCTTTCCTATCCTCACTCCTTTCCCTCCCCACCGGGGGACTGATAACCTCAGTAGTTTAGTCCCTCTATCCCAACCAAACAACCCAACCCAACCCAAAACTGTTAGATATTTTCTTTCACATATTAACTGATTCATTACGAATTTTACAGATATATATGTCCACTTTTAGAATCTTCTTGGAGAATATTAGGGAACTAAATGCTTGAATAATTGTTTGAGACTTGTTTAAGTATCACAGATTCTCTATTTTGAATTTAATATTTACAACAAAATCACTTTTACAGAACACACTTTAGGGGTTCACAGTGCGTGATTATTTTCGTCAAGGTCTCATTTATATTAAAGTCTCTGGATCCTGTTACAATGCTTAAGAACTTTAACTCTTACAGATACTTTTTTTTTAAGTTATTTCATTAAACTTCACAATAAGTTCAGATTCCAAAATCACGAATATTAATCAGTTTATTACGGAGGGCAGAAGTTCCTAAGTCTTCCGTTTCTAGCCTATCCCGATCAAAGTCCAAAGATAATGTACGCAGTCGCGTATGATCACGACATGAAAGGCTATATTAATAGATAAATACTTTTTTCGGGTTCTTTCCTATCTTGGAAATAAACCGCGTATGATACTTTGAAACTAATCACGGAGAGTTATCACATAGAGAGTTAAACACCTTGATATTTAATAACATAGAGAGCAAGTAGAGAGAGAGAGAGAGAGAGAGTAATTCAACTGCGGGTACTATTTATAATAGCTACTTGACAAATGGTCTTTGATATACGAGGTGTTTTGACCTACATATTCCCTGGATTTTGTTATTCTGAATTACTCTGATATAATTTGAATTTACTAAAAATTTTGAAAAAATGAGAAATTTCTGCCTCTAAACAAATAATTAAAATTACGTAAGGATAAAAAATGTTGGAATATGTTGATTCTAATGCTGCGGTCGCGATGTGGTGTTACAAAAATCACCAGAGCGTGCACAACGTCGTGTATATCCTCCTTTTGCAGCAATGGAGGGTGCAACTTTCTCATGAAGACGATTGTAGAGGTGCCGAATGAAGTCTTACGGTATGGCCTGCCATGTAATTTCCATCTGATGCCTCAGTTGCACCAGATCTTGTGCCGGTCGTGTAGACCGCGCCAAGATGACGCTACATCCGGCCCCAGACATGCTCAATGGGGGACATATCTGGGGATAATTGATGGGCAGGGTAGCTCACATTCACCTAGAAGAGGACGTTGGGTTGTACGGGATACATGTGGACTTGCATTGTCCTGTTGGAAAAGCACATCGCTTTGTTGGTGCACGAACGGTGGCAAGACGGGTTGATTGATGGTTTCAATGTACCGAGTACTGTTCAATTTTCCCATTACGAACAACAGAGGAGAACGGCCAGTGTAGGATTTGGCTCCCCACACCAAGATACCAGGTGTCAGTCCCGTTTGCCTCTGTCGCGTCCACTCCAGATTTTTGCACTGCCCTGCACGACACCACATACCGTACGATCACCAGTGTCAACGAGGCAGCGACGACTCTCATCACTGAAGACGACACGTCTCCATTCGTCCCTTCATAAGCGCCTACCAAGACACGATTGGAGGTGAGCTGAACGATGTTGGGACGTGAGCGGAGGACACACTAATGGCACACGTGTTCGTGTATCATTGTGGGGGGAGCTATATTCTACACTCGGCATTCTCCTCTACTGATTGTCTAGAGAACACTGAACAGTGCACGGTACACTGAAACCATCATTTAATTCGTCTTGCTAGCACTCATGCACCAACAAGGTGATATGCTTTTCCAACAGGACAATGCAGATCGACATGTATCCCGTACCACCCAACGTGCCATTCAAGGTCTGCGTCAACTACCCTCGCCAGCACGATGCCCAGATCTCTTCCCCACTGAGCAAATTTGGGACCGCATGAAAAGTCATGTTGGGCGGTCTGCATGAGCGGTACGAAATCTGGCCCAATTGAGGCACCAGGTGGAAGTTGCATGGCAGGCCATTCCACATAACCGCATTCGAAACCTCTACGATCGTTTCCATGAATGAACTACAGTGTATTGCTGCAAAAGGAGGGTATACAAGGTACTAACGCCGACATTGCGGACGCTCTGGTGACTGTACTCACGTGCCTACGGCTCTGCCTGTGTGATCGCGTGTTGTATACATCCTCAAGAATGTGACAATAACATTTCCCTCCTAAGTGTTCTTTCCAATTTAAGTCGTTCGCAATTGTTATTCTTAGGCATTTAGTTGTAGATTTTACGGCCTGTAGATTTGACTGATTTATAGTGTAAATGAAGTTTAACGGATATCTTTTAGTGTCCATATGGATGACATAACGCCGCGCGGGAGTAGCAGAGCGGTCTGGAGCGCCACGTTGCGGATCGCGCGGCCTCCTGCGACGGAGGTTCGAATCCTCCCTCAGGCATGGATGTTTGTGTTGTCTTTAGTATAAGGTACTTCGTAAGTAGTTTGTAAGTTTAGGGACTGATGACCCCGCAGTTAAGTCCCATAATGCTTTACAAACATTTGAACATTTTCTGATGACTTCACACTTATCATTATTTAGAGTTATGGTCAATTTTTGCTCCACGCAGGTATCTTATGGTGACTTGCTTTAAAATATTTGGGAAACTTACTATCGGGTCTAAAGGTCTAATTACATTCCCATGGGCACGCCAGAAATGCTTTTCACGTCTGAAGACTTTCGCCATTGTAAATGAAATACTGTGCTCTATTACCTAGAAACTGTTCAATCCCATCACACAGTTGGTCTGTTATTCCGTAGGCTCGTATTTTGCTAATCGGGCGACACTGCGTAACTGCATAGAATGCCTGTTGGACGTTAAGAAACACAACATCAAGCCTGTAATTGCTTGCTTTCTGTATGAGTAACGACCTTCACTAATTAAGGATTCGCTTCAAAAAGGCGTCAATGCGTAAATCCGTAAGTCCCGAATGTTTGCCAGTATAATTTTTATAAAAAATTTGTATCGAAATTCCGTGAGTAATATCATACCACGGGCGGAATTCACGGATACTGTAACACCTCTAATTTCAAAGAAAACCAAAATCGTTAGACTGGGCGATTATCTTAACTGATACAGTTTAAAAATATTCGTGAGGCTCATTAACAGTCGACTAAAAACTGAATATCTTGGAGTCTTCGAACATTGTTATAAATAAGCGGTCCCAAGACACAGAATGACTGACATATTGCCATGCACTCGATTTGTCTATTTTGCTAAGGAAGCACAGGCAACTATGCGTGTTGCATTCCTTGATTTGAAGAAGAGGTTCAGAATATAATTTTACTAACTTGAAAGAGTCGTGGATAGAATGGTATCTGATAGGAAATTCATCAAAACTTTCAAGGGAGTGCAGCAAATGCACGTACCCGAATCAAAACTGATGATAATTTTACGAAGCACTTGAAAGGGGCACTCCGTCTGGTTGTCCTTTGTGTGCTTCTCTCTGGTCGGGAGCAACGGCACCCCTCTGATGACTGGCCGGATGCATTATCTATGGGGTGAAGTCTAATTTTAAATGATAAGCTACAAGAATTCTGCGCAGTCGACACACTCAACATACATATATCAAAGACGGAGCGGAACCAGAATAAACGTGGACAAATCACTTCATTTTGACCTTGGATCCAATTGTCAACATTGGTGGCATTTATGGCTCATCACATTGGAGGGAAAGAGAACCCTTTTGGACATGATCATCACGGCGAATCCCAAGCACATGTTAGAACTCAATAGGCAGGAGACGGTGTAATCTCGTTGATCAGTATTAAGGTGCCAAAATCTTCCAAGTATAGACACAGTAAATATGGATTATCACATCAAAGCTTGTTTATGCAAGCTCAATCATATAGCTGAAGCTCTAACTGTAGCAGAAAAATATGCAGGACAAATACTTTCTGTCATAACGTGGGAAATGTCTAAATGATTCGTCCTCCTATTTTCGCGGCTTTTCGCGGCTCGATCCTTATGACGTCATAGCTTCAAAAAAATGAGCGTTTGGCATTCCTGGCCGGGAGATTCCTTACGGGATTGTTCGCCTACCTTAGTGTAAGTCTTTTTATTTGACGCCGCGTGGGCGACTTACGTGCCACTGATGATGAGATGATGATGATTAGGACAACACCCAGTACCCTGCCGGGAATCGAACCCATGCCTCCTGCGTGGTAGTCAGCGATGCTGCCACTGAGCTAGGGAGGCGGACATAACTTCAGAAGTATGTGTTCTACAATAATATTATTTTCCAGGTTCGTAGAGTGGAATATTTGGAAACTGTCTGCGAAATGTATTGTGAATGCAGTTGGTAGTAAAGACGTAATAAATTACAAGCTCATGCTTGATGTGACGGATTTTCATGCATTCCATTGTTTTTGACATATTCTGAACTATGTGTCGTACTATGATATACCGGATGATCAAAAAGTCAGTGTAAATTTGAAAACTTAATAAATCACGGAATAATGTAGATAGAGAGGTAAAAATTGACACACTTACTTCGAATAACATGGGGTTTTAATAGGGAAAAAAACCAAAGGTTTTACCCTCGATTAATGTGGTGTTGACTGTTTCGGTAACAGTGCATGCACCGGTGCTGTAATACAGTTGTTTAAACAAGACTGGCATTCAAGTGAATCTTCCGATCGGAACTGATAGTGCCTCACCATAACTCCGGACATGCTTTACAGTGCTGTTCACAACATTATTTCTCGACTACAGCTATTGTTGAGGAACGATGGTGAACATATTGAGCATTTCCCGTAAGGAACATCATCTTTGCTTTGTCTGAAGTTGTTACGGTAATTATTGCTTTTCTGATCAGATGAATCGCCATCTGTCGGACATTTTTTAAACTTTTTTTTCTAATAAAACCCCATGTCATTCCAACATGTGTGTCAATTTTTACCTCTCTATCTAGCTTATTCCGTGATTTATTAAGTTTTCAAATATATACTGACTTTTTGATCACCCGTTAATTTTAAAGGTGCATTAAGTGATATACAACCTATGATAAAATTCGGTGAATAGTCCTGTAATGTTAACGTAGATGAACGGTGAACTACAGTTATGTTGCTGTCTTTCGAAATAGTCACATTCTATAACTATGCACCGCTGAGCTCTGCAATACACATTGGAAGAATTCTTCCTTTGGGATGGTGTTCAAAAACCTCGTCACGTTTCATTGGATGTCAGGAATATCCTCAAATCTCTTTGCTTTCAAAGCGAGTTTGAGTCGAGGGAATGGGAAGAAGTCTCATGGTTTGCGACACGGCGTGTATGGTGGATGTTCAAGCTGCACCACCCTTTTTTTTATTATTTTTTTATTTTTTTATTTTTTTGCTAGGAACTGTTTGACGATATTGATGAGTGTGCGCGAGCATTGTCGTGTAACTTAAGCATACACCATACTCGCCGGATCTCAGTCCTCCAGTCTTTTTCCTATTCTCTCGACTCAAACTAGCTTTGAAGGGAATGAGATTTGACGACGTTCCTGACATCCAACGAAACGAGACGAGGTTTTTTAACACCATCCCGAAGGAAGGCTTCGTGCAAAGTTTCCACAACACGTATCTCAGAGCTCAGCGGTGCATAGTTACGTGAGGTGACTGTTTCTAAGGACAGTAAGACAACTGTAGTTCATAGTTCATCTACTATTCACCTTATTTATGTGTCATGAATAAAATTAGTAGTGCAGAAGAATAAAATGTACGTCATGCCGAACGCCGTAGTTTCACTGCAAGAACACCGAGTTGTCAGCGAGATAAAAGTTTCGTAAGGGTTTGAAACTATGTGTAAACTTAGTTGTAAGGAGCTGTTAATTACCCTATAGCAACCAAATATCCTGACACAAACTGAACACAAATTAGTAGAAATATGCAGAAAAAAGATTTTATGCACAAATATTTAAATCTACATCTACATAAATAATCTGTAAGTCACATTGAAGTGCATGGCAGAGAGTACATCGAACTGATTTTATGTTGTTTTTTTTATACAGTTCCATTTTCTAATAGCTCGCGGGAAAGGGAACACCTAGATCTTTAAGTTTTCTATCCGATTTCGCTTATTTTATTCTGATGATCATGTCTCCCTATGTAGGTGGATGCTGACAAAATATGTTCGCATTCGGTAGAGAAAGTTGGTGAAAGAAATTTCGCAAATATATCTCGTCGCAACGAATAACGCACTTCTTCTAATGATTTCCTCCTAACTCGTGCATCATTTCCGTGACGCTCTTTCTCCTATATCGCCTATATCGCGATAATACTAAACGAGCTGCCCTTCTGTCAACTTTCTCTCGAGTGTCAGTCATTCCCACTTTGTGGGAATCCCACAATGCGCAACAATACTCCAAAATAGGACGCACAAGTGTGGTGTAGGCAATTTCTTTGGTAGAACTGTCGCACCTCTAAGTGTTCTGACAACGAAACGTAGTCTGTTTCGCTTTCCCTACAATATCTTTTATGTGTTCTTTCCAATTTAAGTAGTTTGTAATTGTTACTCCTAGGTATTTAGTTCAATTTACAGCCTGTAGTTTTGACTGATTTATCGTGTAAATGAAGTTTAACGGGGTTCTGTTAGTGGTCATAAGAACGACTTCACCCTTATCATTATTCATGGACAATTGCCAATTTTTGCACCATGCAGATATCTTATTTAAATTATTTTGCATTTGCTTTTTATCTTCTGGTGACTTTACTAAGAGAGCTACTCAGATTGTCTCCTAAATCGTTTATAAAAATAAGGAACAGTAGGGGCCCTATAACACTTCCCTGAGGAACGCGAACTGCCAATTACAACGTAATTGCCGTTTTTGAATACTGGAGAGTCCTGTGCAACTTTCCAGCCTTTGGGTACGGATCTCCCGCTTGGCGAGCGTTTGTAAATGATAAAACTATTGTATCAGCATACTCTGAAAGGAACGTGATTGGGCTGCGGCGGAGTGACCGAGCGCATTGAAGCGCTATGCTCCAATCCGCGTGTCCGTTCCTCGTCGGGGGTTCGAATCCTCCCTCGGGTATGGATGTTTGTGTTGTCTTTAGTATAAGTTAGTTTGTAAGTATTTCGTAAGTTCAGGGACTGCTGATCCCGCAGTTAAGTTCCATAAGCTTAATAAACATTTGAACATGATTGATATACAACCTGGAGGAAAGACTTGCGTTTGTTAAGCGATTTAAATTGTATACAGAGTAATACAGTGCATGAAAAATTAGCAGAACAATGGTTACTGGCACCGTGTTTTCTGGAAAAACATTTAGATATTGCCAGTTTTAATTAATAACAACAACATTAACGCAAGCATTGATTCTCCTACTAGCATGTACATTCATTAAGCAACAATGCAAAAATAGACCAGAAGAAGGGCACTCAAGCCCGAAACCGGTCGTTAAAGTTAAAAATAAATAAATAACCACAAGCAACTGGTTGCTGCATTTCATTAATTTATATTTTGCAGTTGCTTTTTATCTTCTAGTGACTTTACTAAGAGAGCTACTCAGACTGTCTCCTAAATCGTTTATAAAAATGAAAAGTGTCAAATTAGTCATAAATCTAAAGTTACAGTACAATGTATTTTATAAAACAATGTACAAAAGAATAAAATGTGAGAATGAATATACTGTTAACACTACAGTTCGCTATTAAGCAAAGGAACTTTGGCAAGAGAGTAGCAGTATAATTGGTTATTGAACCAATAAAGCGAAGTTTTAGTATATTAAGTAACGCAGCTACAAATGTAAGTAGTTATTAGGAATCCGAGGATATCTACTTCGAAGTAACGCCTGCTGGCAGCTCTTTCTGACTGTAATTTTGGAGTATTTAGTACGTATTGTTTGGTGAAGGACTTTCTGAAATGTTTGTTTATGCTTTAGTAGCACTGTCATCGGTAGCATCAGCATTGCTAACGTGCAGTGGAGGTATTGATTGTGTCTTGCCGCTCGTGTACTTTACCTGTGACCAGTATTTCTTAATATTTGTTACGAAATTACGAGAGAGGGTTCCGTTGTGGCAACTATTATAAGCTTCTCGCATTGAAGCCCACTCTGAATTTCCAGTTTCTGTAAAAGATAGCCAAAGTTGGGATTTTGTGTTTGTTTAAACCTGGCATGCTTGTTTTGTTGTTTCTGCAACAGGGTTCTGAGCTGTTTTGAATATCACTGATGGTGAAAGTCAGACCCTTATTTTGTTGATTTATTTAGTACAAATGTCTCAGTTTCTGTCGATATATGTGAATCCACATTAGTATTCACTTACGCGCTTATAGAGTGTATGTAGTTACAGATGAAGTAATTCTGTGTAATCAACGTAAATTCAAATGTTATAAAACTCTTTTGTGCAATCCATTGGCAGTTATGTAATGGTCTTAGACGCGGATACCTGTGGAAACGGAGAATCAATAGATCATGAACGAAAGGATCTGTTACTCTGTTACTAACAAAGCCACAACGCTCTTTGACAACGGATGACTAAGCAGTTCAAGATCTTGAAAGAGAATTGTAGTACTTCCAAGTAGTATGGGGTATCTGAAGAAAAAGTGTTCTGCATTCTCTTCTTATCCATATGAAAAGAAAGGTGTCTTCATACTATGATGTGCTGCACGTAAAGATGTTTGAAAATAGATCTGTAATTAAATTAACTTGCTGTTAGAGACCTGAGGTGCTTATGAACCGAATCTGAATGAGATTTCGTAGAATATTGGATCGACTGGTGAACTGTTGCACACTTTGCGCCTTGTTGTTTCTTAAAATGTTTTAATGTTTGTAAAGCTATCGGACCAAACTGCGTGGTCACCAGTTCGTAGCTTACAAACTACTTAAAATAAGGTAATCTAAGGACAAACACACACACCCATGCCCCAGGGAGGACTCGAACCTCCGACGGCGAGCAACCGCGCGCTCCTCAGCGAAGCGCCTTAGACCACTCGGCAACTTTTTTTTTTTTTTTGTTCTTCAGATAGATCTATGATATGCGGTCTTTTTTATTGTTCGTGCTTGGTCGTTCGTTGATAATTTGGCTCAGGTTTTTTATTACAGGGAGCTTGCAGTACCCTGTCCGGGCGCGCTGAGCCACGGCGCCCGGCATTACTCCACCGCGGCTGTTTCTTGCTGTTCTCGCCTTCTTCAATACGTCTGTTTAGGATATATCGATAACCCATACTTGGGATTACATTCCACTTGGTTTGTCTTATTTTATCAGCTTCTGTGGTTAAGTTGTCGGCAGCTTCCTTGCTAGTGACCTTACAGTGTGAGTTTATTCAAGAGAGATTAACACATTGCCATTCACCTCGTATTATTTCCAGCACTTAGATAATCCCGTATACAATGCGGTTTTCAATCAAGCTGGTGGTACAATTTTGACATTCTGTTAGAAGTGAGAGGTCTACAGTGGGTGACGCGAGCCTACGTGATCTGTACAAGCTCAGTATTCACAGAAAAACTGTGAAATAGGACATCGAATTCATTGAAAAGGTGATGAACACTTATGAACAACAGCCTAGACGCCCATGGTTGTATTTAGACAGTAATTTGCACCAAAGTTTACGGTGGAATAAGTATATTTTATATTACACAACAATAAAATTTTAGAATGAAACTTTCTCTCTGCAGCGGAGTGTGCGCTGATATGAAACTTCCTGGCAGATTAAAACTGTGTGCCGGAACCGGCACTCGAACCTGGGACCTTTGCCTTTCGCGGGCAAGCGCACTACCGACTGAGCTATCCCGACACGACTCACGATGCCGCCTACAACTTTACTTCCGCCAGTACTTCGCCTCCTACTTCCAATCTTCACAAAAGCTCTCCTGCGAACCTTGCAAGACTAGTACTCCTGGAAGAAAGGATTTGGTGGAGATATGGCTTAGCTGCAGCCTAAGGGATGTTTCCAGAATGAAACTGGTGGAAGTAAAGTTATGAGGCGGCATAGTGAGTCGTATCGGGATATTTCAGTCGGCAGAGCGCTTGCCTGCGGAGGCAAAGGTGCCACGTTCGAGTCTCGGTTCCGGCACACAATTTTATCTGCCAGGAAGTTTCGTATCAGCGTACACTCCGCTGCAGAGTGAAAGTTTCATCCTGGAAATATCCCTTAGGCTGTTGCTAAGCCATGTCTCCACCATATCCTTTCTTCCAGGAGTGCTAGTCTTGCAAGGTTTTAGGTGAGCTTCTGTGAATATTGGAAAGTAAGAGTCGACGTAGTGGCGGAAGTAAAGTTGTGAGGCGGCATCGCGAGTCGTGTCGGGATAGCTCAGTCTGTAGAGCGCTTGCCCGCGAAAGGCAAAGGTCCCAGGTTCGTTTTGCTTGTAAATCTATCGGACCAAATTTGCGTGGTCATCAGTAGAGGTCTGCATTATGTCCGATTTTTACCGGCGAGTCCAGCTCGCCCCTCTGGCTCTCGGGAGTATGCGGCCGAGCGTCCTCTTTAACCGGTTGCGGGCAACCGATCGCCAGCGCTCGGCCGAGCGCACCGAACGCTCGGTCGGTCGCCTGTAACCGGTGGACTCAGTGCCGGCGAGCTGCGGTGCGTCACACTCCTTGAGATCAGAGACCACTACTTCACATTAACCACTCACTTATTTCTTTTACAAATGTCTTTCGTTGTTTACTATCAGTTCTATAGAACTGATAGTAATATTACAATTGCATATGTTACATTTGATGTTTGTTAATATGATGCAGACTACTGGAGTTTCGTATTTGATCTTGTATTCCAGTAATGGTATCGTTTAAACTGTAATGTCTGTATACAGTATTTTGTTCCGCAGACAAACGGGAACACAGTAGTCTTATCGTGGGCTATGTGTAGCGTGCCTCCAAATTCGGCCTCGTATACGTTGTAACATGCGCGTAGTCCGGGGTGGTGGTTTTTGGGGTTCAAACCCCTCCAGAAATGTTGACAAAGCTAACAATAATTGGCATTATTGTGTATCAGGATAAAATCCGGCTACATTTTGCCAAGTCTGGGAAACAGTTAAACGTGCTCCATACAGTCTCGATTTCTCCCCACGTGATTCCATATGTTTTGGAACCCTGAAAAGAGACATTCATAGCCATAGGTATGTTTCTGGTAAGCATGTGTACATCTGGGTAAAAAACATAGTTTTGTAGCTAGCTGCAAACATCTGTACACGCAGGAATTGACCATCATGTCTCACAGTGGGTTAAATGTATTAACAGTTATGGTGATTACTACTGAAATAATGAACAGTTTTACTATCGGTAATTAAAATTTCAGTCATATATTACAATGTCAGTCAGCAATATTTCTTGATGTTCTTATGTAAACGACTCTAGGTTCTCGTCTAGTCAAAGCGTATCTACACACTTCTTTCTTGTCACTGATAGCCTACACGTACCGCCTTTCCGATTACCGTCCGTGTTTCGATCAGAACTTTCCTATCTTCATTAATTAATTTGCCTTGTTCCCAATTTTGTATCTATAGCCTGATGACTCTCTAGTATACAGTCCTTTGAAATGAAATGTAACTTATACACTATTAGTGCCATTTGTGATTTTATTAAGAGTTCACGCTATTACAGTGTTCATTCATTGACAACCCCTCCCGAAATCCTGGCTACGCCTATGCGTTGTAGTACTATTGAATGCAGGATCTGGAAGGAATGACGGAGTTAGGAGTAATATTTGCAAAATTTTGTTTTTTATCTACTTGGAACGGCAAGTGGTCGTTGGAATCCTGCTCTGCATTTACTTTTGCGGTGTCAAATCATACCTGTTGTGCTTGACTGGCACGAAACTATAATATTGCATGTGGTACATTGCACAAAACCAGCAGAAGCCTGCTTGACACCACCCACTACAAGTGCAAACAATTTCCAAGCTTCACTTTTCGCCTCCTGTTCCGACATGTCTTTTGAGGACTAACGAGGCGCTCCTTATTGTCTCCACAATACTTCTTTTTGTTTCGTGAATGGAGCCTTTACGACCTGCAGTTCGTTGATCCATAATGCTGTCTGCGCTGCTCAAAGCCAGGTCGGTTTCTAATGCGATTCCCGGGGTTGAGCACGCGGCGGTCGCGCTGTCACCGGCAGAGACTACGAGCGCGCTCGAGCGCCCGGCAGCGCTCGACATTTCCGCCGGTAACCGAGAGGCGGACGGCGACCGGCCACACGGGGCATCAGACGGCCACAGCGTGGGCCTGCCCCAGCCGTCGAGCAGCGGCACGAAATGGGAAAGGCTCGAGCGGTTGTTTTCATCGAAATGCAGAGCTCTAGTCATCAGTCCGTAGCTTACAATCTACTTAAACTAAGGTAAACTAACTTAAGGGCAACACACACACCCATGCCCCAGGGAGGACTCGAACCTCCGACGGGGAGCAACCGCGCGCTCCGCAGCGACGCGCATTAGACCGCTCGGGTACTCCACCGCGGCTCCCAGGTTCTAGTCTTGGTTCCGGTACACTATTTTGATCTGCCAGGAAGTTTCAATGAAATTTTGTTTCCCAATCTTTTTCTGTGTGTTTTCTTCCAAGCCAGGGAGGTGGAAGCGCACCCTCTTGTACCCCCTGCCGACGCCCATGAACTCCAGACTAGAGAGGTTCATTGCTTCAGCCACGAGATCTTTGGCCGGAGTGGAGCGCACTGCTTCTATTTGAGTCTTTGTTTTCCACATACTCTGTCGTCTGTTACGTTGTTCTCGGCCGTTTATCTGCACCGATTTTCTTTGAATGAATCACGGACTTTGTAGCTAACCGCCATTGAACGTCTCGAGACAGCCACGTACTCGGAAGAAATTTACTCGAGTGCGGCGCCATAAAAAGGAAACTGCCTCGTTTGGCACATCGAATGCTTCCTGCTGGGATCAGACAGAGGTCGAGATTTATCGTTGGCGCGCACAGCCCCAGCGGCGGGCAACGCCCAGCTACACGGGCCGCACGTGCGCATGTGGAGCGCTTTTGTCTGGGCGCGTGACTGTACGTTTACCCGCCTCTGATAGCGGCCAAATTTACAGCTCGTAGCGCAATCTGGCGAGATAGCGCTTTATAGCAGAACGCTCGTGGCCTCTTTGGCCGCCTTGTTCTCGGCCGCGCAGCCATCGGCACTTAACACGCGACCGCACCTCGCCGCGGGAGCCCGCCCTGCCCGCCGGCGCTGCTTTTACAGCGCACTCCACCGGCAGCAAATACAAAATGCGCGCAAAAGAAACGGAGACTTCGGTGCTTTCTTGTTGTTACGGCCAGCAGCATTTACGACGTCGGAAGACGGCATTTTATACAGAATTAGTCCAAGTAGCTGCAATTACTTTTTATTTGCTTGAATTTTAATGTTTTGCACAAGTAGCCTGCTTGTTTCGGCATATTGCCTTTGTCAAGAGCACCTATAGGTGTTTATAAATGACTAGTTTTGCCTGTGGTCGAAAATCGACCAATTGTGTTTACAATGGTCACTGGGGGTAAAATTTTACGTATCATGTCGGCGGCCTCGCGTTCAAATGTTTGTTAAGCTCATGGGACTTAACTACGGGGTCATCAGTCCCTAAACTTACAAACTACTTATGAACTACTTACGAACTAGGACGGCACAAATATCCATGCCCGAGGGGGGATTCGAACCCCCGACCGTAGTGGCCGTGCTGAGCGTGACTGGAGCGCCTCAGTCACCTCGGCCACCGCGGCCTGCCGGCCTCGCGTCATTATGTTGGCAACATCAACAACACGACAGAAAATCTTTGCCCATTTGTTCGAACCACATAGAGTGACGCGATTTTTGTATCGTACAGACCATGAAGTAAACAAATAATGCTGTTCCTGCTTTATGTTTCAAATGTTTGTACAGCTTAAGGGGTCATCAGTCCCTAAACTTACAAACTACTTATGAACTAAATAATACTAAGGACGGCGCAAATATCCATGCCCGAGGGGGGATTCGAACCCCCGACCGTAGTGGCAGTGCAGACCGTGACTGGAGCGCCTCAGTTCCCTCGGCCACCGCGGCCGGCCCTGCTTTATGGTTGACAGGTTCTTGTATGTACCCTCGTCCGATCAGTAAAAATAATTGCCCTCGTAAAGCGAAGATTCCACGAGAAAACGTCAGCGTTGTCAAGCGATCGGCTAAAATGAAGACTCACAGGATTCTCACTATTCAGCTTCTGTTGCCAACATTATCATAGGAGGCCGCTGGGATATCTGATAAAATTTAACCGGCACTGGGAGGTATGAAACGGTATCTTTTACGTGTTAAGGAAAATGCCTGACAATAATAATTTCGTGTGGCTCATTGGCCTGGTGCAAGTCTTTCAATTGGACGCCACTTCGGCGACTTGCGTGTCCCTAGCCTACCCCAGTTATCCAACCAGGGAAAGGGGACCTACAGCTTAACGTGGAATCCGAACCACGTGTCGTTTCTAGCGACTCCTCACATCGTTGAGAAGTGAAGGGTGTGTTAAAACGAAGACTGAAAAAATCCGAGGTCCGACCGGGATTTGAACCCGCGACCCTTCGGTTTCCAGTCGAGCGCTTTACCTCAAGTCCACCGGGCCCGACCAACAATTATAAACGGAAGTATTTACTTCTCATGCCATTTTCGAATTATATAACTATCATTAGTCTAATATTCGAAATAGAACTACAATTTCGGCGTTCGTATATTTGTACAACGCCAAGAAATAATGTTATTCCGATACTGCGATATTCAGAATTCCAGAGTTGACAACATGTCGACTTCGTAGTTCCACCCGAGCACCGCTAGATGTCTCTCCCGGCGCATCACTCTTTATATCGGCATTCATATGAAAACATCCATTTCCTTTAACCACTCTTAATCACTGCAAAAATGAACCATTTGAACGGCACAAGAAAGTGATTTGGGAGCACTCCATGTTTCGATATTCACTTATTTTAATACTTTATTTTAATACTGCACATGCGTTGCATTACAGCGTCTTTGGTAGAGGCGAATAGCCAATCAGTGAGCTGATTGTTGGAGAATGTAGAACTTGATCCAAGCTGTAGATAGGAAAATTTCTACTTCCTTTTACCACTTTTAATGGGTAAATGCACACATAATATTTATATCCGTGAAATCTACGACAATCAATCTTTCGAATTATGTAACTTTCATTGGCCTTCTTATACGAATAAATTAGTAATATGTACCACAATTTTCGTGTTAGCGTATTTATATAATTATACTTATCATTTACATCTCGGCGTGGCGGAATAGCCGTGCGCACTGGGGGCCGTGTTGCGGTACGCGCGGCCGTTCGCCGTCGGAGGTTCGAGTCCTCCCTCGGTCATGGGTGTATGTGTTATCCTTACCTTAGTTTACCTTAGATTAGGTAGTTTGCAAGCTAGGGACTAATACCCAAGCAGTTAAGTCCCATAGATTTACAAACATTTGCACATTTACATCGTAATGAAGTACAATAATATAACAACTGTACTTTACATTATTACTTACGTCTAAGTGTGACTGACGAACATCTTGTATCTATTGACCTACGTCAACTTTCTGTTTTTATATTACGATTCCAATAACTTATTTTTATATAATTCAGCAGAAAATTTCTGTAATTATTCATTTTGACGGTTGAAGTACACAAATGCTCAATGTTTTTGAGTTTTATATCTCTGAGAGTCAGAGATGGTCATTCACGTCCACAGACACACAATACTAGACTGGCAATGCCGTATGCAGTATCATTGGTGTCAGAGAAGTCTCGCCGTCATATTTCTATACTAATAAACGTGTTAGCAGTCGTGTGTGTTATTACAGAAAAAATACATAAAAATAGGGATAAATTGACGTAACAACGCTGTCTCTAGAGTTTTGTCATGTGGCGCTGTCTATGGTTGTTTTTTGTTTCCAAATGTTCAAATGTTTGTTAAGCTTAAAGGACTTAACTACGGGGTCATCAGTCCCTAAACTTACAAACTACTTATCAACTACCTTATACTAAGGACGGCACAAATATCCATGCCCGAGGAGGGATTCGAACCCCCGACCGTAGTGGCCGTGCAGACCGTGACTGGAGCGCCTCAGTCCCCTCGGCCACCGCGGTCGGCCCCAGTTACGATAAACTTAGACTATTCTCCTAATAGTACGTTATAAATATTCTATTTGTCGTGAATAACACATATCTTCATTCTTCCGAGTGTTTTTCAGATAACTACAGTCTGCTTTAACTGTATGTAACGGTAAAATTTTACTTACCACCCCGGCGGCCTCGCATGGTTATGTTGGTAACATAACCATGTTTATATTCTTAGAAATCCACACAGATTGATTTGAATAGTGTTCCGTACAGACGATGAAGTAAGTAAATAATGCTGTTCCTGCTCAATGGTTGACAGGTTCTTGTATGTACCCTCGTTCACTCAGTTTAAGTAACTGCCCTCGTAAAATGTAGATTTCTTGACAAAACATTTGCATTGTCACGCGATTAGCTAACGCCGGCGTCACATGATTGCCAATATTATCACGCGAGGCCACCAGGACGGTAAGTAAAATTTCTTCTCTTAACACGACTCGACAATGCATGTGTTAAATTCAACTATTGTGGTGGTATGAGTTCAAATGCAAATCATGTTCAAACCATGTAGTATAGCTTACAACGTCATATCGTATTAGAAGATCACAGTAGAACAATAGGAAAATTATTTGACGTGAGGTGAAGCGAGATGGCGGCGTCAGGCTTCAGTCACAGAGGCAAGTTTGACGGTCTAGGAATGTATGTCTGTGATCATGTCTATGCTTCGACCATAGATACTGATAGACTGGGCATGCCATCGTTTCATGGCACCAACATCTCTACAGGTAAAACATTGTTTTGCCAACAGTCACGTGGCAGTGTACATCTTTGCCTAGCATTATACAGAGCTTTTTGTGAAGAGAAATAACATTAAATTTCAAGTGAAAGTTTTATTACTCTAAAATGATGGCATTTCTTGAAAACTGCGGAGTTGTTTAATATATCAGTTTGATATTTGCCAGCAATCACGTGGTCCCAAGTTTGAATCACGCCATGTGTATAGTCGTTCTGCTCTTTGTCCGGCCTGTTAGTATCTGTGATCGAAGTCTCTATGATACCTGGATGTCGAACTTCTGCTGTATGAACGTGTCAGCCATAGGTGTCCATATTTCGATATTTTTTTCTAAATTTAAATGTGGTTGCCATTAAGTACTACAAGAAGACGAAAAGAAAATACGTTTTGATTCCGCTGCCATATGGGCCTGTTACAGCGCAAACCGACATAACTTTCAAATAAAGAGGCATGCAAATAATTATTTGTCGCCTGATAACCGATGGAAATACGTTCGCCATTTTAAAAGGTGGTAATAATAATAATTTCGTGTGGCTTATTGGCCTGGTGTAAGTATTTCAATTGGACGCCACTTCGGCGACTTGCGTGTCCCTAGCCTACACCAGTTATCCAACCGGTGAAAGGGGACCTACAGCTTAACGTGGAATCCGAACTACGTATCGTTTCTGGTGACTCCTCACATCGTTGAGAGGTGAAGGATGGGTTAAAGTGAAGACCAAAAAATCCGAGGTCTGACTGGGTTTCGAACACGCGACCCTGCGGTTTTCAGTCGAGCACTTTACCCCAAGACCAGCGGGCCTGACATTGAAAGGGGGTGGGGCGTGCGAAAACGTGTGCAAAACATGTGAATGTTCAGGCACGCTGCACTTCTGTCTTCAGATACCAGCTTTGCGAAAGAAGCGGCAACACTTTCTGCTCAACCCACCCATCATTTTGCACGACAATGCGCGGGGGCATACAGCGCAAGCCATGACTGCTCTGTTCGGTCGATGAGACTGTGAGGTACTATACCATCCACCAAACTCCTAGGACCTAAGTCCTTGTGACTTTGGTTTGATTCCGAAGATGAAGGAAGCACTTAGTGCCATTCACTTCAGAACTGTTCCAGAGATTCGACAGGTAGTAGACCGCTCCATTCGCACCATCAACATAACAGGCTCTGCTAACGGTATACTACACGTTCCAGCGGGTTGTACACAACGCTGGTGTCTGCTTTGAAGGACAATAACAGGTGCAAACATGTAACACTTTTGAATGGATTGTGTATATATAGTGCCACCATTTAAGTTCCAACCCTCGTTCATTACCTAATCTAATTCCTTGAGCGTCGGCTGATTTAGTTAGACTATATTCCATTACCCTTATTTTGGTCTTGTTAATATTCACCTTATAGGTCTAGCCTCCTTTCAAGACTCTGTCCTTTTCGATCAATTACTCTTCCAGTCCTTTGCTGTCTGTGGCAGAATTACTATGTCATCGGCAATCCGCAAAGCTTTTATTTCTCCACCCTGAACTTGAATTCCTCGTACAAATTTCTCCTTGCATTCCTTCACAACATACTCAATATACAGACTTAATGGCACTTGGGAAAGGGTACAATCCTGTCTTACTCCTTCCTAATCATTCCGTCCCTTTCATACCCATCGACTCTTATAACAGCTGTCTGGTTTTTGCAGCAGTTGCATATTCATTGTCTATTTTTACCCCCTGCTACCTTCAGGATTTGAAAGAGTGTATTCCAGTTGTAAAGTATATACACTAGAAAATCCCTTTTGTTTGGACAATTGTAGGGTACGATACCCATTCTAACTAAACCTTTTCTTTCATGTGTAATTAGAAAATTATTCCTAAAACATAATACGATAAAAGACTGTGCAAGGTATTTTATAAAAATTTTAGTAAAATGTTTGTTTATAAAGATTGTAACACCCATATTACGTAACTATGTAATTTTGACACAAATTTCGTCACTAACAGTTTCAGACACATATTGAATAGTATTAAGCATTATGTCATAAACTGCTTAACTTGATGTTAATTTTTTCATTGTAAATTCGGACATATAAAAATTATAAACAAACCTTTGTACTGCTGTAATCGTAAAATACTTATGTTCACATTATTGATTTTGCTTTGTCATGAAAATGCTTTTAATATAATTGTAATGATTTTATATTTAACAATTTCATATAATATTGTCTTTTACCACATTTACACATTTCATAAAAATGTGTTTAACTATTTCCGTGTTCTAGAATGTTCTCGAAAACATAATGTGTATTAATAAGCGCGAATTGCCGCGAACACAGTCAGTCTTAAAGCATTATGAAGTAAGTCCAGAAATTAGTCATTGTTCAGTGCCAGTTATTCTGTTTAATAAATGTCTTTGTACATAAATATGGTCATATTATTTTAATAATACAGCTATAAACCCGACGTCCTGCTATTTTCATGATGATTTAATGGCAGGCGAGCTACGATATCTACGAGATCTCTGAACGACCAAGAAAAACAAGGTGAAGTATACTTAATGTGGCTCTAGCGTAGGGGAAAAAAAATGCGCCACACAGTGAACATTATCAAACGCTTTTTTCATATGTACTAAATCTATAAACGGAGGCTTGCCACAGTGGAGTGGACGAGCGCTCTAAGGCGCCTTGCTGCGGAGCGCACACTTCCTCTCAGTCGGAGCTTCGAGTACTCCCTGGGACATAGATGTGTGTGTTGTCCTTAGGTTAGTTTAAGTTGTTTCTAAGTCTAGGGACTGATGACCATAGCAGTTTGGTCCAGTGTGTTCTATAGTCAGTCAAGGAGTTACGTTCACAATGTGAACATGATGCAGAAAAATATTTTTGTAGAGAATCAAGGTAAGAAAAATCATGATTAGATTATTAGGCGTGCTGCGTAGTTGTTGTCCATCTGTTGACAGGCTTTCAGCATGAAGAGCCAAAGGTTATCTTTTTCTTTTCTTTTTTTTTTTTTTTTTTTTTTTTTTTTTTTTTTTTTTTTTTTTTATAAGCGAATTGTTATTCCAGGGATTTAACTTGATTTTTGGAGTATGTATGGATAGGTGTAAATATGATGGGGATATTTGGATTTTAGATTTCATTGTTTCCTTAGGTGTAGACTAAAGAAAAGGATGAAGACTTAAGCTCAATTTGTCACTGATACCAGTATTGGAAGATGTTTATTGTCAAAAGAGTCCATCCTCTTATAAGGAAAATCTAATCAGTTTTTTAATTCAGACTTCGAACTTTTTAACATTCCTACCTAAGTCAATTGCATTTTTTGTGTGTGTAACTACAGAGATGTAATATTTGTGTGGTCAGTGGGTTCGCATTGCACACCCTCGAATTCTGTGGTTAGTTTTGACTTTGCAGCAGTTGCAGACTTGCCAGTAGTTTTAAGAGCAGTGTCACAGGTAGGCCATAAATAAGTATTAGCTGCCAAATGAGCTACGACAGGAGTAATTGTTAAATTGAGACCTAAGTTGCAATCAGTAGCTTACACAAGATTTAATTACTATTTTTCAGACAGTTTCAGTTATTAATAGGCCAGTTTGTTTCCAACCAGATTTTAAACTGTTTGCACTCAATGAATAAAGTGTTAGGCTCACAATTTTTTCATACATTTGGTTTTTGCTCTAAGTCACGTATAATCACTTTGATAAAGTTTTCAGTCAGATTAGCGAAATTTTAGTTAAAGGGCAGAATCATTAAGAATCACCCATAACACACGAAACATACGAGACAATTCCTAAAGAAGCCAGCTACTAGTTACAGTTCAAGCAATGTCTATAGCGATAATTTTATTGATAGCTTTCACTTAGCAGAAACGTATTTTATTGATAGCTTTCAACATGCCTCGAGGACCCAAAGGATACCGACTGGTCGCCATGTAATCCTCCGCCCGAAGGCGTTACCGGATGCGGTATGGAGGGGGGCATGGTCAGCGCCCAGCACTCCCAGCCGTTATGTCAGTTTTTGTGACCGGAGCCGCTACTTCTCAATCACGTAGCTCCTCAGTTGGCCTCACAAAGGCTGAGTGTACCCCGCATGCCAACAGCGATCGGATGACGCAGATGCCTACCCATCCAAGTGCTAGCCAATCCCGACAGTGCTTAACTCCGATGTTCCAACGGGAACCGGCCGTTGGCATTAACATGCATTTATCGTTGCAAAATCAATTCAAGCATAGAATATTACGATATTTCAACATATCTAATATCACTGAAATTTCGCAAATACGGAATGTATAGTTTCTGTAAACTGATCACTGTAAAAAGATGTGCAAGTAATAAAGTTTACTACAAACATATAACGGAAAGCAGCATAAAAACTACGAGCAGAAACAACATTCCATACATTATACTGCGAAAGAAAACGAATAACGATTATATAGGCCTACTAAAATAAATTAGGTCTTCAGAAATGTTTGTATAATTATTTGTATAAATAATTTATACTTTTGTAGAAAACTTGAGCTACGTCGGCATTAAATAACACGTTAGTGAAAATAAATGTGCACCAAAAATAACGAATCAATATTTGAGACACTGATGTTTCCGTCCTCTTTGAGGCGATCATTTTCGCGGCGACTAAATGCTAGATTCTAGTGTTAGTATTTCTCTATTCTTATGGTACTATACCTCAATCGGAAAAGTGGAACACTTACAGGATCACCTCATTCGTCCGTCTGCGACCCTTTCTTTCTAAGGAACAGGTAGAGTTTCAGATTCTCACATTTCAGAAGCTTGTCAAGGTACCTAACACATCTTTTTTGTTGTCGTCATCAGTCCGTATACTGGTGTGACGCAACTGTCCACCATACTCTATCTTTATCAAGCCTCTTCGTCTCCTCATAACAAGGTAACCCACATTTATGTAGCCTTGCTTACTATATTCGTCTCTTGGTCTCTGCGATTTTTCAATTTTTACCCCTCCCCCCCCCGCCCCCGCACTTCCCTTAAATAGTACATTCACTATTTCCTGATGTCTAAGAATGTGTTCCACCAATCGATCCCTTCTAGTCAAGGTATGCCGAAAATTGTTTTCCTCCCTAATTCTGTTCAGTATCTTCTCATTAATTACGGAATCTACCCAACTAATCTTCAGCATTCTTCTGTAGCACCGCATTTCAAAAGCCTGTATCCTCTTCGTGTCTGAACTATTTATCGTTCACGTTTCACTGCCGTACAAAGCAACACCCACAGAAATGCCTTGAGAAAAGACTTCCTAACACTTAATAATCGCTGTTAACGAATTTCTCTCTCGGAAACGTTTTTTTCCGAATACCATTCTGCATTTTATATCAACTGTACTACGACGATCGTGTGTTATTTCACTGCCCAAGTAACAATACTCATCACCGCCTTTATTGTTTCGTTACCTAATCTAATTCATTTTGCCTGATTTCGTAGACAGCATTCCAATATCTTTGTTTTGCTCTTGTTAATGTTCGTCTTATACACTCATTTCAAGACTGTCCATTCTATTCAGTTGCTCTTCCATTTCATTTGCTGTCCCTGACGGAATTAAAATGCCATAAGCAAACAGCAAAGTATTTTTATTTGATCTTGAGCTTTAACTCCTTCTCCAAATTTCTCCATGCTTTCCTTCACAACTTGCTCAGTGTTCAAATTGAATATCATTGGAGAATTACTGTACATCAATAACGTGAATAGTGGATCGGGATCGTGTAAGGAATAATTAAAGCAACTTGCATTAGTTCTATCGATGCAGGTAGCATAAGCGTTAAAACAAAAAGTATCGCAGTTTGTTTCGTTGGCGATTCCGTAGTCTATCCGGTGTAACGGTACACGTTGTCTCAGGCAGTTTTCTACAGTGGAAATATTCTCACTACTGATAAACGATCGTTTTTGAAATGCAAATTTTGCTGTTACAGCGGTAAGCTCTTACGGCCACACCATTATCCTGTAACTGATCACGGACAGGTCATCCGGGTCAGAGAGGAATAGCTGTCACATAAGGTATATAAAATGTATTTAGGAAGCAGAGAAATACTTTGGTAGACTTCGTCTGCAGTAAATGCGGATAGCAGTTTATCTAAGCAGGTATAAGGGAAGGCGTTTCACAAAACGCGAAATAACGAGCAGAAAATAATTTCCGACACGTTTGATCCTCACCGCAGCAATGGCTCTTGAAAATTGATCACAAGCAACAGAAATTCTGTACGATGTTTGGAATATTTTGAAGAAGCGACGTCTAACATTCATCAGAACGTTTGATTCTTGCTGTTAACTTTACCCAGTATGTATTTTGTTTCCCATAAAACGATGATTTCCTTTCTGTTATTTATTTACGTGTCTTATAATTATACTGATAGCAGTCTATGTAGCAGGTAATATGTCTGAGCCTCCTAGACGTTAAGTGGGTAATGAGACTACTGTCACCTAACTGATATACTAGCAATTTTTCATACGAATTCATTTTCAACCTGTCACTGAACCCAGCAATTATGGTTTCTTGAGTCGGAATCTGGATCTCATCAGATCCGACCAAAAGAGTCTGGGACTCTAGAGTAATTACAGTCTTAAGCCAGCCTCGACGGGTGCTCTTGGAGGAATACCAATGAGGGGGCAAAGATTGTAGATTAATTTAGCTAATGATGCTGTAGTGACTATTCGAATTTTAATTGAGATTTTTTTTAAATGAACCACAAATCTACAATTTACTCGAACCAGTTTCGTTTATTAATGGTATCCGTGGGTGTTACACTCTTCATAATTATCCGTGCCGCAAATGATGCACAGATTTTCGCTTTAGGGGGAGCGCGAGATGAAGATGTAAAGCAGTTCAGTCTTGTTTCCACTCTGTGGATGTCCACATAACAGCGCCGTTTCTTCGAAATTTTTTGGAAGATGAAAACAGTGTGGCGTGTCTAGTTATTAATTTAACGAATACATTCGTAGTACGATTCAATAGATACTGAAATATGATTCGGACAAACATTTAACAATTTAGCTGAAAACGCGGCGTTACCCAGATAGTTATTTATTCGAGCCTTGAGTTAGTACTTCTCCTATTCCTTCTCTCTCTCTCTGTCCGTCTCCTTTTCTCTAAAACATGTTATATTTATCGGAGAATACATAAGAAAAAAGGCTGTTTGAATAGTGTACAAAATTACAAGTGTATTATCGAAACAAAGAAAGATAAAAACAAAATACTAATGATATGTAACATTCATGCATTCATTTAATTTAAAAACTGACTATAACCATTTCTTTTTACTTGTCCAGCAGCTAGTATAAATAAATTGTTTGGCGAGCTCACGCTTGGGCAAGTGAGATAAACTATTTAATAGATTACCCTGTGATGTGTTAGACGTGATACAAAATGCACGCCGCGGTGGAGTAGCCGAGCCCTCTAAGGCGTCTCGCTGCGGAGCGCGTGATTGCTCGCCGTCGGAGGTTCGAGTCCTCCCTGGGGCATGTGTGTGTGTGTGTGTGTGTGTGTGTGTGTGTGTGTGTGTGTGTATGTATGTTGTCCTTAGTTAGTTTACCTAGGTTTAAGTAGTTTGTAAGCTACGGACTGATGACCACGCAGTTTGGTCCGATAGATTTACAAACATTTGAACATTTTTAGAGAATGCTAGTCTCACTGGAAACTGCAGTTTCTCGACGTTAAAAGGCAGATCTGTCAGAAAGAGTGGGTATTCGTCGGATGTACAATGTTTCATTCTCTTCCTTTCCTTGTAACTCTATAGAAGTGTATTGCTTTCACCCGGAGCCGTGTGCGTTTCACAGTTCAAAGTTGTCAACAGCACCGTCAGCTTTCTAGGAATTTTCTTAAGCTGATCGTAATAGAGGAGTGTCTTGGTAGTAAATAAGAGATGTATTAAAACGTAGTACATGATATGACAGGGTTTTTTTACCCATCGTAGAATATATGATCTCGTATTAATTGAATTTGTGTTGTAAAATTGTGCAATTTTGCAGGTGTATATGCACTTGTATAAACGTTGTATGTCTGTAATATATGTTGCAAATATAGTTAGTAGTAAAGAATAATAGATTAAAACCAGATGCGTGATGGGGCAGTTTTTCATGAACGTTACTGTTTGCCGGCCGCGGTGGCCGAGGGGACTGAGGCACTCCAGTCACGGTCTGCACGGCCACTACGGTCGGGGGTTCGAATCCCCCCTCGGGCATGGATATTTGTGCCGTCCTAGTTTGTAAGTAGTTCATAAGTAGTTTGTAAGTTTAGGGACTGATGACCCCGTAGTTAAGTCCCATAGACTATACAAACATTTTAACATTTCGTTACTGTTTACAGCCTCATAAAATTCAAATGTTCAAATGTTTGTATAGCTTATGGGACTTAACTGCAGGGTCATCAGTCCCTAAATTTCCAAACTACTTATGAACTAACTTACACTAAAGACAGCACAAACATCCATGCCCGAAGGGGATTCGAACACCCGACGAGAACGACCTCGCGCATCGTAGCATAGCGCCTCAATACGATAGGCCACCCCGCCACGGCACGGCTTCATATTTTATGAAGTACGTGTCGTACTGTGATATAATTTGGAAGGGACATTGAGCTGTATGTGTGTTTATTGCCTTCAAAATTTCCTATACCTACAGTTTGTAGTGCAAAAATTATAAATTTAATGTCATATCAAATACCGTTGTTTTAGTCCATGAACAGCGGAAAAGTAGTAAGCGAGAAACGGTTTTCCTTTCATAATTTTGCTACGGTTGTCAGCAAGAAAGTTCAATAAAGGTTTTACATTATGTTTAAAGTTTGTTGCAAGTCGATAAGTAATCTCGTTCTCATATACTGTATTCATAAAGTCCTTTTGCACTATGTGGCAGTTTCTTGCAACTCCTATTGTTTATGACGTTATATATCCTGAATCATGTGTCATATTGTTATTACAATTACTGAATTGGTACCTTACGGTAAGGAATATGTGTACCTAATTTGGTTGAAATTGGTCCAGTGGTTTTGGAGGACGTGTGCAACATTGTCACGCAATGCAGCAGTTTTTCTCGTATCTCATTGTTTATGACGTCATATCTCGTGAACTATGTGTTGTATATGACTTACACTTACAGCGACCGTCCTCATGGATTGAAGCTTACGTGTAATAAATTTCATAAAGATTGGAACAAGCCGCGCGGGAGTAGCCGAGCGTTTTGGAGCGCTACGTTACGGATCGCGAGGCCTCCCGCGTCGGAGGTTCGAATCCTCCCTCGGGCATGGATGTCTGTGTTGTCCTTAGGTTAGTTTAACTTAGTTTAAGTAGTTTGTGAGACTAGAGACGGATGACTAACGTAGTTTGGTCCCATAGAATTACAAAAATTTGAACATTTTGATTTGATTGGAACAAAACTGTAGATTTGTATGCAATACGTACATATAAACACGCGAACACTGTGCTTTACTTATAAAGAAGATCTATTTTCAAACGTTCAAATGTCTGTTAAGCTTAAGGGACTTAACTACGGGGTCATCAGTCCCTAAACTTACAAACTACTTATGAACTACCTACAACTAAGGACGGTACAAATATCCATGCCCGAGGGGGGATTCGAACCCCCGACCGTAGTGGCCGTGCAGACCGTGACTGAAGCGCCTCTGTCCCCTCGGCCACCGCGGCCGGCAGATCTATTTTCTTACGCAACTATTTCTCTTTTCAGATCTGCAAAGAAGATTGCAGGTTAGTTGTTTTGATATGTATTAACTTTCTGTAATTATAACCTCTTCTGTTTTTTTTGTGTATTTCATGTGTCTGTATGGTATTAAGGTCCCGTTGCTAAGGGAAAAAAATTCTTCGTTTGGACGTTGTATCTTGGTCGAGTCGATCTGGCGTTTTAGAGCGCGTAGTTTGTTTGCTCTGTGTTTTTGTATTTAATAGCTTCCAAAGTGAGCGGAGTTTTGTTGTTTTTTCCATTTTCTTTTTATTGGTGTCTCTTTATTTTGATCGACTATTCATAATGTCATTAAATACACTCCTGGAAAATGAAAAAAGAAACCATGAATTCGTCAACCCAGCAGAGGGAAATTCTAATGACACATTCTTGAGAATGTAACACATGATCACACAGACAGAACCATACGCACGAGAGTTCAGTCACCAGAGCGCGCACTATGTTTACGCTAGTACCATGGATACAGTCCTTTTGCATCAATGCAAGTTCCAATTCTCCCACGGAAACGATCTTAGAGGTGCCGAATGTAATCTTGCGGAATAGGCTGGCTTGCAATTTCCACCTGGTGCCTCAGTTCGTTCAGATTTCATGCCAGTCGTCCAGAGCGCAAAGATGACGTTTCATCCGGTCCTAAACATGCTCAATGGGTGACAGATCTGGTGATCGTGCTGGCCAGGGTAGTTGATGTACACCTTGAAGAGCATGTTGTCTTGTACGGAATACATTTTAAAGAGTATTAATCTGTTGGAAAAGCATATCACCTTGTTGGAGTATGAACGGTAGCAAGACGGGTTGGATGTTGGTTTCAGTGCAGTGTTCAATGTTCCCAGGACGATTACCAGAGCGATTGATGTGGCTTCCCACACCATGATGCCAGATGTCGACCCCGTGTGCCTCTGTGGTAAAGATTCCAGATTTTCGCACTCCCCTGCACGACACCACACACGCGTACGACCATCATTGGTACCAGAGTCGAAGCGATTTTCGTCCATCCATAAGGGCCTATAGTGATACAGCTGGAGCCGGGCTGAACGATGTTGTGACGTGAGCGGAAGAGTCTTATGGAACGCATGATCGTACATCATGGTGTGGGGACCCATTAGCTACCCAAGCCATTCCCCTCTTGTGATCGTCGACGGAACATTGAATAGTAAACGGTACTCTGAAACCATCGTTGAACTTGTCTTGCTGCCGTTCGTCCACCAACAAGGCGATAAGCTATTCCAAAAGGACAACGCACGTCCATGTATAACCCATACCACCCAACGTGCTCATCAAGGTGTGCGTCAACTACACTGGCCAGCACGATCCCCAGATCTGTTCCCCAGTGAGTATGTGTGGGATCTGGTGAAACGCCGTCTTGCGAGGTCTGCACATACGAAGTCTGGACCAACTGAGGCACCAGGTGGAATTCACATGGCAGGCCATTCCGCAAGTCTACATTCGGCACCTCTACGATCGTCTCCATGGTATAATTACAGCTTGCATTGCTGTAAAAGGAGAGTATACACGGTACTAGCGTCGACCCTAAATAATGAGAAGTGTGAAGTCGTCCACATGAGTACGAAAAGAAATCCGTTAAACTTTGTTTACAAGATAAATCAATCAAAAGTGAAGGCCGTAAACTCCACAAAATATCTAGGAATTACTATTACTTCAGACTTAAATTGGAAAGAACACGAAGATTATGTCATGGGAAAGACTAACCAGAGACTGCGTTTTTTTGGTAGAACCCTTAAAAGATGCAACAGAACTACTAAAGGAACTGCATACACTACGCTTGTCCGTCCGTTTTTGGAGTATTGCTGCCCAGTGTGGGATCCTTATCCGGTGGATCTGACGGAAGACATCGAAAGAGTCCAAAGAAGGGCAGCTCGTTTTGTATTGTCACGATACAAGGGAGACAGCGTTACGGAAATGATACAGGATCTGGGATGGGAATCATTACAACAACGGCCTTTATCGCTGCGGCGTGGGCTACTTACGAAACTCCAATCGCCAAGATTCTCCTCCGAATGCGAAAATATATTGTTGACTGCCACTTACATAGGTAGAAATGATCATCAAATAAAATACGAGAAATCAGAGCTTGAGCGTAGAGATACAGGTGTTCTTTCTTCCCGCGCGGTATTCGAGAATGGAATGGGAGATAAATAGTATAAAGGTGGTTCGATGAACTCTCTGCCAGGCACTTAAATATGATTTGCAGAGTATCACATGTAGATGTAGATATTTCACACGCTCTGGTGCCTGCAGTCACGTGCGTATGGCTCTCTCTGTGTGATCGTGTGTTCCATACATCCTGAAGAATGTGATTTCCAATCCATGGTGTAACAGCAATCAGTTAGAATAAATGTTCTTTCAAACCGTCTTGATTACAAACTTTTTTATTAGTCAATGACGCGTTTCGCCCTTTAGCAGGGCATCTTCAGATTATCTGCGTGACAGAATTTACACAAAATTACAAACGGTTATAATGGTACATGGGCTTATTTTGTGTTAAGAAGACAGTATAAATGGTAAACAAAGCTTACAATGCGCTCTCCGTGGTGTGACACCGTAAGTTGTTATTGCGGTGTTTCTGTTTTCTTGGAATGTCTTTTGGTTTTCCTTGTGGCCCTACAAATGTTCGGGTAACAACGAATTACAATTGGAACATACTCGGTAAAGATGTGCGAAATATAAAACCGATTTTTAAGATTACCTTAATCGAAGCGGTGGTCTCTGATGACACAAGATAAGCCCATGCTTACAATTGCGCTCACGGGCGGTGGGCGGGTGTGGTGTGCTGCTCCGCCGACTTGTACAGACTAAGGGAATGTGGGTAGGGAGCGACATAGGAAGCCGATGTATAAGACGGGACGGGTGAAATCTAGCTATCTGAATACAAATGTAACGAAAGGGAGGTTATTAAGCAGGACAGAAGTTTATAATTTATGTTGGTATTTGTAAATGAGAGGAGTTTTATTTGAACAGAGACATCATAATATCTAAGAATGTTTGATCTTTGCATGCCAACTGATCGTTTAGGAGGTGTGGGTGTCCAAAGTAAGCGCGCTTGGCTATCTCAAACTCTTCTAATAAATTTAGCTTACGCCCCTTCTGCGCTATATGTAAGATTTGCATGTTGTCAATGGTAGGTTGTTGATGATCGGATGCTTTAGTGTGTTCTGCAAAAGGGGAATGTTTTTTGAGGTGGCCTTTTTTTGTAAGAAGGTGCTCAGTAAAACGTACTTTAAAGGTCCGGCCCGTCTGTCCTATATATTCAGCTGGGCATTCGGGACATTGTAATTTGTAGACTCCTGAGGAAAGGTATCTGTCCTTATTGGTTCTTCGTTGTGTGGGAGAATTTGCTGTATGCTCAAAGGGCTACTAAATACGACTTGGACGTTTGTTCCACGAAAGAGTTTAGCCAGGTCATAAGAAAAATATCCCATGAAAGGAATGGGGATACGTATAACTTCATCGTCAGGTGTTACCGAGTGAAGCTGTGGTATATCTTTAGAACGTTTTTTATTGTACATTCTGCGAACCAAGGACGGGTTGTAACCATTCATTTCGGCGATGTATTCTAGATTATTTATTTCTTTATTGACGGAAGTTTCAGAAAGGGGAATCTCAAAAATTCTGTTAATCATAGATTTAAAAAAGCTTATTTTGTATTGCCATGGATGGCATGAGGATGCATGTATGACTGACTCACTTGTGGTCGGTTTCCTGTAGATTTGGAGTACCACCTTGTTTTCAGCTAACTGTAACTGTAGGTCTAAGAAATTTAAGACACTGGAGGAGTTCATTATTTCATGTGTAAAGGTTAGTTTCGGGTGTAAGTTGTTGAATTCATAAACTAGTACTGTTACATCAGCTAGGGTTCCATTGAAAATAATCAGGATGTCATCGACATATCTCTTGTAGAAGAGTATTTTTCTGCTTATTGGAGTTTTTTGTTGGAAGTATTGAGATTCAATGCGATTGACAAATATATCGGCAAGGAAACCTGACAGACAACTACCCATGGCTAAACCGTCGTTTTGTTTATAAAATGAGTTGTTAAAAGAAAAGTAGTTGTATCTGGTAAGTAGTCGTAATAGTGACACAATTTCAGCAATTTCGTCTGGAAGAAGGTTTTCTTTCATGGAGAGGTTTTGCTGGATGATATCGATGGTTTGTTCAAGAGGTACATTGGTATATAAATTTTTTATGTCCAATGACAAGAGGTAGCAACCATCCGGAAACATTTGGTTATGCAATAAATCCACTAATTGTTTTCTATTGCGCAAAGTAAAACTTTCTTCAGGGAGTAGTAGCTTCTTCAATAAACGTAACAGAAATTTAGAGGCAGGTTCTCCCGGATTTCGGATTCCATTAATGACAGGTCGTATAGGATAGTTTATTTTGTGGGTCTTAATTTGGGCTCTTAATGTAGGAGCTCTAGGGTTCATAACCTTTAGTTTGAATAGTTCTTCAGTGGGGATGATGTAGAGGCAGGATTCAAGGTAATTTTTTAGTTCTTTCGAGTAGTTTGCAGTGGGGTCAGAATCTATCATTTCTATGCCATTCTCCTCAATGAAAGCTAAGGTCTTATTAATATAATCTGCTTTGTGTATTACGTCTCCTGTGTTGCCTTTATCGGCCCGCACGATTATTACGTTTTCGTCTCTGAGTTTTTTCGTAATTGATTTTAAAATGATTGAATCAGAGTACGGTGGACGTTTTGTTAACGCCTTCTGGATGATGTCACTAGCCTTACAAGATAATTTGAGTTTGGATTGTTTTGAACAATTAGAACTGTCTAGTGCGATTATAACATCTGCGGCTAACGATGTGATCAACCTCTCCTGCATACGTGGTTGTACTCTGTACTTCATGCCCTATTCTAGTACAGCGCTTTGCCTAGCATTGAAACTAATATCCGTCAAATTTATCAGACGATCGGCGAATTCAAATGTGCCATCGTAACGGTTATTGACAGTTCGGGCAGGACGAGAATAAATCTCTCTTAATTTGTTCAACTTATTGTTGTGAGTTCTGCTAATCAGTTGGCTGCTTTCCCACGTATTTACATTTATTATTCTCATGAGATCATCTAAATTATCAACGTCAGGATCCTGACAGAGTTGAAATAAGTCTTGAAAGCTTGTGCATTTAAACGGTCTTTTTCTTTATACCAGCGTTTAATTTCGCTGGTTATGATTGTCTTAGCGCATTTGAATAACGTAATGTGGGGACTCTCAAATTTCTTAACGTTCAGATATTTATGGGTGTAAATTGGGATCAATTTATCAGATAACACAGTTTATTGTAAATAATGTTCATTGATGCCTTCATAATCTTGTGCTTGATCTTCTGCATGGATGATGCCACCATTCTTGCAGCCCTACAAGGCAGGTTCATATAAAATGATTTCCAATCCATGGTGTAATAGCAATCAGTTAGAATAAATGTTCTTTCAAACCGTCTTGATTGCAAACTTTTTTATTAGTCAATGACGCGTTTCGCCCTTTAGCAGGGCATCTTCAGATTATCTGCGTGACAGAATTTACACAAAATTACAAACGGTTATAATGGTACATGGGCTTATTTTGTGTTAAGAAGACAGTATAAATGGTAAACAAAGCTTACAATGCGCTCTCCGTGGTGTGACACCGTAAGTTGTTATTGCGGTGTTTCTGTTTTCTTGGAATGTCTTTTGGTTTTCCTTGTGGCCCTACAAATGTTCGGGTAACAACGAATTACAATTGGAACATACTCGGTAAAGATGTGCGAAATATAAAACCGATTTTTAAGATTACCTTAATCGAAGCGGTGGTCTCTGATGACACAAGATAAGCCCATGCTTACAATTGCGCTCACGGGCGGTGGGCGGGTGTGGTGTGCTGCTCCGCCGACTTGTACAGACTAAGGGAATGTGGGTAGGGAGCGACATAGGAAGCCGATGTATAAGACGGGACGGGTGAAATCTAGCTATCTGAATACAAATGTAACGAAAGGGAGGTTATTAAGCAGGACAGAAGTTTATAATTTATGTTGGTATTTGTAAATGAGAGGAGTTTTATTTGAACAGAGACATCATAATATCTAAGAATGTTTGATCTTTGCTTGCCAACTGATCGTTTAGGAGGCGTGGGTGTCCAAAGTAAGCGCGCTTGGCTATCTCAAACTCTTCTAGTAAATTTAGCTTACGCCCCTTCTGCGCTATATGTAAGATTTGCATGTTGTCAATGGTAGGTTGTTGATGATCGGATGCTTTAGTGTGTTCTGCAAAAGGGGAATGTTTTTTGAGTTGGCCTTTTTTTGTAAGAAGGTGCTCAGTAAAACGTACTTTAAAGGTCCGGCCTGTCTGTCCTATATATTCAGCTGGGCATTCGGGACATTGTAATTTGTAGACTCCTGAGGAAAGGTATCTGTCCTTATTGGTTTCTTCGTTGTGAGGGAGAATTTGCTGTATGCTCAAAGGGCAGCACACCACGCCCGCCCACCGCCCGTGAGCGCAATTGTAAGCATGGGCTTATCTTGTGTCATCAGAGACCACCGCTTCGATTAAGGTAATCTTAAAAATCGATTTTATGTTTCGCACATCTTTACGGAGTATGTTCCAATTGTAATTTGTTGTTACCCGAACATTTGTAGGGCCACAAGGAAAACCAAAAGACATCCCAAGAAAACAGAAACACCGCAATAACAACTTACGGTGTCACACCACGGAGAGCGCATTGTAAGCTTTGTTTACCATTTATACTGTCTTCTTAACACAAAATAAGCCCATGTATCATTATAACCGTTTGTAATTCCGCCTTGTAATTTTGTGTAAATTCTGTCACGCAGATAATCTGAAGATGCCCTGCTAAAGGGCGAAACGCGTCATTGACTAATAAAAAAGTTTGCAATCAAGACGGTTTGAAAGAACATCCTGAAGAATGTGTCAATCGAATTTCTGCTGCATCGACGAATACATGGTTTTTCTTTTTTCATTTTCCAGGAGTGCATTACCCAGATTTCGACTTCTGTGATTTGACATGAAACAAAAAATATAATAATATAATAATAATAATAATAATAATGGCAACTATGTATTATAAATAATATAAGACTTTTATGCTTGATTTGAAATAATAACTCTTTTGTGTATATGGAAAGTTAGAATACTTTTATTTGAGCCGAAGTGGAGTGACCGAGCGTTCTAAGGCGCCTAGCTGCGGAATGCGCCGCTGTTCGCCGTCGGAGGGTCGAGTTCTCCCTTGGGCATGGGTGTATTTGTTGCCCTTAGCGTAAGTTAGTTTAAGTACTTTGTAAGTGTGGTGTCGCACAAGTACAAAGTGCGCGCCACCTACTTTCGCCGCGCGCCGCCATGCATGCACGGCGCGGCGTTCTTCCGACGACAGCCACGAGCGCCCTCTGGTACAACGCCGCTCGTGGCCACCACTGAAGGACATCGGCCACTTCGCACTTCGGACTGAGATAGCAACGAGTTAGGACCTTCGTAATCCGATAGGCACGAGTGAAGACTTTGCTATTGTACAGGCACTAGGCAGGCCTCTAACAACTATGTATCAACATTCTGCCGTACTATGTAAAAGTTAAGTATTGTTACATTCTGTGCAATATATCTCTTTCTAATTTACTCGAGTGTTTATAGTTTCTGGCTGCTCCCCTCCGTACCTGCACCAGTGTGACGGTCACATTCCACTCGGCCACCGACACTTACGACGAGGCTGGGACACAAAAGCGGCGACGAAGTCGGGACACAAAAGTGGCGACGAGGAGTGATAGAACCTTGGACCAGCCCGCTTACAGCAGCAGTCGGAGCACGCAGAAATTGCTCCCGCCCACCCACCCTTATTATAAGATTTTTGGGGGAAACATTTTCAGTTACGTGTTTGTGGACTTTTTTGTTGCAGAGCGTCCTCTTTCATATTGCATTTGTGTTTTGTTATAATTTACTTGTATACGCGGCGCCTAATCGGTCAGCATGGCCACTACCCCGAACATAAACTTAATGGAAATTATTCAGTTACAGACGGCGCAAATTACCCAACTTCTCCAGGCCGTGTCGCAGTTGACGACGCAGGCTGCTCACCAACAACAACAGTCGTCACATCAGCAGCCCACACCTGCCGCCGCACCGCTTCCGACGTTCCGCCAGTACAACGAACGTGAGGAAGAATGGAGTGATTATTTCGCGCAGTTTCAAGAACTCGTCGCGGCTCATCAAATTACAGGTCAGAGAGTGAAGAACCTTTTCTTATCGATTGTGGGCCCCCAGACTTTCGTACTATTGCAAAAACTTTTCCCTCTCGCATCTCCTCGTGATGTAGACTTTGACCAAATTGTAGATGCACTGAATGCTCATTATGAGAGAAAAGTTCTTGTAGCCGCTGCACGATACCGATTTTTCAGACTTAAAAAATTACCGCAGCAGTCACACCAAGAATGGATCACGGAATTGAAGGGCTTAACCCGCCAATGTAAATTTACTTGCTCTTGTGGACTTTCGTATAGTGACGTGATGTTGAGGGATGCGATTACGCAGAATATTCAGGACCCCAGAATTAGAGCAGCAATTCTGAAACAGTCTGACCCCTCCTTAGACAGTGTACTGCAGCTTATAGAAGCGCATGATACTTTTGACTTAGCTGATGTAGAAATGCAAAGCCACAGTGTAAATTCAGTGCGCCGCAACGGACGCTTTCCTAGCCGTAGTTCTCAGTATAGCACTAGTGATTCTTATTTTTCTACAGGCCGTGCTGAACAGACAGTGAACAGTAGCCAGTGTAAAAGTGCGACGCAAAGGTCGCCCCGTCGTGTTAGAAACAGTAATTTGAATAACGGGCGCCAACGCTCATTTCAGAAAAATGTTCGTAAGTCTTGCCCCCAGTGTGTGTCTCGCCACAAGCGTGCTCATTGCCCTAGTCGCAACGCAACCTGTTATCAATGTGGCAAATCGGGACATGTGCAGTCTGTGTGTATGCAAATTAAAAACTCAAAGAACAGTAACGTTAGAAACGGTGCTTCGCAAAGTGCGAGAACAGTTCATTCTGTAAATGTTATACGGGCTGTGGAATTGAACAGTGCTTTCCTTGGATCTCAATTTCAAGAAAGTAGTTCTGCGCCTATGGCAAAACTATATAGTGCACCACGTAGCAAGCGCCGACGAGCGCGTAAAACAGTGCAACGGAAAAGGGTTCGGGACAAGCAAAATGACTATGAACAGTGCATTCCTGTAGTGAATATAGTGCCTTCTGCAACTGCTCCTTGTAATAGTGCCCAGTACTGTGTAGCTAGTGACAGTAGACTTGTTGTAGATACTGAAAGTAATTTTAGTGCAGTAGCCCCGCATTGCGCGGACGCCGATCCGGCGGTAGTGTCATCTAGTGACAGTGTTGTTAATCCGCTGTGTGCCGAGTCTGAGCCGCTTCCTTCACAACGCGGCCCGCGCATACGCAGCACACAAACCGTAGCAGACGTTGCCCACATTCGCGCACCTGTCGAGCGCCGCAAGCAAAAACTTTTTGTGAATCTTTCCATTGACAATAAGACTGTGCAATTTCAGCTCGATACTGGTTCCTCTGTCACATTAATGAATAAAGATACTTATGAACTTCTGGGTTCGCCAAAATTATCGCTGTGTCAACAAGTGTTAACAGCTTATACAGGTCAAAATATTCCCGTGCTAGGAACGTGTAGCCTGCCTGCCTCTTTTCAAGGTGTTACGAAAACAGTTGCTTTTGTTGTTCTTCAGGCCAAATCGACACAGAACATTTTTGGACTAGATGCATTCGACTTGTTTGGCTTATCGATTCAAAGAGATGTGCTTCAAATTTCGTCAATAGTGCCTCAGGATAAAATCAATGCATTGTGTGACAAATATAGTGACCTGTTTTCGCCGGAACTAGGTTGTGCAAAAGACTTCGTGGCACATGTAACTTTAAAAGAAACTGCAGTTCCAAAATTTCGTAAAGCTAGACCAGTGCCTATCGCATTGCGTGATACAGTTGCCGACCAACTTAAACGTTGGCAAGATAGTGGGGTGATTTCTCCTGTTTCTGCGAGTCAGTGGGCCTCGCCTATAGTAATTATACCCAAGCCGACAGGAAAACTTCGTCTCTGTGCGGACTTCAAATCAACTGTCAACAGTCAAACAATTGTAGACACTTACCCCCTGCCCAGACCTGACGAACTAATGGACAAATTAGGACAGTCTCGCTTCTTTTCTAAGATTGATTTAGCAGAGGCATACTTACAAATTCCACTTGATGACGAGTCAAAAAAGTTTTTCGTCATTAATACTCACATGGGCCTTTTTCAATTCCAACGCCTACCCTTTGGCAGTTCTTCCGCTCCCGCTATTTTTCAGCGCTTTTTGGAACAGCTGACAGTTTCTGTACCGTGTTGTTCGAACTATTTAGATGATATTGTGGTATCCGGACGTACAGTTGAAGAACATTTAGCAAACCTGGAGTGCCTTTTCAAAGTTTTGACTGCAGCAGGTCTACGTTGCAATAAAGCAAAGTGTTCGTTTTTTCAAACTGAAATAGAGTACTTAGGCCATGTGATTAATGCCCAAGGTATCCATCCCTTACAGTCACATCTTCGAGCAATCAAAGACTTGCCTCCTCCTAAGAATGTGCACGAATTGCAAGCAGTGATGGGAAAGCTGAACTATTATTTCAGGTTTATTCCCAATGCCTCTCAGATTGCAGCTCCACTGCATCGCTTACGTAGGAAAAATGTTCCTTTTGTATGGTCTAAAGATTGTCAGGTTGCCTTTGACAAATTAAAGTCTGCACTACTCAGTGATGCGTGTTTGATTCCCTTTGACCCCCAGAAGCCTGTAGTGTTAGCAGTTGACGCCTCATCGTACGGTGTGGGCGCGATTCTGTCACATCGTATTGGATGTCACGATCGTCCTATTGCCTTTGCATCCAAGCTACTGACGCCGACGCAACAGAATTACAGTCAGATAGAAAAGGAGGCCTTAGCAATCATTTACGGCGTCACAAAGTTTCATCATTATCTCTATGGCAGAAAATTCTATTTGTTGACAGACCACAAGCCTCTCACGTCGTTGTTCTCACCCACAAAGCCAATTCCGCCACGAACGGCACAAAAGCTTCAGAGATGGTCCTTGATATTGTCAAATTATCAGTATGAGATTTTGTACCGACCTACCACTAAACATGCCAACGCGGACACACTTTCCCGACTTCCGGTTGGCCAGGATGTATCATTTGATTCTTCAGAAATGGCATGTTGTCAGATAGACTCCAGAGATGCTTCCGCTGTCGCAGACTTTCCTTTGAACTCTCGTCGGGTTGCACAGGAAACAGCTGCGGATGCAGACCTAAGTGTAGTAGCACGTTTTGTTCGCTCAGGGTGGCCTGCCAGAGCCAAAGACATTGATCGGCCTCTGGTTCGACGTTATTTTGCACAACGTCATGCATTATCTTTAAGTCAGGGTGTACTGTTGTTGCATACCGACAACGACCAAGCAAGAGTGATTGTTCCTCGTTCCCTGCAACGTGAAGTGTTACGCCTCCTGCATCAAGGACATTGGGGCATTGTTAGGACAAAGCAACTGGCCAGACGTCATTGTACCTGGGTTGGTATGGACGCTCAGATAGAGGACATGACGTCACAGTGTACTGTTTGTGCGGAGCATCAGGCGGCTCCACCGCAACGTTTCTCAGACTGGCCACGCCCCAAGGGACCATGGCAACGTTTACATATTGACTTGGCCGGACCTTTCTGGAATACGCGCTGGTTAATTGTTGTAGACGCTTTCAGCAAGTTTCCTTTTGTGATTGCCATGAACTCAACGACGGCGTCTAGTACAATCAGTGCCTTAACATCAGTGTTTTGCATCGAAGGCTTGCCTGAAACTATCGTCAGTGACAATGGACCTCAGTTTGTTAGTGCGGAATTTCAACAGTTTTGTCTTGTGAATGGCATTCAGCATATCACCACCGCACCTTTTCACCCTCAGTCCAATGGTGAAGCAGAACGTTTCGTTCGAACATTCAAGTCTCACATGGAGAAGATGAAAGGTCAGCACTCCAGGCAGCAAGCTCTTCAAATTTTCCTGTCTACGTATCGGTGCATGCCACGTGACGGCCCGTCTCCTGCCGAGCTGCTACACGGCCGCCGTCACCGCACTCTCCTTCACCTGCTGCAGCCTCCCACGCACCGAGTCGGTTCGTATGGCGCTACGCGTTTTCAGGTTTCCACGCCGGTGCTGTACAGGGTGTTTGCTGGAAACAAGAAGACATGGTTGCCGGGCACCATTCAACGCGTGCTTGGGCGCAATATGTTTGTTGTACGTTCTTCCACAGGGTCGGAGCTGCGGCGCCACGCAAACCAATTGCGCCTGCACAGACCGCGCGATCCTGTCTCCGGTTTCTTGATTCCAGACCCAGCTCACCGCCAGGGAGCACAACCACATCGTTCGTCCCCGGACTACGAGATCCCTATGGACGTCGACGTACATCCGACGCAGTCGTCGCCGCCGCTGTCGCCGCCGCAGATGACAGCGTCACCGAGAGGGACTCCGGGACCGTGCGGGCCCCCCCAGCTTGGGCCACGCACCTCAGAAGAAGATGACCTGCTCCCTCTGGGCGGGGGCGGGCGCCCTTCCCCAGGTTTCGGCGGGTTCCCTGGAGGATCGCAAGGCGGATGCCGGGGCGCGGACGGCGTCTCGATCCCGGCCTCCGCTACGACGCCCGTCCCACCAGTAACGCCCCCGCCCAGGCCCTCCTCCCAGTGCCGTCGCCGTGGCCCTCAGCCCTACGCCACGACGGCGCGGCGGTTTGGGGGGGAGGGGTGTGGTGTCGCACAAGTACAAAGTGCGCGCCACCTACTTTCGCCGCGCGCCGCCATGCATGCACGGCGCGGCGTTCTTCCGACGACAGCCACGAGCGCCCTCTGGTACAACGCCGCTCGTGGCCACCACTGAAGGACATCGGCCACTTCGCACTTCGGACTGAGATAGCAACGAGTTAGGACCTTCGTAATCCGATAGGCACGAGTGAAGACTTTGCTATTGTACAGGCACTAGGCAGGCCTCTAACAACTATGTATCAACATTCTGCCGTACTATGTAAAAGTTAAGTATTGTTACATTCTGTGCAATATATCTCTTTCTAATTTACTCGAGTGTTTATAGTTTCTGGCTGCTCCCCTCCGTACCTGCACCAGTGTGACGGTCACATTCCACTCGGCCACCGACACTTACGACGAGGCTGGGACACAAAAGCGGCGACGAAGTCGGGACACAAAAGTAAGCCTAGCAACTGATTAGCAGAGTAGTTAAGTCCCATAGATTTACAAACATTTGAATATTTACATTTTAATTTTACGTTTATTTTGGTGTTTTCAAAAGTGCTATGAAGAAAGGGTGTATATATACAAATACAGGTTTGCTCATCTTTTGTTGTACTTCGTAATATGTAACTACTACTGGAAACGAATTATTTCTCGATTTGTCTTAGTTTTGTAACACTTATATTCAAAATTTATCTTTTTATAACATACCACTGTATCCTCAACAGCAACATGATTATGTAAAGAGTTATGTAGAACATGAGGTGGAGTGTTGTAAATACACCGTGGATTCAAAAAGATGAAAATATGTGATTCAGAGTTGTTTGTTCTTTATTTTATAAAAGTGGTTGGTACTTCTTCATCGCAGTTCACTGATTTGCAAAGTTCATTACGTTTCACCCGGGTGTAAAAGTTACTCTGGAGGTTCCATAGATTCTGTGAGGTAAAATATCTTACGTAGGAAGTAGGATACCAACAGTCGTATGTTTATTCCTTTACTGCAAGTTTTGGCATTCCATTATGCCATCTGAGTATTATGTCTATTAAATGGGGCTCAAAACCGGTTGCGTGGATTTCTTGCTCTCTGTAAGAACCAACAGTAAATGTGGCAACAATAAAATAACCATGACCAGTCCTTGTTGCCACAGTTGTTGTTGTTGGTTCTTACAGAGAGCAAGAAATCCACGCAACCAGTTTTGATCCCTATTTAATGGACGTAATACTCAGATGGCATAATGGAATTCCGAAACTTGTAATAAAGGAATACATGTTTCTGTTAAACGGCTGTTGGTATCCTACTTCCTATGTAATAGTGACCAGCCGCAGTTCCATCATCATCAATGATGGATTCAATAAGACGTAAAATATCTTCTCGTACAGCTAACATGACTGTTTTCAGTGTCGATTCAGGTAACGTGATGTACCACAATGGCTCTAGGTAACACCTTGCTGCCCTATCCAGGCGCACGACCACTCAGCTCACCTAATGGGTGTTTATGAGGAGCCACCGACAAAGAAAGAAACCACGGATAAGTTACAATCAGTAGTTGCCATTACAGTAATCAAAGAAGGAATCTTAGGGTTTGAAGCCACGACGACGTCGTGGTCATTAGAGACTGCAGATTTCCGATCTATTCTTAATGAATTTCTCATTGATTGACATGTTATTGGCTTATCTGTATCATTTCGGGACAAATTGACAGAGTCCTGACTTATTGAGGAACACAGTTTCTGATTCTTATTTGCAATGGAATCGTTTCATAGAAATTAATTATTTGTTCAAGATGGCAACAACTGAGAAATTGAAGTTAAAAATTCTAACAGCATTTCTTCTTTCTCGAGTAAGCACTGTGATACAAACATGGTTGGAGCCAATACATGATGTGAAACTCTGTGGGCTGAAGATGCTGTCTGTTCTCTAAGGTTCAACAGGCAGTCCTTGATCACTGCGCCTTCCAGCTGTCGGTACAAGGCCTATTTTCGAAGTTGGAAGGTCACTGTAGGGCAGTCACTTAGATCCTATAAAAATCCGGGACCAGAAACCTCAGCTCCAGTTTCGCAGCCTCTCTTCACGCCAGAGATAGCAGCAAGATGACTATCCGCGAATGTGCGAAGCTCTTGGCACCTTCAGTCTTGAGCGCGTGCTATCGCGATCAGGAGATAGTAGTGCCTCTTGCATTTTTACTCGGCGATCGCGGTTACTTCACGGCAGTGCCACGAGATGACGTCCTCCGCTGGCAAAGAACATCTGTAGCCTCGAACGCTAGAAAAGGCACGAAACCATGTTTAGAATGACGTTCGACTATAAAAAAGTAATCTGTGTCATATCAATACAAAACATTACATTCTGCCACAAGTGACACTTTGAGAGAAAGAAAGTAATGAGGTATCAATACTATCGCAGGGAAAGAATACGTAAGTCAATAATGTCAGTGTGCCATTACATTTTAAATAACAGTGCCGAAAAGCCTCTGCTTAAAGTATTTATTAAAGTGCAACTCACACATAACCTACACACTTGACAGTACAGTACACCTACATCTACATTCATACTCCGCAAGCCACCCGATGCTGTGAAGCGGAGGTACCTTGAGTACCACTATCGGTTCTCCCTCGAGATATACGTAGGAGGGAGCAATATATATTGCCAGACTCCTCGGTAAAGGTATGTTCTCGAAACTTCGACAAAAGCCCGTACCGAGCGACAGAGCGTCTCTCCTGCAGAGTCTTCCAATGGAGTTTATCGATCATATCCGTAACGTTTTCTCGATTACCAAATGATCCTGTAACGAAGCGCGCTGCTCTCAATTGTATCTTTTCTACTTCCTCTATCAATCCCACCTGGTACGGATCCCACTCCGGTGAGCAGTATTCAAGCTGTGATCGAGAAAATGTTCTGTTTTCGGACTGCATTTCCTTAAGATTCTTCCAATGAATCTAAATCTGGTGTCTGGTGTCTGCTTTACCGACGATTGATATTATATGGTCGTTCCATTTTAAATCACTCCTAAGGCCTACTCCCAGATAATTTATGGAATTAACTGCTTCCATTTGCTGACCTGCTATAGTGTAGCTAAATGATCTTTCTTTCTATGTATTCGCAGCACATTACACTTGTCTACATTGAGATTCAGTTGCCATTTCCTGCACCAAGCGCCATTCGATGCAGATCCTCCTGCATTTCAATACAATTTTCCATTGTTACAACCTCTCTATATACTACAGCATCATCCGCAAAAATCCCCAGTGAACTTCCGATGTTATCCGCAAGCTCATTTATATATATCGTGAACAGCAACGTACCCACGACACTCCTCTGTGACACACCTGACATCACTCTTACTTGTGTTAGTCCTCAAAGTGCAGATGCGGGATTTCGATGAAGTGGAAAAAACGAAGTGGAAGAGATACGTGATCGTTATTTGATTGTCAGACTTCATTAAGTGATTGACCATCATTTTTCTGCTCCAAAGCTTAAGCCTCGTATGTGTTGCAATATGCTTGACGAAAGCCAGATTCTCTCATTGGCTTAGACATAACATGATTTGCAAATGTAATTAGTGTTGATTTTGGACTGCTTAAATGCGAATGTGATTTGAACTTTACTGAGTTGTGCACATTGTTCTCTTCCATTTTGTTTTAAACACTTCATCGAAAACCCGCAGATTCACTTCGGGAACTATTATCAGAACTATCAGGATTGTGGTAGATGTGTGTTATGTGCTTTTATAATTACTTTAAGCAGAGGCTTTTCGGCACTGTTGACTGTTGAGCAAGACTCTTCATCTCCTCATAAGAACGGCAGCCTACATCGATTTGAATCTGCTTAGTGTATTCATCTCTTGGTCGCCCTCTGCGGTTTTTCCCCACACACTTCCCTCCAACGCTAAATTCACGATTCCTTGATGTCTAAGAATGTGACCAACCAATCAATGCCTTCTTTTAGTCAAGGTGTGCCAGAAATTCCTTTTCTCACCAATTCTGTCCAGTCATTAGTTAAGCGATCCATCCACCTAATCTTCAACATTCTTCTGTAGCACCAAAAGCCTCTATGCTCTTCCTGTCCGCAAAGTTTATCGTCATGGTTTCAGTCCCATACAACGCAATACTCCACGCAAATACCTTCAGAAAGGACTTCCTTACGCCGCGGCGGAGTGGTCAAGCGCATTGAGGCGCTATGCTACGATGCGCGAGGCCGTTTCCCGTCTGGGGTTCGAATCCCCCCTCGGGCATGGATGTTTGTGCTGTCTTTAGTACAAATTAGTTCATTAGTAGTTTGTAAGTTAGGGATTGATGACCCCGCAGTTAAGTCCCATAAGCTTTACAAACATTTGATCATTTGCCGTGGCGTCGTGGCCGATCGCATTGAGGCGGTATGCTACGATGCGCGAGGCCGTTTCCCGTCGGGGGTTCGAATCCCCCCTCGGGCATGGATGTTTGTGCTGTCTTTAGTACAAATTAGTTCATTAGTAGTTTGTAAGTTAGGGATTGATGACCCCGCAGTTAAGTCCCATAAGCTTTACAAACATTTGATCATTTGCCGTGGCGTCGTGGCCGATCGCATTGAGGCGCTATGCTACGATGCGCGAGACCGTTTCCCGTCGGGGGTTCGAATGCCCCCTCGGGCATGGATGTTTGTGCTGTCTTTAGTACAAATTAGTTCATTAGTAGTTTGTAAGTTAGGGATTGATGACCCCGCAGTTAAGTCCCATAAGCTTTACAAACATTTGATCATTTGTCGTGGCGGCGTGGCCGAGCGCATTGAGGCGCTACGCTACGATGCGCGAGGCCGTTTCCCGTCGGGGGTTCGAATCTCCCCTCGGGCATGGATGTTTGTGCCGTCTTTATTATAAGCTAGTTCAACCAATCAATGCCTTGTTTTAGTCAAGGTGTGTCAGAAATTCCTTTTCTCACCAATTCCGTCCAATAGCTCCTCATTAGTTACGCGATCCACCCACCTAATCTTCAACATTCTTCTGTAGCACCACATTTCAAAAGCCTCTGTCCTCTTCCTGTCCGCAATGTTTATCGTTATGTATGTATGTATCCTATGTAGTTTGTAAGTTTAGGGACTGATGAACCCGTAGTTAAGTCCCATAAACTCTACAAACATTTGGACATTGCTGGCTTCACTTTTTCAGTGTTACTGCATCTCCAGAGATTCTAACCTCCTTGAAGATGCCATGCCCAATCTACCCGTATCTATGGTCGAAGATACAGATCACTGAAAGAAACAGAATATGAACATCTTTGGTTGGCTCGCTAAGAAATCTGTAGTTCAACATACAGGTAGTATAGAAACCACTGGGCGAAATTCCAGATTTGGATGGGAAGAGGGGGAAAAACAAGTTTAGAACGACGCAGCCGGAGGTGTGTAACAAATTAAAGAGCAGTTTGTACTTTTATTGCTTACCAAAGTTTTTTGTGTACTGATATTTGCTCCCATATTACAGAAGCTCATAATTTTGGGCAGATATGGAGAAATTAATGCTGGCGATGCTTTGGTGTCTATCTGATTGAAACCAGAACACATATATCAAACCAAAGGACATATATCATAGTCTTAGGAAGACAAGTGACAGTAATTTCATTTCTAGTAATTATATAAATACTGTATGTGAATACGAAAATGAAAAATGAAGTTCCGATTTTTAATCTATACATATTAGAAAATTGTATGTGTGTACGATTTACATCTCGTAAATCAATGAACTGATTTCATCCGAAGCAAATTCTTTACTATCATTGCGAAACACAAAACTCCGCACTGTATTTTGGATCACCAGTCTTCTCCTCTGAATATTTTGTTGACATCGAACGGAAAGATTTAGGTGTTTATTTCTCCCTCGCGCTGTTCAGTTATGGGACGGTAGAGATATAGTCTGAAAATGCCAACCGCAGAGTAATCGTGTCAATGTATATGTGTAGTTGCAGATGTCCATTACGCGTTAGTCTCGAGGTCCTGTGCAGGCTTACTCCTACACAAGCTGCCTACACAGCCCTCTGGGACTTTAACTGCTCTAAAATTCCTGTAAGATCTCTGCCTCTCTTTATAACATGTAGACCGGGTTTGGAACCATTTGTCTTACTTTACAGCGGGCAGGGGCACTAAGTCTTGCGCTTGTTCCGAGCGTATTACAGCAGGAATGAGGGCCTATTTATCCAGCAGGGAAAGAGTGCATGCAGGGATGGTGTCTCATACTTCTCCCGTTAGCTTCTCTATCTTCATACAGAAGCGCTGTCTACTTTGTAAAGTTAAGCGCCTCCTACGTGTCTCATAGCCTGCTGCATTACCTAAATAGGAATGCGCTTCATTTACCTTGGTACAGCTGGAGTCTGTTATCGGCCTAGTACACAACATTTAATTTCGAGAAGATTTCTTGCAGATATCTTCTAACTTAAATTGTTTACTTGCAGGCGGTCGTAATTATAGAAATAATGTGAATCTTCAGCTACTCCCGCCGTAGTGATTATTCGTTTAATTTACGGGAATGAAGCCCTCCTATTTTCGAGCAACAACTGCAGGGAGGAAGCACGACAATTTTCATACCGGGGTATTAAATTCTTGCGACAGTTCTACCTTTATGCAGTTGTCTATTGAAAATGGCAGCCGAGCGCAGTGGCCGAGCGGTCTGCGACGCGCCAGTCACGGTATGCACGGCCACTGCGGTCGAGGGTTCGAATTCCCCCCTCGGGCATGGATGGTTGTGCCGTCTTTAGAATAAGCTAGTTCATAAGTAGTTTGTAAGTTTAGGAACTGATGACCCCGCAGCTAAGTTCCATAAGCTCTACAAACACTTGAACCTTTTTTGAAAATGGCAGGATAGTCGGTTGCATACCCTTCCTTTATTATATCGGAACTAATGGGTTATTGGTCCTCTGCTGTTCCTTATTTGCATAAACGATTTAGGGGAAAAATCTAAGTAGCTCTCGAAGGTTATTTGCAGATGACGCCGTCATTTACGTCTAGTAAAATCATCTGAAGATCAAAACCAACCTCAGAACGATCTGAATAAGATATCAGTATGCTGTAAAAATTGGCAATTGACTGTAAATAATGAAAAGTCTGAAGTCGTCCTCATGAGTACGAAAAAAAAAAAAAAAATCGTTAAACTTTGTTTACAAGATAAATCAATCAAAAGTGAAGGCCGTAAACTCCACAAAATATCTAGGAATTACTATTACTTCAGACTTAAATTGGAAAGAACACGTAGATAATGTCATGGGAAAGGCGAACCAGATACTGCGTTTTATTGGCAGAACCCTTAAAAGATGCAACAGAACTACAAAAGAAACTGCATACACTACGCTTGTCCGTCCATTTTTGGAGTATTGCTGCCCGGGATTCTTTATCAGGTGGGTTTGACGGAGGACATCGAAAGAGTCCAAAGAAGGGCAGCTCGTTTCGTATTATCACGATACAGGGGAGACAGCTTTACGGAAATGATACAGGATCTGGGATGGGAATCATTACAACATCGGCGCTTATCGCTACGGCGTTGGCTACTTGCGAAACTCCAATCGTGTACATTCTCCTCCGAATGCGAAAATATATTGTTGACTGCCACTTACATAGGTAGAAAAGATCATCAGAATAAAATACGAGAAATCAGAGCTCGAACGGAGAGATTCAGGTGTTCTTTCTTCCTGCGTGCTATTAGAGTATGGAATGGGAGATAAATAGTATAATGGTGGTTTGATGAACCCTCTGCCATGCAATTAAATGTGATTTGCAGAGTATACCATGTAGATGTACTGCATGATAATGTACAGAAGTTGCGTGCATACCATTGTCAATAAAAACCATCTTATATGCACTGTGAGTCGATGTCGATTGTCACATATTAAAGTAGGCTTACTGCTTGCTTAGACTGTGAAGGTGACGTAATAAAGTCTCTCCTTCAGATAGAGAGACGAGTTCTGACAGCTTTTATCTTCATCATCATCATCATAATCATCTCAGCGTTTTCCTACGTCATGTGGAGTCGGCGTTTCTGTGTTGGATTCTTCTATTCCATAAATGTCTATTCAGTACTTCTTCTGTCTCACTTTTTCTCTAAGATCTCCTCCAACTTTGTCTTTGCGTCTTAGTTTTCGTCTTCCTCTTCTCCTTGATCCGTCATGCTAGTCCCCAAGTCGCTAAAAGTGTTCTATGTAACCACCTTTTTGCGAACAAAACAACCTTGTAGTAATTGCAATGTAGTTATTTTCTCAAATTGTCGTATACTTAGGCTACTTAGTATAATACTTAATAATTTCGCACCACTTCTGTTTATATCTTCCTACAAAACGTTTATATTTCGTCTGTTAATTTGATCCTTTGGTGCACATCCATTTTATAATATGTAATTTTAAGTATGAACAGCTGAAAATGTCAGCTGAAAACTGGTTACCACATAAACACCAACAACCTGCAGAAGTAGTAATCTTAGCACAAATAGCGCAAAATGTAGCATTAGAGGCAGAAACGTTATTGGCTTACAAACAGACACTAACGAGAAAAATCGAGTGCCATGTTTTTTTAAGATAAAAGGAGTAGCACCGGGTAGCAAGAACTGAAAGAGGGTATTGAATGTGCTGACCGGACTCCATGATATTTCCAGTTGGTTCGATCGGAAATAATGGAGAAGAGACGGACAATAACTAGTTGAAACAACTAAAATACACAAACGTATTGTAATCTATGATCTGCATATAATTCACGGTAGCACCGTAACATCATTGGAATCAACAGATGACGTAGCAACAGAAACATTCACCCTGATCTGTCTGGTGTGCCGGCTGCTCAAACAATCTGTCATCGCCTCGAACGAACGCAATCAAAGTTCAGCCAACCAGTAGACAAATGACGTCACCACACTGCATCCGCTCCCAGACCGCAGTGCCACAGCCGTCACCATTATTAAGAATAACTCGCACATTAGAACTGCTTTATCATACAGTGCACTGCCGTGAGCGGTATTTATGTGTTCGTAAATGCAGCGTGGGAACTTGCGATTCTTCAGGGACCCATACGTCTGGGACTATTGATCACGGAGTTAAGGGGTGATGGGTTCTGGATAGTCCTTGGCCTAGTGATAGTTTGTGTACATTTTAGAAGAACGGCAGTACTATAGCTGTCCTGCAGAACAGTTCCAAAATTTTAAATATTGTACACCTCCTGGAGCCCATTCAAATTGGGTAAATCTGTTGGTTTTTGCACATTAGGTGTGGCCTATGATGGGCATTAAACGGCTTACAAAAGCCTCTGCCAGGCACTTAAATGTGATTTGCAGAGTATCCCAAATCACAATATCACAAATTGTCGAAATTTTTACCGTATATTCGTAAGGGGACCTGGACGTGAAAATGACTTAAAAATCGAAAAAAAGCCTCTACCTGAGAGACAATATTTCCCGTTTCCAAAAATGTATGGTTTATTTACTTTTAAACAGTATTTATAGTCTTAAACGCTCTTTGAACAAATGTTTGCACATTGACCACACTGATGCTTCAGGCATGGAGTATCACTATAAACATCCCATGTCTGCCACAGTCATGGAAACAATAAAGCCAATTTACAGGAACCTTGCAGATAAAAAATACTTCTCAAATGTCTACATGGCCGTACACAAAATCCTAATAAGAGTTCCAACAGCTAGTCCGATAATAAACATATCAACATGGATTCAGAAAGTATCGTTCATGCGAAACAAAACTAGCTCTTTACTCACATGATGTGATGGGTGCTGTCGATAAGGGATGTCAATCAGATTCCGTATTTCTATATTTCTGGAAGGCTTTTGACACTGTACCTCACAAGCGTCTTCTAATCAAATTGCGTGAATATTGAATACCTCCACAGTTGTGCAATTGGATTCGTAATTTCCTGTCAGAAAGGACACAGGACGTTGAAACTAACGGAAAGTCACAGAGTAGAACAGAAGTGATATCTGGCGTTCCCCAGGGAAGTGGTATAGGGTCCCTACTGTTTCTCATTTTTACAAACGATTTAGAACACAATCTGAGTAGCTCTCTTAGACGGTTCGCGGACGATGCTATTATTTATCGGTTAGTAAAGTCACCAGAAGAACGAAAGCAACTGCAAAATGATTTAGATATCTGCATGATGCAAAAATTGGCAAATGACTTAATATTGATAAGTGTGAAGTCATCCATACGAGTGGCAAAAGATATACGTTAAACTTAACTTACACGATAAATCAGTAAAATCTACAGGCCGTAAATTCAACTGAATACCTAGGAATAACAATTAAGAACAACATAAATTGGAAACAATACATAGAAACTATTGTAGGGAAGGCGAGCCAAGGGCTACGTTTCACTCGCAGAACGCTTAGAAGATGCAACAGTTCTACTAAAGAAACTACCTACAGTACATTTGTGCGTCCTATTTTGGAGTATTGCTGCGCATTGTGGGATCCTCCATGTGGGACTGAAGGAGGATTTAGACGAAGTTCAGGGAAGGGTAGCTCGTTTTGTATTGTCGCGATATGGGGGAGAAAGGGTCACGTTAATGATGCACGAGTTAGGGTGGCAATCATTAAAAGAAAGGCGTTATTTGTTGCGGCGAGATCTATTTGCAATATTTCTTTCACCAACTTTCTCTTCAGAATGCGAACATATGTTGTTAGCACCACATACTTAGGGAGACATGATCGTTATAATAAAATAAGAAAAATCACATCGAAATCAGAAAGATTTACGTGTTCCTTTTTCCCGCGACCTATTAGAAAATGGAACTATAAAGAAATACCATAAAAGTGGTTCGATGAACCCTTTGCCATGCAGTTCCATGTGACTTATCCATGTAGATGTAGCTGTGAGTGGCAACGAGTAGCGAAAACAGTGTTTGTTAGATGGACAGTACTTAAAATAGACCTAATGGATGCTGTTATCTCTTTCAATGATGGTGTAATTAGCAGGACAAACGTAATGGACAAATTAGGCATCCAACCAGGAAATAATATGATAGCTGCTGTGACTGCCATAGATCGTCAGCGACTAGTTGAAGCTGAAAGGGCTGCGGAAGCCACCACTAAACAGTCCAGAGTAAGGTAAAGACTCCTGAAAAAGTCTGCAGAGGATAAAGAAGGCCGGCCGCGGTGGCCGAGGAGACTGAGGCGCTTCAGTCACGGTCTGCACGGCCACTACGGTCGGGGGTTCGAATCCCCCCTCGAGCATGGATATTTGTGCCGTCCTTAGTTGTAGGTAGTTCATAAGTAGTTTGAAAGTTTAGGGACTGATGACCCCGTAGTTAAGTCCCTTAAGCTTAACAAACATTTGAACATTTGATAAAGAAGTAGCCGGCCAGGAAGATTATGCCACTGGAATGTTCCGAAAGAGGCATACGGTGAGACAAAAACACTGTTAACATTCATAACATGTAGGCTTTCACGACCGGGGTCTTCATTAATTAAAACTTACGGGCTAAGATGCCGTGGTCCACCTGTAAAACGACCTTCTTCCAACGTTTCGTTGCCTGCTGCGGGCAAAATCTTCCGGAGTGAGTCGACGACTGGTTTCTAGCCACTGGAGGTCCTGTGTTCTCATTTTCTCGAAACTACTTTTTTAGAACATTAGTTACATATATCTTCATAATGGTTTTAGCAATGTTCACCAAATTTCTCCCAATTGAATAATGGGATTGCATCTTTGTATTATGCCTAATACATTGCGCCAGTCATAGTCTGAACGGCCGCTACGGCCCTCGCTACCTTCCCGGGCATGGATGTTTGTGTCGTCTTTACTATAAGGTAGTTCATAAGTAGTTTGTAAGTTTAAGGGCTGATAACCCGCAGTTAAGTCCCTTAAGCTTAACAAACATTTGAACATCTCTATATAATTTTAATGGTAATCGTTACACAAAATGGTAATGCAGTGTAATGAGGTGTTTTCTACTTCCTCAGATATGTTCCAAACTATAAAACAAGAGGCATAATGTGTTCTGCCACAGTCTAAATGCTATTAGACTGACGATCCGCCAGGAAATGGTTCCAGAATGCGAACGTGTGTTATAAAAGCACCTATTAGGCAAAACTATAACTGATATTACGGCTTGAGCTAATGCCATTCTGTACAAAATCGCAACGTCCTCCGTATTGTAGAACAAGAGTAATGGGCACCGAAAGCAAACGCAGGCCGTTCATGTCCAGGTCTCCTTAAAATTATGTTCTAAAAACTATTTGTAATTGTTTTCGATATCTTTATCCTTTACCGAGATCCATAGGTTCAACCTGATCATACTTTTGCAGAAAATCACAAAACTCGATTGTTAGCTACATTTGCACCATGGAACGTGAAGATGTAAATTCTAATGACAGAAAATTGTTCAAATATATACAATACAACCTGTAGTCATTTATCTAGAAAAGTAATTTTCTAAAACCTTACTCTGTTTTCAAGGTACAACCGAAAAACCGCGATGTTTCGCTAGTAAAAGTGTGTATTGTGCTGAAAGAAGAACGTTCAGGCCGCCAGGAAACTTACCATCCCGTTAATGAATTTTTTTTCTTTTTTACGGATTGGAATTTTCGCTCGATGAAGGGGTGGTTTTATTTTAGCTATTTATCACAGTTAATGTCCAGCATCCAGTTTAGTCAAGTATTGCAACATATTTTAAAGAGTTTGCAGAGGTAAAACACATTTTATTTAATGTTTATTTAAATGTTACTAAAACTATTTATTTATATTTTAAAGTTAAAGTTTTATTTAAAGTTAAAGAGCCATTCTATAATAACCGATTATCTCGGATCTTGTTAGTGTGCTCGTCGCTTATGCTCAGTACATAGGACCAAAAATCAAATGTTTGTAGGGATTACGGGACATAACTACGGGGTCATCAGTCCCTAAACTTACAAACTACTTATTAACTAGCTAACACTAAGGACGGCACAAATATCTATGCCCGAGGGGGGATTCGAACCCCCGACCGTAGTGACTGTGCAGACCGTGACTGAAGCGCCTCAGACTGCTCGGCCACTGCCGCCGGCTTACATAGGACCTCCATGGTACTCATGGTCTGTCCAATACATTTTATTCCAAAAATACAAGAAATCAGATAGATTCAACCTTACGCAAACGAAAATAAACCTCAGTTTGGATGTGCAGCTCTTGAGATTTCCGTATTTGCAGTCAAAACTCTCGATATGTGCTCTGCCTTACATGTAAGACATATTTCGTCATCCAGACGCGCATTCCCCAGCAATCCGTACAATAAATACAGGAAGACCTCATTGAAGCTTCAGAAGCAAAAATTACCACTGATAATGGCACAAAGGTGCCGAAAAATGTTTGTGTAACAAGTGACCTCATTCCAAGAAAATAATCCTTTATGGATCCTAAAAGGACCACATTGTGTTTATCGACCAACGTCTAAGATCAGGGTTGTTTTAGGATCCTTAAAGGATGATCCTGTTTTGCCAGAAACGGTTTGTCTATCTTATCACTTGCACTTGTGACATACTGCATATTGGTCAGACCATCAGGGCCGTAGAGGACCGGTGTTATGAGCATAAACGTCATAATTTTTTTAAATAGAACAATAATTTTTTCTATCGTGCATTGGAATCGTTGAAACCAGCTGCGTCCAAATCAATTTAATCTACATTCCTATCACTGTTAGTTTGGGAGCTACAACCCTTCAAAGTTTCAGGGGCAGATTCCACACGCTGTACATAATACATGGCTGTGTGGTGGGTGATGGATGTTATGGCGGTGGGAAGTTGATTTACATGAGATGCTCAAATGTGTGTCCATGTTCCTCAATACATAATGCAATGCGCCGTGGAAAGGATCTGCGGACGAGATGTAACATTGCCGGTGTGACGGAGCGACATGCGTCCTCGATGCGCCGTATTAGATCATCTGGGGATGTGGGCTCAGTGACATAAACAAGATCCCTTAGATATCCCCACAAAAAGAAAGCTACTGGTGTTAAATCGGGCGACCTTGCGGGCAATGAATGAGAACCATGGTGCCCCAACCATCTTCCTGCAATTCTGTTGTTTAGTTCTTCCACAACAGCACGCGCAGAATGGGCTGGGTGACCATCGTGCTGCATCCACATATGGACTCTCGTGTGTAGACACACATGTTCAAGGAGACCACCTAAACTGTCGGCTATAAAAGCGCGATATAACTCACCTGTCAGTGTACCTGGGAAGTAGTGTGGACCGATGATTTCATCCCAAGGATTCCACACCACACGTTAATAGACCACCTACGTTGACGGTCGACAGGTCGTACCCACCGAGGAATGTCTGCGGCCTAGTAGTGCATGTTATGGCGCTTCACTGCACCATAATTTGTGAACGTGGACTCATCAGAGAACATAACACATTGTAAAGACTCCACCGTGAAATTACGCATGGCCCACTCACAGAATGTCACTCTTGCACGGAAATCTTTCCCATGCAGCTCCTGGATCAGTGACAGGCGGTACGGGTGAAACCTGTGGCCGTGTACTATACGCCACACAGATGTGAGACTTACACCAGCGACTGCAGCAACGGCTCGTAAGCTGACACGAGGATTGTGGTGTAGTGCAGCTAAAACAAACACCTCCGTCTCCTCACTTCTTGCAGGTCTTCGTCTGTTACTGCGGCGCATTACCAAGCTGCCTGTTTCCCGACGTCGTTGTTCGGCACGTAAGAACGTAATGGCTGCCGAGGCTCTTCGCCTAGGATATCTCACGGCATACGCCGTGGCTGCTTCAGTGGCATCGTGTCGGCATTCGCCGAGCATCAGCAACATGTCAACGTACTCGTTGTACGTGTATGCCACCGTCATCCGATGTCAATAACTGTGGTATATTGAGCCCCGGTTGTTTGTGTGGCTCCAACTGTCGGGTATACGGCCGTGTGCGGCGACAGTCGGCAATCTAACAGCTCATCGAAGAAGCTTCTCGCTCCGTGAGACCGGCGACGTTACAACTCGGCCGCACCACATTTAGAAGGCGCATTGCATAATGAGCAGCGTTTGTGGTATCTGGCCCTGAAACTTTGAAGGATTATAGCCCCCAAACTAACAGTGACAGGAATGTAGTTCAAATTGATTTGAACGCAGCTGGCTTCAACGAATCCAATGCACGATAGAAAAAACTATTGTTGTTAAACAATTATATATTTGTGCTGTAACTCTTTGGAAAATGATACAATAAACTATGTGTATAGCTCCGCAGAAAGTGTAACATTTCTTGTGTTGACCTACCGCATTAAAATTTCGCGTCACCTATTATTTTGTAAGTTACAGAGGCAAACACACTTAGTGAAACACCCTATCATCATCAGCCATTTCAATCATTTAATGATGTGGCCTCTTCGAGTCGTGAATTTAGGTAGGCTTTCAGCAGTCTTCTCCAAGTGCAACGGTCTTGAGCAGTTCTCTGCCAGGTGCTACCAGCGGTCTTCCTGATATCTTTGTCCCATCTGTCCGGTGGTCTTCCTCTGGGCCTCCGGTGCTCTCTCGGACTCCACTCCAGTACTATATTCGTCCATCTGTTGTCTTTTCTTCTCGCGATGTGGCCGTTCCACTGCCATTTCAAGGAGCCTACGGTCTCTAAGATGTCCTTAACCTTGGTCACGGATCGGATGTCATCTGCCCTGTTCCTATCCTTTCTTGTATAGTCCAGCATTTGGGAGGAATTCTACAATATTCAGATCAGAAATGCCGGTAAATCTGAAGAAAACAGTGTTTGATCAATGCATTCTTCCTGTGCTGAGGTATGGTTGCGAGACATGGACATTGAACTCATTTACAAAAGGGAAACTTAGGACAGCACAGAGAGCCATGGAAAGAGCAATATGTCCCATTTCTCTTCACCATCCAAAATATCTGTCTCTGGAACAACAACAGCCATTCTAAAACGACTTCCGCTGTTATCAGTGTAAGACAGGGGTTCCTGAATGTAAATATTTTAAAACATTCTAAAACGAAAGCATATGTGTTTTTAACACAAACTAATGTGTTTTTAAATAGACACCCTACATTATTTCATCAGCAATCTATAGAATGACAAATCACATAAACAATGTTGTTGATTGCATCCCAATCCGCCAATTACATCCCGAGATGTTGCGTCGCGAAGTTGACGCTTGAAATACGCCAAACGCGCGGCTAGCGCACGTGCTGAGACTCAGGCGAGAACCCCATGCTGCTTAGGACGTGCGCTACCCGCGCGTTTGGCGTATTTCAAGCGTCAACTTCGCGTCGCAACATCTCGGGATGTAATTGGCGGATTGGGATGCAATCAACAACATTGTGTATCTGATACGTGCGATCGCACATTCAATCCACTTGATCAAAAATTTCTTAGCCAAACATGGAATTACAGCCGTTCGGCAACTTCCATACTTTCAAGACATCGCTCCTTGTGGTTTCCAAAATGGAAGACGCCAATTAAAGGATCCCGTTTTGAGAGTACAGAAGAAATAATGCGGAACGCAACGGCGGAGCTGAACACAATTCCAAAAGAAGACTCCCAGGGGTGTTTCTGGCAGTGGAAGGATCTGTGGGCTAAGTGTGTGCAAGTAGAATGGGCCTGATTTGATGGGGATTAGGGTCCCAACCTCGTCATGAATTTCTTCTGGCCAAAGGTCTACATGAACATCTACATTCATACTCCACAATCCACCGTAAGGTGTGTGGCGGAGAGTACACTGTACCACAACTAGGCATTTACTTTCCTATTCCACTCCCAAATAGAACGAAAAAAAAAAAAAATGCCTATATGCCTCCATACGAGCCCTAATCTCTCTTACCTTGTCTTCGTGATCACTTCGCGAAATGTAAGTAGGTGGCAAGAAAATCGTACTACACTCAGCTTCAAATTCTGGCCCTCTAAATTTCCTCAACAGAAATTCACGAAAAGAACGTCGTCTTTCCTCCAATTGAGTTTCCGGAGCTTGTGACACTCGCGCATTGGTCGAACTTACCAGTAACAAACCTAGCTGCTCACCTCCGATCTGCTTCTATGTCTTCCTTTAAACTTATATGCTGCGTGTCTTAAACATTTGAGCAGTACTCAAGACGTGGTCGTACAAGTGTTTTATAAGCGGTCTCCTTTACAGATGAAGTACATCTTCCCAAAATTCTCCCTATAAATCGAAGTCGGCTGTCCGCCTTACAACTGTCCTTACATGTTCGTCCCATTTCATATCGCTCTGCAGTGTTATGCCTAGATATTTGAACGACGTGTCTGCATCAAGAAGCTCATTACTAATGCTCTGTTTGAACATTATGGGATTCTTTTTCCTACTCATGCACATCACATTACATTTTTCTACATTGAGAGCTAGTTGCCATTTTTCGCACCAACTAGAGATTTTCAATTACATATTTTTGACGACGTTACAGAGTTCATTTTAATGTAATAAATCGCAATTTGCGATAGTTATGGCTTCACTGTACTAGGTTTAGATGGAATACCAAAGTGCGGCGAATGAAAATTTGTGCCCGGCCGGGATCCGAACCCGGGATCTCCTGCTTACTAGGGCAGACGCTTTTACCACTCCGCCACCGAGGACACAGTTACCAGCCTGACTACAGAGGACTCTTCCCTGCACGTCTCCCGCCACACCCAAATCTCCATTCGCCACTCTGTCTCTTTCCTATTACCACAGCCTATTTGTTTGCAGCCTATTTGCTCGCAGCCATAATACTGTATTCCTGCATCAGTGAGAACAGACCATGAGGTATCGAGACACAATTGTCGTCAGGAAGCCAGCCTTGGATTGTATACAATTATATATTTTTGACGACGTTACAGAGTTCACTTTAATGGAATAAATCGCAATTTGCGATAGTTATGGCTTCACTGTACTAGGTTTAGATGGAATACCAAAGTGCGACGAATGAAAATTTGTGCCCGGCTGGGATTCGAACCCGGCGAGAATTACAGAACAAATAGGCTGTGGTAACAGGAAAGAGACATGTGGCGAATGGAGATTTGGGTGTGGCGGGAGACGTGCAGGGGAGAGTCCTCTGCAGTCGGGCTGGTAACTGTGTCCTCGGTGGCGGAGTGGTCAACGCGTCTGCCTAGTAAGCAGGAGATCCCGGGTTCGAATCCCGGCCGGGCACAAATATTCATTCGCCGCACTTTGGTATTCCATCTAAACCTAATACAGTGAAGCCATAACTATCGCAAATTGCGATTTATTAAATTAACTAGAGATTTTGTCTAAGTCATGATGTATGCCATTACAGTCAAAGACGACACCCTCCCATACACCACAGCATTTTTAGACAGGCCTCGTAGATGTATGCAGAGGTGGAGGTGAGTCTAGAACATTTGAGTTGTCCCCACGTTGGTGTGGGCGTAGAGGGGCTCTCACTAATAGAAAAAGTAAGTAAATAAATAAAAAAAAAAAAAAAAAAAAGGTGGTCATTCACCGTTTTGTGATATTATAATCAGTGGCGGCTCGTACAAAATTTGACCAGTGTGCTACAATATTACAAAAGTAAATAGGAAACAAATATACTAAAATAAAAAGTCAACCTTTGTATGATTGCCTTTAATTAAATATCAATTAATACTATATTGACAGTAAGACCTTCAGGGGAATCTATAACAGCGCTGCCAACTGCATGTATTCACTGCTGGTAGTAAATATAACGTTTAAAAAATATTAATTTTATTTACAGAAATTAAAAATTTAGACTCAGAGGTATTTGAATACGAGCCTCACACAGGTAGTTTTGAGAGACAACGCGTCATATACTATTCTTCCGCAGCCGTTACACGCAGCGCGAAGAGAAATATTGATCTGGTGCTGCAGTCGGTCTCAGCACACATGAGTCGTCTTGCCTGACGTCACGTCTGCGCATGCGCACTATCGAACAGACGACTGCGCCACCACTGCGCACGTACCAGCGCAATTGAATCCCACTTCAGCACACGGAGCTGGTTTCGAGCTATCGCAGCGAGAGCGCTCCAAAATGCGTTTTCATCCTTATTACTAGCATTCTAATACGCATTGGAAAGGAATTGGCATAATTTTATTGTGATATCTGGCTCGTATTCCAAGAGAAAGGATGTAATTTTATAGCGATTTCTCGCTTGCATTCGAAGAGAAATGGCATAATTTTAGTAATACATTTACAGTGTGCTGCAGCACATTATCACCAGCCGCCACTGGTTATAATGATAGTTAATAAAGAAGACACATCGTGAAATCTGGATTCAGACAAGTCTCTTTCGTAAGACAAGGTTACGGCTGGGTGGCGCATTCGACCTCTGTGAGGCCCGCTAGGATAATGGCACGCGGCGGCAGAGCGCGTCGCCGTAGCGGTAAACAGGTACAGGTGCGGCGCGGCGGTGGCTTTGGGCGCGTGCGGTTGAATGGCGCTGGCGGCGTGGGAGGAGCAGGAGTTGAATGGGCCGCGCGGCGCGGCGCGCCGGGCGCAGCCGACCGCGAGCGCCAGCGCCAGTCTGCGGCGTGCTCTCACGCCGGACGGGTCGCGGAGTGCGGTGCAGTGCGCAGGCGCGAGGCGGGAACCAGCGGCGGCATGCGGACCGGCGGCGGCGAAGCGAGGTGGAGGTGGGCGGCGGCGGCGCTCGCGCTGGCCGCGGGGCTGGCGGGCGTGCGCGCGCAGGCCGGGCCCTACGAGGACGCGCCGGCGCCCGGCTCGCGGGGCGCGCGCATCCGTTGCTATGACGACACCGGCAAGCCACAGGTGAGCGCCCAGCAACAGGTGCGGGTGCGCGCTCCGGTGAAGCCGCGCACAGTGCTTTTCCAACGCCACCTCGGTAAAAGTCTCGACCGGCGGCATGGCCTAATGCACTTGCGAGACGTAGTGCGCTAGTGTAGGCAACAGTTGCTGTGGATACTGGGATGAATGGCGGCACACAATCCTTACAAGATGTGAAAATGAGTGTATTAATATCACGTTTCTCTTATTTTATTTTCGAATCACAGTATTGGAATGTAGAACATTGCACACTATAATACTACGCTTCTCCACATGCAATGTCTTTCTGTTCAGGTGTAACACTTAACGCGCATTCACACGAGTCAAGTTTAGTTTAACGAGTTTACTTGATCAACCAAAGCTGAAAGCGACTTGAATCAGTTTCTACTGAAATCGATCGAAATGGCTGAAGTTAGCGGTGCGCGAAGTCGTGTTTTGGGTGCGTCAGTGGATATTAAGAATTAGCAGACTGGGAGCATCGGAGGCTTTGTTAAAGGGAACTACCATTAGGGGACGTGGAAGAATATCGAAACCATTTGAGGATGTCGGACGAAAAATATGTAACACCATTCAGGAATATATATGCTCTCTTACACGAGAACAGTTTGGACACATACAGTTCTCCCGTTCCTACTCCACTCTTTTTATTTGGACACTAATGAATATTCTTTTTTGTGTGTTTGTTTTTATTTCGTTTTCTACGTTGTCAGTGGTTAAACCGCTAATGTCTATTTCTTTCACTATACCTCGCAAAAGCATTTTCCCGCACATCTTTTTGTTTTTGTAAGTATCGATACGACGATTCCACAGGCATTTACGCTTGTGGTACAGTTCTAATAAATAAATAAATCATCACGCTTTCTGACCGCTTGACACTCATTCCGTGAGATTTTTGAAAATGCAATACTTTAACAATGCGGAAAACACCGACACTATATCCGCAATGAAGTTTTAAAACAGCTAGTGGGTTTACACAACTAATTACGTGGTTCAACTCAAAGTTGAATCGTCACTTGAATGGAAAAGTTTGACTCGGTCAATCTTTTCTTGATCCACTAAAACGTTGATCAACTCAATTGAAACGAAGGTTCACACGAGGTTTTTCATTCAGCATTTATTGATCAAGTAAACTCGTTCAACTAAACTTGACCCGTGTGAACGCGCCTTTAGGCATACACATTTGAATTTACGTAACAACTCTCTCTAAAATGTGTGGTCTTTTCTTTTTTTTTTAAAAATGTCATAATTTGGGAGAACGAAAGCAACAATTTAATTTGTACTCTTCGATTCCTGCCTAACCACATCCGTTACAATCACATGTTCGTAAAAATCATAACATTCGCTCACATCAATTGAAGCTGTACTCTTAGGTTCCTGCCTAACCACTTCCTTTAAGATCATGACCTATTCGTAAAAATCATAACACTTGCAACAATTTAAACTGTACTCTTAGGTTCCTACCTAACCACAACCTCGAAAATCGTGACATATTCGTAAAAATAATAATATTCGTCGATGTACCCTTGTCCATTCGTTCGTTCACTCGCATCAATTTAAGCTGTACTCTTAGGTTCCTGCCTAACCACAACCTTGAAAATCATGACATTTTCCTAAAAATAATATTATTTTTCGATGTACTCCTGTCCAGTCAGTAAAAGTAATTGGCCTCGTAAAAGGAAGGTTAAAACGCACTTCAGTACAGTTTCGTACAGATCATAAGTTGCCAACCTAACGCTGCTACGGACGCACCGAGATGCTTCTCATGCCGCTGAGCGAGACTTTAGCGCGCCACCTCTATACAAGTCCTGTGCGCTGCCTGCCAAGAGTAGTCATAACATAGGCAAACTATTTGTCTCACGTAGCGTTGTGATGAGTTTGGGAATACGTACACGTTCCACACAGTGTTTCAGAATGTTCTTAATGTTACATATGTGATTCACAGACAAATCTATTTTGGTATAAGATATTTATGAACTATTAGTAAGATATCGGAATCGATATTGGAATCGGATGATTCTTGTGTTAGGCATTTTGTCTCGTACCAGCAAAAATCTGCACGGAGAATCACTTAGATAACACGAAAAACATTCTGAAACACAGTGTGCAGCGTGTACGTATTCCCAAACTCAACACAACGCTACGTAAGACAGTTTACTTGTGTTATGACTACTCTTGGCAGGCAGCGCACAGGCTTTGTATCTAGGGGGGGGGGGGGGGGGTTGGCTTTTCCCAGTCAAAGCTCTCAGGGACGATAGGCGATATGATTGAACGTACCGTCGACGCGAGGTCATTAGTGCTGGCGTTTCTTCAGGCCTACAACCGGCGATCTTCACGGTTGGGTTCCAAATTCGCGCAGAAGTCTAACAACGGAGCATCCTTGAATAGTATTGTTGATTTTGCCCATATTTCGTGCGATAAGTAGCACGTACTGGTACCTGTGTAAAACAAGTGACAAGTTTGATATCGAAAGCTCAAAAGTTCTTGTCGTTTAAAGAAACATTTTATTAAACTGACACAGTCCACATTATTACGAAATGTATTTAGAGCTGTGATAGTAACGAAAAGATACGTATCCGTATGTATCCGTTACTAAACCAAAACCACTCGTTATAAACGAAATACAGATCTTGAACATGGCAAGACACTGACAAGTTGATCTAATACTTACCGTTCTTGTCACGTGCTGGAGTGTGAAATTCACCTATAGCAGATTTAACGAATAATTTTGTTCCAGACCTCTCAATCAGTCTCCAAAAGTGACCTTATGTTTCGCGATTTTGTATGATGCTCAATACACTACATTCTTAGTCGGTAGTGAGGCGGTTAATTTTACTAATTGAACATGCTTCGATACCAGTTATTTTTTATTTATTTATTTTTACTCTTTTTATTCCACTCCCTGAAGAGAAGTGGTGGGCTGTTCGAGAGCGTCTTTGTGCTCTATTCAGCCAAAGATACCAGTGTTAGGCGAATTTCTTTATGCTTGCTTCAACGTAGCACGTCTTCTACAATCTCAAAATGAGCTGCAAGTCCCTTTTTAACCAATGAAATGTCGACGAGACGATAAAAATGAACAAACAGAAACGTTCCGAGACTATCGCTACTGAGTCTAAGGGAATTACTCGTTATTCTCGTTACCAGTGCCACCCTGAAATACGGCCGCTACATTGTCTTCGAAACCGTGAAATAATTTTAACTGTTACAGTAAAAATTATTTTCATATTTACATTTGCCACGTAAATACTGTATGCCTGCTTTTTGAGGCAGTTGTACTACTGAGGAAATTATCAGTACAGTCCATTTCCCTCGTGATTAAAATATAATTGCCATACAAATTGATCAAAAGTAGCGAGATCCACCCGTGACCACTATTTTAAGTACTGTTCCCGCACTTTACTTAGAGGCTTGGAATGTGAGAATCAATCGAAATATTTCGTGACGAATGCCAGTGTGACCATTCATAGTAGCACTGCATTTGAGAGCAGTGGCACTGTTGTACTGTATTATGCGACATCAACAGTTAAGATAATACCGTCATGAATGAAAATGTGTAGATAACTTTTGAGTACTTTTTACAAAACTTTTTTATAGTAGATAAGATCAAAAACAAATAATTGACCATTAAACTGCAGCCTTTACAAGTAAAAATTCAATAAAACGTCTTTTTGCATTAAAAGCGGACGCCAAATCATCAGAATTAACCTGCAAACACGGTGCAAGAAGTATAACCCAAAATATTTCTAAAATAAAATATAACTATCTAAAAACGTAGAGCTACACAATATGCAGTTCGTCACGGATGGCTATATAAATTACTCAGCTCATAATAAATATTACCACCAAATATATGCATTCTCCGAATTGGTTTTCGTTACAAGGTTCGTATGGATGCAGTAGATGTGAGTAACGAAATGTATTCAAAAGTTCGTACCGATACGGCAGATGCGAGTAACGAAATGTATTCATGAGTAATGATTCAGTATATCGTATCAGCCAAAGTATTCGTTACTCAGTACCGAATACATACAGTTTGCTACAGCTCTAGTCCTATTCATGGTCTATGGAACTATATTGAATCTAATCCAGTCTTTGGCTGTTAACTTTTTTAGCTTTGAATTGACCAACAAGGATCACGAAACAACTTCCATTCCTCTTCTATCTTTGTCGTTTCCTTTTCTTCCAGTATGCCTTCATGTTCTCTCAATGGTGGCTTTTCCTTTCTCCTGTCCCTGTTGTTCCTCTTTTCTTATTTTTTCTGCGTTGAAAACCTTCTAAATTTAGTATTTTATTCTTAAAGGTGTTTCTGTCTGCTGTTAGTGATTCTTTGATGTAGTTTCTTTCTAGTTCTTTTCTTACTTCTGTGATGCATGATATTGTTGTTTTCTTTGTCCAGAAATAAAATGAAATTTGTTTAGCCTTCATTCTGAAGAGATGCTCAAAGAAGATTAGTCTTCGCTTTGCCATTACTTCTGATTTTTTGTCTATATTTTGATAAATCTCTTGCTTGCTTCTCATTTTCCAACCATTTGTATCGCACCCATTATTTTCCTAATACCCGTCTCTCAAGAACATCTATTCTGTCCATCTTATAGTTCATAGTTACGCATTAACTTGCATATAAACATTCCGGTCTTACCATAGTGGTATAGTGTCTTTAGTTTTATTTTCTTGATATGCATTTCTTATGCAGATATTTTTTGTCAAGCCATATCCTTTTTCCATTTTACTAACTCCTACATCTATTGCAAACTGTTCTAGTCTTCGCTGGTGTAAAACTTTTCCAAGATATTGAAATTGACTGCCTAGTTTTGTTTCTATGTATTTTGGTACATCTTTTATGTTTGTCATGAATTTAGTTTTTTCAGCTGAAATTTTGAGTTCAGTTATATTTCTGAAATATTTATTTCAGTAGCTGCTTCAGTCAGATTTTCTGAAAGAATTGCAAAATCGCCCGCAAGGGCCAGGCAGTTTACCTTGATTGCATTTTTTTCTCTTTCCCGGAATTATTAATTTATCTTGTTATTTGTTAACTCCAAATTCCATATCCGTACATTATTTTCTAAAACACAGTTCAACAGTAAAGGGAGTCCATCTCCTTGCTGAACACCAGTTTTTTTTTTTTTTTTTTTTTTTTTTTTTTTTTTTTTTTTTTTTTTTTTTTTTTAATTTCAAATCGCTGAGATAGTTCTCACACAAATTTAACCTTAGATGGATGTAAATGTTAATAATAATTATTATAATCATAGTTCTATATTCTTAGTTAAATAATACTCTAGTCAATTATGATAAGGAATTGCGACAATCGTTTCGCCTGGCTCAGTAACAGGATGCAACGCTTCCAGAGGGAGCCGCTTTGACTCCTTAGTGTGTCTCTAAGGGAAAGGGATCCTACAGTTTAACTTGGAATCCCAAACTCTGTCGTTTATGGTGGCTCGCCACATCATCTAAGAGTTGAGCGCTGGAAAGGCAGACAGAAAATGTTCGTGATCCGGGGGCAATTCGATCCAACGACCGCTCTATTACCACTTCCGCGCTTTACCGTTATACCACCGGGACCGTTGCAGATGTGATGAAATGAACATTTGTGGTATAAATTATAGTTTTCGAAAAATTTTACTGCAGAAAAGGGAAAAAAAATCTCGGAGAAATAACGGAGTTTGGTGTATAAGAAATGTACATTAGATAAATGGATTCACACTTTAGCCGAACGAAATACAAATCTTGCACATAGCAAGACACTGAGAAGTTGATCTAATACTTAGCTTTTTTTGTCACAGATTCTGGAGTATGAAATTCACTTATAGCAGATTTAACGAAGAATTTTGTTCCAGACCTCTCAGTCTCCAAAAGTAACCTTATGTTTCGCGATTTTGTATGATGGTCGATACACTACATTTTTAGTCGCTAGTTAGGGAGTTAATTTTACTAATTGAACATGCTTCGATACTAGTTATTTTTTATATTTATTTATTTATTTTTACTCTTTTTATTCCATTCCCTGAAGGGAAGTGGTGCGCTGTTAGAGAGCGTCTTTGTGCTCTATTCAGCCAAAGATACCAGTGTTAGGCGAATTTCTTTATGCTTGCTTCAACGTAGCACGTCTTCCTCATTGTCGAAATGACTGCAAGTCCCTCTTTAATCAATGAAATGACGACGAGACGATAAAAATGAACAAACAGAAATGTTCCGAGACTATCGCTGCTGAGTCCAAGAGAATTTCCTCTGAACATTGAACCCTCACCGTGAGTTTGTCGCCCCTGTCATTCCGCGCTACCAGACGTTATTGGCGCCTAGTTTGATCTCTTAACTTACGGCTCCAATAGTTTACAAGCATTAAACATGTTGTTCATCTGTGCACCGTCCCATACACGATTCATCGTGATAAAACCCCAGATATTATTTGCCCGTAAATACGTCACGCATGTACACGAAAGAAATAACCTGTGAAACGAGATACAGTATATAAAGTCTCATAATGCGCAAAATGTCGAGAGCAATTTTTCTACCTAACGACTATTGTATTAAAAATATTTACGTACCTGTTCCAGTTCAGAAAAATACATTTTATGCATATCTTTGACCATTTTGTTGATATGATACGGAGTTTCTGGCTTACGTTCCAGGAAATTCGTATAAAGCTTTAGTGTCCTTTTATAGGAAAAGAGAGATGGTACCTTGACATTTAGCTGGAAGACGCAGAAATACAGAATTAACTATAACGTCGTTCGACGAATACCTCCTCGGTCTGGGATTCGTGCCATATATGGTTGATAGAGTAAAGAGAGAAGATAAAAAATCTTGTTTCGTCCATTTAGTAAGCGATGCCTAGTCAATTTTAGTGGCAGATGCTACAAGAAGAGGGTATTGCATCGCGGTGTGGTTCTTTAGTAAAGTCTCGAGAGGGTACGTATCTACAAAAGTCGAGCAATAAATTGATCCCAACTTCTTAAATCTTACAGAAAGGCCGGCAACGTAAAATTAGACAGACTGGAGCTCACTCTGCGGTTTGCTACCACTCGTTTCGCCACAAAACATTTGCGACTAGATCAGGATAAGTATAGGCCTACACAGGGTATCCTCCGAGCAGGCCTAATGGGGCTTGCAGAGCGGGAATGAGTCTTACCGAATCGGTATTCGTTTTTGACGTGCTTATTAGGCTGGAAACCGTAGCTAAGTGGAATGCGCGATTCACTCCTACGAGATGGGTATATGAACAAGCATTTAAAACTATTTCGTAACCAACATTTAGTAAAAACAGCTGTGATTTCGTTTCCACGCTCTGCTACACCCTGATGGAATATCTTTTAATGTCTGTCTAAAGATGGTGTGATGCAGCTCCTCGTACTACACTCCATAGCCAAACTGATTTTTTCTTGAAGCCTCAAACGTGTCCTACCAAGTTGCTCTATAAAGCTCCTTCACCTCGATTGGTTTCTATACCCCGTCACTTGATATTCGATCAACCCACGAAATATTCAGCAGTGTTCTATTACACCACGTTTTCAAAGCTTCAATTTGGTGTTTGTCAATACTTTATATTGTCTTCATATCGCTTCCATATAAGTTTATGTACGATGTAAGTATACATCCCTTTTGGTTTGCCACTGCAAGCCTACATTTTATTTTCTCCTTACGCCAACCACCGTCATTTGATTTGTCACCGAAATAGCAAATGTAAGCTACATCTTTTAACACCTAATTTCCTTATCTATTTTCCCCAGCATCATTTGACTTACTCGGACTACATTCCGTTAGCCCTGTTTTATAATGATCTATTGGCAGAAGAGTAAGCAGGTGATTTACCGACAGTATTATGCTTCTATACTCACGTATGCATCAGAAACGTGGATCATGAAGAAAAAGGCGGGTGAGCAGAATACAGGCACTTGAGATGGAGTTCTGCGGAAGCAGGACTGGTGTAACCGGAATGGATAGAATGAGATATGAGAAGGTGAGGGAAATTGTGAAGGAGAAACTCCTACAGGAGACCACAGAGCAGTCAAAACAGAGATTAATTATTATGTCTGTTCCAAGGGAACAGACGTTGGCAGTGATCCGCAGCAGTGATAAATATATGCATATATATGCTTCGCAAATCGCGAAATTTCCCGACGTCTGCTGATCCTGTAAGATGGACAAACGATCTGCAACACATGGAAATTTGTGTCGGACCGGGACTCGAACCCGGGTCTCCCGTTCCAGCACCCGGGTTCGAGTCCCGGTCCGGCACAAATTTATATGTGTTGCAGATCGTTTGTCCATCTTACAGGATCAGCAGACGTCGGGAAATTTCGCGATTTCCGAAGCATATATACGGAAGACTGAGATTTATGGAGAATGAAGAGAGTGGAAGAGGACAGGATTTCGAAGAAAACCCTTGAGGTGGAAATAGGAGGCAGGAAACCAAGAGGAAGACCAAGAGATAGATGGATCATAGGAGTAATGGAAGGAGTGCAGAAGAGAGAAGAATGGGACAAAGTTGAAGAGGAATAGGTGGAGGGATAGGAACCGATGGAGAGGCCTGTGTTTCAAGCAGACCCGGCAAGGAGCTGGAAACTCTGCTGGATGATGATGATGATCTATTGTCAAGGGGGAAAAAGAGAAGGAAGGAAGATTAGTGTTTAACATACCGTAGACATCGTGGATATTGGAGGCCGAGCTCAAGCTCGGCTAGTGTTGGTAAGGATGCGGAAGGAAATCATTCCGGTATTTGCCTGGAGCGATTTAGGGAAATCGCGGAGAGTGTAAATTTGGATTTCCGGAGGCAGGTTTGAACTGGTTCCACCCGAATGCGAGTTCAGTTGCTACCATTTTGTCAAGACACTTGGTGTTACAGCACGCTGTTTTGTCTTCATGATCAGTGCAGATACTGCCAGAAAGTTGAGAAAAAAATTAAACAGTTGAATGTAATCGACAATCTTCCAACACTGTGCACAAGTCATAGCCGAAAATATTATCGCAGCTGCTACAAGACGGTAGTGCATATTATTCAAACTGTTTCGTCTTGGTAGAGCGCCAGAAGTGTGGTAGAAACGCCGTCATGTGAGAGTAGTACAGCTCGAACTTTCTGCATAATAGTTCTTCCGTAGCTTTTGTCTTCTCACGCAACTCAATTTTACGCGTTCCACTTAATGGTTTCGTTCGGCGTAATTTTTACTCTCACCTTTTTTTTTTATCGCCCAGGCATCATTCTCGCCGTATGCAACGTAGATATTAGTGGTTCCTCCTCACAATTACATAGTCTCATGCAAAGCAAAGTCACGCAACATGCCTGGCCCATACCTGCTCCATCGCCACGTGCTGCAAGCGTTCTGCACCATCTCCGCCTCTTACGGCATAGCTCTAATACAAGAGGGAGTTAGACAGAGATAGATAGATAGACACACACACACACACACACACACACAGAGAGAGAGAGAGAGAGAGAGGAGAGAGAGAGAGAGAGAGAGAGAGAGAGAGAGAGAGAGAGAGAGAGAGGCAGACAGACAAGGAAGGAAGATAGATTAGTGGTTAACCAATCTACGTACAAACGCAACAATCTGTAATGTTTGAAATACAGTGTTGTACTCGATGTGTTGTTGTTGTGGTCTTTAGTCCAAAGATTGGTTTAATGCAAATCTCCTACTCTGTCCTGCGCAAGCCTCTTTCTCTCTGAATAAGAGCGGCAACCTCCATCATTTTCAACTGGCTTAATGTATTCATCTCTCGGTATCTCCTTCTGCGATTTTTACCCCATATACTTGACTTTCAATGCTAAATTTACGTTCTTATCGTCTCTGGACGTGTCCTACGCATCGATCCCTTCTTCTAGTCAAGATAAGCCGGAAATTTCTTTTCTCTCAAATTCTGTCCACTACCTCCCTCTAATTAGTTATGCGATCTACCCATCTAATCTTCAACATTCGTTAGTAGCACCATATTCCAAAAGCTTCTATCATATTCTTGCCTGAACTCCTTGTCATCCACGTTTCACTTCCGTACAATGCCACACTACAGGTAACATTTAAAATAATTCACATCCACGGAATTTGCTACATGAAGTGCGAATGGGTAAAGGAGAAAATGTATACCTAGCCGGGATTAGAACCCGAGTGTCCTGCTTACTAGGCAATTGTGCTGACCCCTATACCACTGGGAACACATAGATCAGCACAGCTGCACGGACTATTCAAGCACGCTTCCCGTCAGAGACAAGTTCTCAACTTTTCCCTGCACACTCGAACAGAATGATCAATTGACGCAAGGTCAACATGGATTTAGAAAATATCGTTCATGCGAAACACAACTAGCCCTTTATTCACACGAAGTGATGGGCGCTATCGACAAAGGTTTTTCAAATCGATTTCGTATTTATTGATTTCCAGAAGGCTTTTGACATCGTACCTCACAAACGGCTTTTAATCAAATTGCGTGGTTATGGTATATCGCCCCAACTTTTGCGATTGTATAGGGGATTTCCTGTCAGAGAGGACACAGTTGGTAGTAATCGATGGTAAGTCATCGACTAAAACAGAAGTGATATCGGGCGTTCCACAGGGTAGTGTTACTGGTCCTCTGCTATTCCTTATTTACATAAACGATTTAGGGGGAAATCTAAGTAGCTCTCTTAGGTTGTTTGCAGATGACGCTGTCATTTACCGTCTAGTAAAATCATCTGAAGATCAAAACCAACTGAAGAACGATGTGAATAAGAAATCACTATGGTGTAAAAATTGGCAATTGACTGTAAATAATGAGAAGTGCGAAGTCGTCCACATGAATACGAAAAGAAATCCGTTAAACTTTATTTACAAGATAAATCAATCAAAAGTGAAGGCCGTGAACTCCACAAAATACCTAGGAATTACTATTACTTCAGACTTAAACTGGAAAGAACACGTAGATAATGTCGTGGGAAAGGCGAACCAGAGACTGCGTTTTCTTGGCAGAACCCTTAAGAGATGCAACAAAACTACAAAAGAAACTGCATACACTACGCTTGTCCGTCCATTTTTGGAGTATTGCTGCCTACTGTGGGATTCTTATCAGGTGTGTCTGACGGAGGACATCGAAAGAGTCCAGAGAAGGGCAACTCGTTTCGTATTGTCACGATACAGGGGAGACAGCGTTACGGAAATGATACAGGATCTGGGATGGGAATCATTACAACAACGGCGCTTATCGCTGCGAATAGCCAACATTCTCCTCCGAATGCAAAAATGTACTGTTGACTCCCAATTACATAGGTAGAAATGACCATCAGAATACAATACGAGAAATTAGAGCTCGAACGGAGAGATTCAGGTGTTCTTTCTTTCCGCGCGCTATTCGAGAATGGAATGGGATACAAATTATATAATGGTGGTTCGATGAACCCTCTGCCAGGCACTTAAATGTGCAGAGTATCCCATGCAGATGAGAGGTAAGGAAATAGAGCACTGCTGCATTCACTTGCCACCGAGAACCCTTTGTCTTACTGTTTAGACCCAAGATCTGCAATGGATGGATGTATGATTTGATTTTTTAAAGGGACTAAACGACTTTGGTTATCAGTCTCAGATCTGCAATGAAGAGGTAACTCCTAGAGAGTTTACCAGTTTACGTCTGACGTTCCGGAACTCGCCTTGTCATGTGTACATTTTCAACCGGTTTAGACAATGTAATTATTTTATTCGACTTTCTGTCTACACAGTAAACCTGTCTCCAAGAGACTGCCGTGGTCAGTCAGTCACTGCAAGCATCCACTGTAGTGTTCGGAAGACGAATCAGTCACAGCCGTCATCTTTATCTACAGCTGCTTGTATATTCAGTAAACTACCTTACTGTGTATGGCGGACGGTACTTTGTGAACTTCTGTCACTTCCTGTTCAGTCACATACGGTTCGCTGGAAAGATGACTGCTACCAACTCCTCGTGAGACTTCCTGTCTTTGTAATTTTGCATCCATGGCTATTCACGAGAAATACGCGAGGAAAGCAATGTAATGAATATATTGGTCGAGTCTTCCCGAAACTTAGGTTCCCGGAAATGTAACGGTATAATACACATCATTCATAACGTCTCCCTTACGGCGTTTCCGGTGGAACTCATAAGGATCGCCGTGACACTGTCGCGCTTACTAAAAATACCTGTAACGAAACGTGCTACTCTTCTTTGGATCTTCTCTGTTTTCTGTATTAGTTGTTTCTGGTATGAAACTCAGTCAGACGAGCAGGAATAAGATTCTGATCGAACACATATTTTTATTTATTTATTTAAGATTATCTTTTCATAGGTGGTCGACATTTGCCGAAGGTTCTTCCAGTGAATCTCAGTCTGATGTCTATCCTCGTAATTAGTTTTATCTGGTTGTCTCACTTTATATAGCTCCGTACGCATACTCCATCAAAATTCAAGGTTGAGTGGCCACATAAATCGAATTGTAAAGACGAAAGACGACAGAAATTTATCGGAAAAATGTATTAAAAATCCTCTTTGGACTAGGTCTTCAGTATTGCCGCGCGGGAATGGCCGCATGATCTAAGGCATTATGCTAGGGATTGTGCAGCCGTTCCCCGTCGGACGTTATTAGAGTCCTCTTTCGGGCATGGGTGTGTGAGTTGTCGCCGGCCGCGGTAGCCAAGCGGTCTGCGGCGCGCCAGTCACGATCTGCACGGCCACTACGGTCGGGGGTTCGAAACCCCCTGCGGGCATGGATATTTGTGCTGTTCTTAGTATTAGCTAGTTTATAAGTAGTTTGTAAGTTTAGGACTGATGACCCCGTAGTTAAGTTCCCGTAAGCTCTACAAACATTGTGTGTGTGTGTGTGTGTGTGTGTTTAGTTTAAGTGGTTTGTATGTCTTGGGACAGATGATCACAGAAGTTTCGTACCTTGGGATTATACAGATTTGAACATTTGAGTTCTCGAGTATTGTCAAGTCATCTGAAGTCCTTGATATACTTTATCAACGGAAGGAGTAGAGAAGATTGAAAACTAAAAACTAATAAAAACGCGCTTCTTCACGAGAACTGTTCAATAGTTTTCAGTCGGAAGTGCTGCAAGAATGTGTATAGCGGAAAACCTTTCCCTCAAATTATGTTCCAGCACGAGTCAAAAATAGTAGTGTAATAATACGGAGATAAAATTAGACATATTCATACGGTTGCGGAAGAATAGAGTCTGAGACCGACTACTTTTTCTTTCCTCGCGCCATTATGGTATATCATGTAGTCCAAATACGTTCTGACGTAGGTGCCTATTTAGAAAGGTTGTGCTGTTAACAGAAACCTCGTAACTACACCTACGACATATGAAATTTTTACACGAAACACCTCTATTAGAAAATTCATGTGTGTAATGAGAAGGTATCCGCCAGTAGTAAAGACTTCATCATATATATTGACGGTGGTTTGTGTGGCCGGATGGACTTCCTGGCTGTAAAGTTATCTTAAGCATTGTAGACAAGGGGAGAGAGAGAGAGATAGTAAGCGCATCCGCTATCTGAATGACTCATAAACTGCGTCCTGTCTAGTCGTGTTGAAATCATATTTAGTTCGAGAAGTCGAGTGATCGTTATGATTTTCCTGTTAGTGGCATTTCAGTAAGCACATCATACACAGAGCGACGCGATGCCACATCGCCAATCTGGCAATGTGTACGAACAGTATCAGTGGTCAGGCCCAGTGGAGCGCACACAGAATATAAACGGACCAGGAGGTTGCAGGTTCGCGTGTTTGCAGTGCTAGATAGCATCGTCCTGTGGTCATTGCAACCCGAGAAGACATCGACTCTCGAAAGAGAAGCAGTGAATATCCCACCGAGTGCAGCATTACAGGGATTTTTCGTGAATCTGGGAACTACATCTACACTACATGGTGCGGCGGCATATTAAAAACACCCCATCAGGCAGTAACTGTATTTTATTTATTACCTCTTCGCCTCGGTTGCACAGTGGTAGAGTGCCAGACTACAAATCAAAAGGTCTCGGGTTCGATCCCCACCAGATCCTAGGATTTTTATCTGTCACTTTCCACTTCTTTCACCTCTGGCAGTAGAGCTCACGTGAAAAATACCGATTAGCACTGTGGTTCGGAACCCACGTTAAACTGTAGGTCCCCCTATAACTGGATGGGTAAGTCAGTTCGAAGGTCGGAGGAAGGCAACGGCATACCACCTCCAAACAGGACCATGCCTAGTAAAGCACTGTAGTGTTCAAACCAAACTTCGGATTGTGGACTGCTTTATCTTTTTTTACCTCTTATGTCAATTAATAGTTAAAGGTATGCCACTTAGGGCCGGTTCGTCCACCTCTCGTTAATCTTGTCGTTAGTAAACGAGAAAATGCCTTTAACGTCCAGTTAAATGTGCTCGTTAAGTGCATTGTGTTATCATTGCCAGATACACCTCTCGTTTGCTAACCTGGAGAAAACGAAAAGGTACGATATATTTCGACTATGTTGGCAACAGAAACAAATGAAAGTGCCGTCTAAATATACAGCTGTACTCCATATTTAACTATCGGAAGAGATTATCAGACAGTTATTTGGTGCTATGGAAAACAAACGTGAATTTTACAAGAAGTTAGTGCGAGAGTCTTGAGACCTTAATAGAGAAATATAAGAACACAATGGAATGTAGAAAAAAAATCGACGCTACGACATAGAAGGAAAATGAAGAGACATTGTGGCAAATGAATTCATACCGATTCTCACTTAACTAGTCATTACCCGCAAGTTTGTATTTTGATATCGCAACAACAGTTTTAAGGTTGGGTATCTGCAATATATCAAACTCATCTAATCGCCGGCCGCGGTGGTCGAGCGGTCTGCGGCGCACCAGTGACGTTCTGCACGGCCACTACGGTCGGGAGTTCGAATTCCCCCTCGGGCATGGATATTTGTGCCGTCCTTAGTATTAGCTAGTTCGTAAGTAGTTTGTAAGTTTAGAGACGGATGACCCCGTAGTTAAGTCCCATAAACTCTACAAACATTTGAAACTCATCTAATTGCTACTGACATGGATGGGACCAGAAATATGACGATCTAATTTTCCAATAAAGCTGCTTTCCTCACTAGTTTTTTATACATGTAGTGCTTCTGTTATTTTGTTCGATAAATCGGTCTTTATCAGATGACTATATTGCGGTATTTTAGCGCTTTGGAATCCTACCATTTTCATACAGAATCTCATTTAACTGGTCGTTAGCCCTGTAACGAGCGGAATTTTACTCGTTAACTTAACGGCCAGTTTGAGGTCATTTAACGCCAGGTTAACTCATAACGAAGCATTAACAAACGCAATTCTCTGCTAACGGCAAGTTAAAATCTTAACTGGAACTTAACGAGACATTGACTAACCGGCCCTTACTAATGTGTAAGTCAATGTCCATTGCGTGGAATACTTTTTGAGTATGACTCCTGTCAAATGATGCTCCCTCTGACAACACATTCATCTAGGCGGCGTAACGTATTCTCTGGGACCCTGCCGACGGCCTGCAACTCAGGGTTGACGGCACAACATGTTCAGAACAATCTTTTTTCTTCAGGTAGCCACAAAGGAAAAAATCGGTACGTGAAAGTTCAGGTGAGCGAGGCGGCCAGAAAAATGTCACCAAAACGGCAAATTACTCTACTAGAAAATGTCAGTCGCAAGAAATCCATGCAAATTATGGCCGTATGTGAGGTCGTTCCGTCTTGCAACATGAATATTTTCCACGACTTCTGGTTTCCGCACAGTTTTTTCACTTCTTCCCGGCTTGCCATTGCAAACATAACCTGTTGTTCGAAATGGACGTACCCACTCCACAACGGTCCGTCCATCTGTAACTTTCCCATGACGTCTCATGTTGAATTGTTGCCGAAATAGACGCTGGGTAGCAATAACAGAGTCGTTATTCTTGAAATAACTTTCAACAGCGAAGGCACGATGCTGTGCACTCCACCGCTCCATATCACTGTCACACTCGAAATGGAAGCTCATTAGTACTCGAATGCGGCACCAGCTGGCGCGCATACCTGCAGTACGTCACTGTACTACGTAAGTCAAATTACGCTATGAACGCTGCCGCACCATCTATAATTCGTAAGCCGCTTCACGGTGTGTGGCGGAAGGTGTTTTGTGTTCCAGTGTCACTTCTGCTTTTTCTTGTTGCAGTCACGTATGGTTCGCTGTAAAAACGACTGCCAGTAAGCCTCCTTGTGGCCTCTAATTGTATCCTCATCGTGTTTTCGGGAAATACAGGATGGCAGTTGTTGCACCATATCAAACAAAAAGTAAATTAATTACACAGTACGCCGTGCACACGCCTTATTCAACATGTAAACGTCACTTTAGATTTTGTGGAAACACGTTATGACATGCTCTATATGCCTGCATTCCGTTTCGATGATACGGCGCAAACGAATAGCGAAATTCTGCATGAGCCACTGAAATGTCGGATCATCATGGTGTCGATTACCTGCTGAACGGTTGTTTTCAGCTCAACAACGGTTTTGGGGATATTGCTGTACACCTTCCTTTAAACATCCTGACCAGATGGAATCGGAAAAAAAAAAAAAAAAAAGACTTTCAACAGCTTTTTTTTTTCTTTCTTTTTTTAAAAGAGAGGGCAAAGTAAGAAGATTGGTTTGAGCACCACAGTGCTTTACTAGGCATGGTCCCGTTTGGAGGTGGTATGGCGTTGCCTTCCTCCGACCTTCGAACTGACTTATCCAGCCAGTTATGGGGGACCTGCAATTTAACGTGGGTTCCGAACCACGGTGCTACTCGGTATTTTTCACATGAGCAATACTGCCAGAGGTGAAAGAAGCGGAAAGTGACAGATAAAAATCCTAGGGACCTGGCGGGGATCGAACCCGCGACCTTTGGATTCATAGTCTGACGCTCTACCACTGAGCAATCGAGGCCGACCGATTTTCTTCATTTTTGCATTAAACGAAAGGTATCAATCCGGAGATTTGTCATCAAGTATCAGAATAAATCTTAGTTTATCGAGGTGCGACTAAGTTTAGTAAATAACTTGATTATTAATAGAAAAAACATACTTAGCGGTGCGTTCAGACAGCCAATAAGAATGCAACTTTTTTTTTTACTTTGTATACAATTTGAGTTTAAATTTTACTTACGGCGTCGTCGATGTATTGTAATGTTGGCAACAAAACGTTGGTTTGACAAGGATATTTAATCTACTGACCGGCGTAGCAGCATAATCGACATTCGTGTCATTTTCATAGAAAATTGCGTCAGTAAAAACTAATTTGAAGAAAGCGTTTCGTATCGAAGACACGGCTTCCCATCATTTATCACTCCGCTGCCAACATCTACAAGTGAAACAGCAGCCGCCGACATGGAAACTGCAATTTAACCTTATGATTTCCAAGTAAATTGTTCTACTGTCGTGGTTTTATTTCATGGTTTCTTAGTTATTCTATCTGTCGAGCTATTTATTTCCTTTATTGGGCACTGACACATAAGTTCCAGCTCCACTTGTTAACTTTCTGCTTCAAATTAATTTCTCCCTTTTTCGAAAGGCAGGACATTTGCAAAACAGAACACTTAAGAATGTATAGGCATTACCAGACACTTTATGACACTCACTTGACTACAGTGAACATTGGTTTATACTCACAAGTCACACGTGTACGACATGTAACCTGTAATGCCGACCGTCAAGCCACGATAATGTGAATCCGGAAAAGAGCTACACTCCTCCTCCCCCCCCTCCCCCTCCACCGGATAGCACGTGTTGGGACGCCGCTGGCGTTATCTCATCTTATTGGCGAACGTTCAGACGCACGTTGAGAATTTCTGGTTCGTTTGATACTGACCCACACGTTGGGAAAGCGTATCTAACGTGCGGGTCGCACCGAAGCCTACGAGAAAGACAGGCCCCAGTGCAGTCATCATGCCACGTAAGCAAGGTAGTTCCGAGCCGACGCGATCACTAGCTCAGTGGCTGCCCGCTATGACGCAGTGGGCAGTGCCCCAGCGGCCGGCCAATCGGCTAGCGATCGCGCCGGCTCGGAACTACCTTGGTTACGTGGTATGACGACTGCGCTGGGACCTGTCTTGTTCGTAGGCCTCGGGTACTACCTTGCTTATGTGGCACTTCGACTGCGCTGGGGTCTGTCTTTCTCGTAGGCCTTGGGTCACACGTGGTGACGTCAGAAACTCAGCACGTTCACCACACTCGTTCAGATACACGCTCCGTGTGCCGACGGCTTTAGGCACTTGATCGGGCCGTGACGCCCACCGTCTACGTCAGACTATTCTTCCGAAGAACACCGACCGTGACGACGACGCTGACGTGACGTTGTGCACCGCATGAACGTCGCCGTTAGGGAGCAAGGGGGGGGGGGATTTTTACGTCACGTAACATAATCCTACTTGACGTTGATGGGCCATTGAGTACCCTGTGAATCGTGCCCAGTGAACTCTATACAACCTGGATGAATAACTCTTGTCTCTGAGCATAGAACTACAGCGTGCTGCCAGTTCAGATGTTTTTCACATGGTATCGCGTTGGCCGCCATGTTAGAATATGACAAACGAATTTCAGTTAGTTTCTGCGTGACAAGAATTGCTTTTATGTGTCTTGTTTTGATCTTTATGTCTATATACGTTGTAGGAGGCTAGTGTGGTGATGGAATCGAAACGTATTTCCATTTACTGTTCTCATAACATTTCGTAGTAGTCAATACATTACGATTTTTTTTCGAAGTTATGTTAAGGAAAGAGAAACCTACGGTTTTAGCATTTGTGGATCTGAAGAAAGCTTTTGACAATGTTGACTAGAATACTTTCTTTCAAATTCTGAAGGTAGCAGGGGTAAAAATATAGGGAGCGAAGAGCTATATTCAACTTGTACGAAAACCAGACAACAATTATTAGATTCCAAGGGCATGAAAGGAGCGCAATGGATGGGAAGCGAGTAAAACAGTGTTGTAGCCTTTCCGCAATATTGTTCAGTCTGTACATTGAGCAAGCAGTGAATTTGGAAAGGGAATTAAAATCCAGGGAAAGGGAATAAAAACCTTGCGGTTTGCTGATGACATAGTAATTCTGTCAGAGACAGTAAAGGACCTGGAAAAGCAATTAAATGGAATGGACAGTGTCTTAAAAGGAAGATATAAGATGAAGATTAAGAAGAGTAAAACGAGAGTAATGGACGGTAGTGTCAGAAAATCAGGCGATGCTGAAGGAATTAGTTTAGGTAATGCGACGATAAACGTTGTAGCAAGATAACTTCTGATGGCCAAAGTAAAGAAGATATAAAATGCAGAATGGCTATGGAAAGAAAAGCGTAGAAGCGAAATTTGTTTATTAGTTTAAATGTTAGGACGTCCTTTCTGAAAGCATTTGTCTGGAGTGTAGCATTGTATGGGAGTGAAACATGGACGATAAGTATTTCAGACTAAAAGATTATAGAAGTTTTCGAAAAGTAGTACTACAGACGGATGATGAAGAGGTGATAAGGAGGTGTTCAACAGAACTGGAGTGAAAAGGATTTTCTGGCATATTTTCACTAAGGGAAGGCATAGGTTAGTGGGACACATTCTGAGACATCAAGGAATCGTCAGCTTAAAAGATCGTAGAGAGATGTCGAGAGATGAATACAGTAAGCAGATTCAAAAGGATGTAGGTTGCCGATCGTATTCTCAGATGAAAAGGCTCGCACAGTGCAAGGTATCCCGTATAAATTAAATATATAAATAAATTTAAATAGAAATTTGCAAGGTATCTGGAATAGGTTAATGTTTAATGGAAATTGGTCAGCACTACGTACTTGCAAAACTGAACTTTTAAAAACCGAACAATGTGGTGACTACGACCACCGAGGTAACCCTTAGAAAACATTAATATGCGAAACGGACACGACCGGGAAATGGGGAAACTCAAACCGTAGAATTTATGGGCCTGTCTAAAGTACTCTTAAAGGGTACAATGAAACTTATGAACCTGAATAATGAAAAGGGGGAAACAATCTGACTGCGACACAGATAAAATAAAATTTGACTTACCTCCTATCTTCTTATTACAAAACTGGAAACAGGAAACAGCAAGCAGCTCGCGTCACGCAGTATTTCAGTATTAAAATTTTCGAAATGATAGGTGGGTAGTAATCAAGTTCAACAATAATCATAATTGAAGAAAATGAAAGGAAGGGGAAACTAACTACCAAATGAGAACGCAGAACGCAAATTAAATATTAGAAATTATGTATTCTTAAAAAATTATGAAGTAGAAAAATATTACAGAAAATTAAATTAACATCATGCATTACAGTAATGGCGTGCTGCAAGATGTACTCAACAACTGCCTTCTCCAACAGCGTCCTCGCGCTATTTCACCCAACAGACAACTCTCTCCCAACACAGTTCTCAACTGACTTGCTACTACTGCTCTCTCGCAGCCAGAGAGCTTACTCTACAATCGAACTTCCAAAGATTACTGTGCCACTCACAATATACATCTGTGACCAGTTTACATATGTACAGAATATTACTGAAAACAGACTTCCGTCGGGAGCATAGGGTCCTTACTACAGAACAGGGTAGGATGGAGAGCTGGATCAAACCAGTCTGCTGACTGAGGGCCACAACATCAGCAGTCTTATTCGAATTAGGCAATAAAGTAAATATGAACATCTATGACTGGCCCGCTCAGACAGCTGAGCTAGTATAGAGATGAATGACGGGGCCTGATACCTCCGTGGCACGGACAGCAGCAGTTAGCGCAGACTGGGGCCCGTGGCCGGCGCTCCGCGGCTCGACAGCTCTCCTGTCAGCGTGAAAAATGAGTGCCGGCCACCGACGGCCAATTAGGCCGTTGTCATTCCGTGTCGCCGTAATGGCAGCGCCGCTATACATATTAACGCTTCCGTCGCGCCCTCTCCCGGTTTTAATACGCGTCCCCTCAGGCGCGCGCTGGACCTGTTGACGTGTCCCCGCCCACACGGGGGACTCTGAATGGACGCGCGCATGAATGAAGAAATTGCTCGACGCCTCTTCACGTCATCTGGCCTAATGTCCCGTCATCTCGATCCTTTAATCTTGGCGTGCGGCTTATTCCAACTAAACTACGTCGAGTTTTCTGGCAGCAATGTTGGAGTTTATATGATCACTGAAAAGTGGAAATGTCAAATGTTCTAAGCGACAAAGCTCAAATTTCACACGAGAAGAAAACAGTAAGAAACAATTCTGATACTATAGAACTATATTCTTCAACCTGTGGGTCGCGACCTCCAAGGGGTCGGAAACTGACTCGAGAAACTGAATCGATCTGAAGAAGATATCACTATGGTGTAAAAAATTGGCAATTGACTCTAAATAATGAGAAGTGTGAAGTTGTCCACATGAGTACGAAAAGAAATCCGTTAAACTTTGTTTACAAGATAAATCAATCAAAAGTGAAGGCAGTAAACACCACAAAATACCTAGGAATTACTATCTCTTCAGACTTAAATTGGAAACGCCACGTAGATAATGTCGTGGGAAAGGCGAACCAGAAACTGCGTTTTATTGTCAGAACACTTGAAAGATGCAACAGAACTACAAAAGAAAATGCATAAACTACGCTTGTCCGTCCTTTTTTGGAGCATTGCTGCCCAGTGTGGGATCGTTATCCGGTGGATTTGACGGAGGACATCGAAAGAGTCCAAAGAAGGGCAGCTCGTTTTGTATTGTCACGATACAAGGGAGACAACGTTACGGAAATGATACAGGATCTGGGATGGGAATCATTACAACAACGGCGTTTATTGCTGCGGCGTGGGATACTTACGAAACTCCAATCGCCAATATTCTCCTCCAAATGCGAGAATATATTGTTGACTCCCACTTACTTAGGTAGAAATGATCATCAGAATAAAATAAGAGACATCAGAGCTCGAACGGAAATATTCAGGTTTTCTTCCTTCCAGCGCGCAATTCGAGAATGATGGAATGGGAGATAAAATAGTATAACGGTGGTTCGATGAACCCTCTGCCAGGCACATAAATGTGATTTGCAGAGTATCCCATGTAGATGTAGAGCCGGCCGCGGTGGCCGAGGAGACTGAGGCGCTTCAGTCACGGTCTGCAAGGTTACTACGGTCGGGGGTTCGAATCCCCCCTCGGGCATGGATATTTGTGACGTCTTTAGTATAAGGTAGTTCATAAGTAGTTTGTAAGTTTAGGGACTGATGACCCCGCAGCTAAGTCCCATACGCTTAACAAACATTTGATATTTTTTTGAATTTGAAGATGACACTGATTTGGCTGACATGATAATGGGCTCACTCAAGCCCGAAACTAGTCGTAAATAATAATAATAATAATAATAATAATAATAATAATAATAAACAATTTTCAACTTTGGCTTTTTTGAAATTGTTCAATTCAAAACATAAGCCTAAAAACTTTAAATGTATTTTATATTAAAATTGTTGAGCATTAGTACTCAGTTGAATAAAACAAATATTGTTTTATAATAAATACACCGTCTTAACAATGAATAAACGAATGGCTATAAACTGTTTCAGGTACCAGACCATACGTAAATTTGCAGGATACAATAAATAACTTTGACAAATTCAATTCCTTAGAAATTGACTATACAGTCGGACCTTGTCAACGAGCTTGATTCAATTTACCTGCAATGCGAAACCTCGTCATACAACATATGTTTTCCTGTCGGAATTAATATAAAATACGATGTGTTCCATTCAGAAATATTGACAAAAATTTATCCTATAATGTACAATACTGTACTTTTATTTTTATTTTATTTCTCATTTATTTACTTTTTTCAAGAAAGTTGAATCAATAGAAGAAAATTAAATTCGTTGTCTTTGAATTGCACACATAGTTGTGTTTTGGTTCGTGGAGGGGGTGACGCTCGCCAAAAGATTTTCAATTGGAAAGGGGTCGCGTATTCAAAAAGGTGGGGGAACCATGCAATAGAATTACGCGATTCACCGTTGCAGTGCAAAAAGGGACAAATTCCTTTGTTTTCCTAAGGCGCTTAACTGGTGAGATCATTGGTCCCTAGACTTACACAATACTATAACTAAGAACAACATAAACACTCAAGCCCGAGGGAGAACTCGAATCTCTGTCGGGGAGCAGCAGCGCACTCCGTATCAAGACGCATTAAAGCTCTCGGCCATTTCCACGCGACGATGAGGAGAATAAAGAAGACGATAGTTCTCAAGGGAAACTATACTCGCATGCTCCAGTCTTATCATTTATTTATCTTTATGCAGATAACGAACAAACAGCAAATTTACCCAATTATGTCATACGACTTTACTTCTAGCATATGAATCTAGTGAACAACATATATGTTGCAAATAACTTCGCTACCTTTATGTATGTATACAATCTTCAAGCTATACTGTTCAGTGACGAATCCAGAACCAGAGAAAAATTAGTTTTCTAAAAACAGAGAGAGTGAGAGAGAATTCTCGAATATCGTATGAAGACGATTTCTCTCTTTTTCATTTTATTTATTTATTTTACATCTGACAAGCACTATTGTGTTGGAGAATGATCCTTAAGCGCCGCGGGTAATAAAATGTACAATATACTGACGAATCTACTGTAATTAGAAATTATTGAGCGAAGTGTTTAGATAGTATAGGCTCTGGCAATACGTAAATACTTGTCAGCTCAGTCTCGAATCCTAAACTGTTTATTTTGCTCTATTTGCCGTGTTGTAAAGTGAAAATTGGTTCGAAATCAGCGGCAAGAACATTCATTAGGATATAATATGTTTGTACAGCTTATGGGACTTAACTACAGGGTCATCAGTCCCTAGACTTACAAACTACTTATGAAGTAGCTAACACTAAGGACGGCACAAATATCTATGCCCGAGGGGGGATTCGAACCCCCGACCGTAGTGGCCGTGCAGACCGTGGCTGGAGCGCCTCAGTCCCCGCGGCCACCGCGGCCGGCTGCCACCTATTCATGGAAGGAGCAATTATCTGTTTCCTCGGTTAGTTCTCTGCATCGTTTTATTAGTCAACGTAATACGTAACTCGCCGCCAAGCGTTATAGTTAAAAATACTAAGAGAGAAAACGTTCAGGGTATCAGACTTATCTTGTGAGATTCCGTTATATAAACAGCTTCCCGCATAGAAAAGCTCTAACCAGAACATGTCCTTATTCAGAAACTTGCAGATAAGCGCTTTCAAGAAGATCGAAACAAAACAAAGCGTACGGAATTATATGCCGCTTTGCTTCCGCTGATAGATTACTGAGCTGAAACATTGTCGTAACTTTTGTTTTCTGATGTATTTTAGTACACTGCCTTTTGGTAGTTGAGAACTGGAAGCAAACTATGAACAGCACAGTTTGCGCGTAAGTTTGTTAGCGGCATTGTGTTATCTGTCCCTTTGATTTCCCTTTTCCGAAAGAGAATACTAGCTGATATCTATGCATACTATAAAAAATTATAAAACAAAGTTCTCCCACCGCGTTTGTCCGACTGTCCCCGATAAACTCAAAAGTACTGAGTGGACTTTCATACGAATCTTCCTGGCTGATAAAAATTGTGTACCGGAACAGGAATTCGAACCTGGGACTTTTACCTTTCGCGGGTACCAGCTATCTGCAAGGTTCTCAGGAGAACTCATGTGAAGTTTGGAAAGTAGGACGCTAGGTACTAGCACAAATAAAGTCGTGAGGACGAACCGTGAAGCGTGCCGGGATAGTTCAAACGATAGAACGCTTGCCCGCGAATGGCAAAGGTCCCAGATTCGAATCCCGGTTCCGCTACACAATTTTAATCTGCTATGAAGTTTCATATCAGTTTCCGCTGCAGAGTGAAAAGTTCATTCTGAATTTTCATACGGTTTTCACCAACAGACGGTGTAATTCATGAGGAAGGTTTAAGTGTACAATTCACTATAGTGGATGGTAAAGGATGAGTATGGCAAACAGAAATACGTGGGGATGAACATGAGTGTTACTGAAATGCTTCGGGAACTGAAATGGTAGTCGCTGGAGGAAGGGCGACGTTCTTTTCGAGAAACACTGAGGGCTGGAATTGGACTGCAGGATGATTCTACTGCCGCCAACCTACATTTCTCGTAAGAACCACAAGGGTAAGATCAGAGAGATTAGGGCTCGTACGGATGCATACAAGTATTCGGTTTTCCTTCGTTCTGTGTGAGAGTGGAACACCAAAGCAAACAACTAGTAGTGGCACTGAGTACCCTCTGCCACCACCTTTGGGTGGATTGCAGAGTATGTATGTAGATGTAGAACACAGTATTGCCTGTGGGTACAGTGTCAATGCTCTGACCTTCGGCTGTGACCTCAGCAGCAATGTGTGCCTGAGATACGCGCTAGTGTCCTGGACGCGTCATGCGTTATTCCTGTCTCTGGCGCTGTGACAGTAAAAGACGCGGGCAAGGGCGTCATACTTTTTCCTTATGTGTCATGTGGCGTCGTCGTTTTTGTTATACATGTCTACTGAATGACGGAAACGTGCGTCTGAAAACAGCACGTGTCCGCTCTAGTATACGCACACCGACCTACATTTACGTAAGGTGCTATTCGTGTCAGTTATTTCATTTGTGTATGTCATGTCCATATAACAGTTTCAAAATTGTAGAGCACTAAGACACACATGGCAGGTTTCCTTACACAGAGCTAGTAGCGTCAGTTCCCGGAGTTGCCGGGATGTTTATTTATTCCACTCCTTTGTTGACCGAGTGAGGTGGCGCAGTGGTAACACACTGGACTCGCATTCGGGAGGATGGTGGTTCAAATCCACCTAGAGCCATCCACATTTAGGTTTTTCGTGATTTCCCTAAATCACTCCAGGCACATTCCGGGATGGTTTCTTTCAAAGGGCACCGCCGATTTCCTTCCATATCCTTACCCAAACAGCCCGAGCGTAAGCTCCGCCTCTAATGACCACGATGTCGACGGGGCGTTAAACACAAATCTTCCTTCCTTCCTTCCTTTGTTGGACAAGCCACTTAATCACTCTTTGTTCATCGTCTTCTACCCCATTCCCTGTCCATTTAAATTTCGTTATCATGCAGTTCAATCCTTATGATGACGCATCTCCTGTATAATATGTTTACAGGTACGCAGAGTGGAGTATTTGGAAACTGTGATATGTGTTGCAAACAGTGATGGTACTACTAAATACGCAATAAGTTACAACTTCATGCTGGATGAGATGCTTCTTCATGCATCTAACTGTTTATGACAACATGACTTAGTATGACGGCAGACTCTTTTGAAGCATTTTATCTTTAGACGAGTGAACCAAATTTCAGAGTCGAAATGTCGAAAAAAAATCATTTTGGCGTGTTTTACGGCCCACTTTAGGTTTTTCTGTAGTTATATATTTTTTTACAAACATTTTGGGTAAAAATAATAAAAATAACAGAGAATTAAATAAAAATTATGGACGTTACGATTACGACTCTAGTACTGTGATATATCTATGCACTCAACATGTAAGATTCTCTCTAACCATATGTTAACGAACAGCCAAAATCAGTTGATATTTCAGTTCACCTTCACCACATGTAGCCTTTTTTTTTCACCTCTTTAAAATATACTTTAATATCTGTCTCAAATTATCATTATCTTTTCCGTTAAACTGTTATCACCTGTCTTTCCGTGTTATTTTGTCCTCTTTATCAAGTTTTTTTTTCTTGGCCTGTAATGGTTTACGTACAATCAAGTAACAGTGCCAAATCTCCGTTATTTTTGCAAATATCTCTGAACAATGCAAGTTACGTAAATAACACAACAGAGCAGATTTGTTGAGAATTTTCTCCTCTACAAATCTGTTTAATCGATTTTCGTCTCAGATGAACGGTTAAGGTTAGAGGCAATTACATTTCCTGCTGTAAAAAGGCCATCACAAACGGCCTATTTTTAGTGTTACCAATCTATTTTTTGTCCGAAACATTTGAAAAAGGGAGGTTCTAGTCGCTGGCGCCCAACAATTACGCCTGTAAAATTTGGTGCCGATCGATTGAACGGCACGTTTTAAAAGGTAGGAACGCGGTACAGACAGTGTCCAATCCCCAATATTTTTGCAGGTATCTCTGAAACGGTGCGAGATATGAAAAAAATATAAGAAAGCAAAGTTGTAGAGAATTTTCTCCTCTACAAATCCGTTTATTGAATTTTCGTGTCAAATGGACGTTGAAGCCGTTATTTTCATTTCAATTTCGAGCTGGCAAAAGGCGATCGCAAATGTCCACTTCTAGTGTTACTACCGTAACCTAAAGTGGGCCAAAATTTCAAACAAAAGTGACACGATATTACATTGATTTCTTCTCGACCATCGCATAACAGTCGAGATAGAGCATAGTGTTGCTCTCTAGCGGAAGAGGAAGGGAAGGTTCTGGTTGCTGGAGGCCAACAAATACGTCTGTGTAATTTGGAACTGATCGGTTGAACGGCGCGACTTAAAAAGTGGGAACACGTTACAGACAGGCAGTGCAAATCGCCGTTATTTTTGCAAATATCTCTGAAACGGTGCGAAATATGGAAACAATATAGGGGAACAAAGTCGATATTTAATTTACATATCTGGTGAACGATGAAGTCATTATTGGCAATAAAATATCGAGCTGTCAAAAGGGGAGTGCCTAAAACTGCGACGCCGAACTGCAGGGAGGGATTCACTATCAACTTTGTGCCCCGGTTGGGAAATGTACATGCAGCACGATATTACTCGACAGCGGTTGATTTTCGGACTATGTTTATTAGAGCGGTTTACATACTTTTGCGCTGAACTTAACATGTCTTAATTATTTGCAGACAGAGGGGGGTAGAAGGAGGGGAGATGAACAAAGGTAGAGATGGATAGAGAGAGAGAGGCGGGAATAGATGTAGCTCTGACTAAATAAATAAATACTCGTACTCCAGGTAGTATACAATACCATTCAAAAAGTATTTTACACGAATACAAAGTACCTTCACTGAAGAGATATTTCTGATATAAAATATAAAAATTAATGTTTCTTTGTTTCTCTTTTTGTTTGTATTTTATGCACGGCCATACCGTACATCTGCTTGCGATAAAACTTCGTCAACTCATTGCTTGCAGTCGCGCGAAGGTTGTAGGCATACTAAAATTAACTTCGTATGGTACATGGCGGAGGGTGCTTTACAATTATTTATTTGATGCGTTTCTTAAGCTTTCACGCTGAAATGGCTGGACAGATGTGAATGAAATTTGGAGCAGAGATGGCTTATACTCTGAATAATAAATGGAATACATTTCGCAAGTCGCCGTATGGTACGTTGATACTTCTTCAGGCTGAAAGGGTTGGACAGATTTGAATGAAATTTGGAGTGGAGATAGCTTATACCCTGCGTTAATACATGGGCTACCTTTTGTAAGCCACTTAGCGGTATGTGGCGGAGGGTACCTCGCAATGTGTTAATACGTTTGTTTCTCTTCACGCTGAAACAGCAGGACGGATTTGAAAATTTGGAATGCAGATCGCTTATACCCTGAATTAACGCTTGAGCTACCTTTAGGAGGCCACCGTGCGGTTCGTGGCGGACGGTGCGTTACAAAAAAACATCCAAATTGTCTGACTGGTCACCATGAAAGCCAACACATAAATGTATATTTTCATGAAGGAGAGTTTTATAATCTGCAAGCAAGTGAATTTAGCATGCCGGAGGGTACTTTGCGACTTTGACACCGTTTGACCAGTCACCATGAAACTTGGCGCATATATGTATGTTTCCACATAAAGAAGGAAAAGAGTACGTGGAGGAGGAGACGGACAGAGAGAGGGGAGAGGAAGAGACTGGGAGAGGTGAGATGGTGACAGATCGGTGAAAGGAGATGAACAGAGGAAGGGGATGAGGAAATTGACAGAAAAAGAGACAGGAGGAGACGGGGGCACGAGCAGATGAACAGAGAGGAGGAGGTGGACTAATGGAAGATTGGAAACCTGAAAATATACCGGGTGATCAAAAAGTTACTATACATTTTAAAACTTAATAAATCACGGAATAATGTAGATAGAGAGGTAAAAATTCACACACATGCTTGGAATGACATGGAGTTTTATTGGGACAAAAAAAAAAGTTCGAAAAAATATGTCCGACAGATGGTGCTTCATCTGATCAGAAAAGCAATAATTAGCATAACAAATTATGACAAAGCAAAGACGATGTTCTTTACAGGAAATGCTCAATATGTTCACCTTCATTTCTCAACAATAGCTGTAGGCTGTAGTCGAGGAATAATGTTGTGAACAGCACTGTAAAGCATGTCCGGAGTTATGGTGAGGCGTTGGCGTCGGATGTAGTCTTTCAGCATCTCTAGAGACGTCGCTCGATCACGATACACTTGCGACTTCAGGTAACCCCAAAGTCAATAATCGCACGGACTGGGGTCTGGAGACCTGGGAGGCCAAGCATGACGAAAGTGGTGGCTGAGCACACGATCATCACCAAACGACGCGTGAAAGAGATCTTTCTCGCGTCTAGCATTCTTTTTTTTTTTTTTTTTTTTTTTTTTTTTTTTTTTTTTTTTTTTTTTTTTTTTTTTTTTTTTTTTGGTTCTAAAAAGCCCCATGGCTTCCAAGCATGTGTGTCAATTTTTGCCTCTCTATCTACATTATTCCGTGGTGTATTAAGTTTTCAAATTTATACTGACTTTTTGATGACCCGGTATATTTGTTGCCATAACGTTCATCTGATTGCGATAAAACGTCCTCAGCTTACTTCTTACTCTTATGCGAAGCGTATGGACACAGTACAGTTATGGCAAATGTATTTGAAGGGCCATTGAAGTAGCGATATGTTTGAATGTAATACAAACAAACAGATCAGCGTTTTATTGTGTCCTACTCAATATGATGCCGATAAGCGTGAATTTCATCTAATATTTATTTCTGTCATTCGTAATTAAACAAGCTAACACTTTCAAACTTCAGACGTTAATTGCACAATTGTTTCTTCTGCGGCAGGAACGTGCCGGGGATCAGCTAATACAAATACAGTATGTTCGTCGGTTTTAAAAACTTTTGGTTGAAATACTTGACAAGGCTGGTTGTTGTGTGTTCCTGGCCTGGTTAGGCTGTGTTCGCAGAGGCACCAACAGACGGTCGTCAGACGCCGTCGACCGAGTTCGACTGAAAACATCGACCGACGGCGTGGTCACACTGCATCCCATACAGTTTGACACTTGATCTGGTTAAGGAGAAGGTTAGGTTAGGTTAGAATCTATTCCCTGTGTGAAGTATATCAGATTTGAATTTCCTGGTATGCAATGGATGCCACCAACATTTTTATGCTTCGAAATTAGTGCTACAATATGGATTTTGTTATTAATAAAGACATCGAATGCATATGAATGAGCTACACCTCTCTGGATAGAAGAAAGTTGCGAGGATTGTGTACTGTCCTCAGTTATTGCTACTCCCTGACAATTTTTACAAACATGTGAGGTACCAGTAAAAGGTGAAATTTCTATCACATGCTTGTGAGATTTCGTGGTGTCATTGACAACCAATATTACAGTTTTGTTGTATTTATTTCAAGTTGTGCATACATACACCAGTTAACCTCCATGCTTTAATTAATGAAGAACTACACCAGTTAGGGAAGTTTATTGCTTATTACAACGAGTTTGGAGGATTTATTCGCATCTTCTAGTGCATTTGTTTACATAAGTACGGTACTTTTTCGACGATTCAATCTGATTTTGTGACCCTCTTGCACTGCAGTTGTCTCTTTTAGGTTTCTGAAGTTCGGAAAATCGGACAGAATAAATATTGAGATGTGTGTTTTATCCTAATATTAGAAGCCATAACTTTTTCTGTTTGGGGGGTATTGTACCTCTTCCATTCATTACTCAGAATATCAAACATAATAACTGTGACTTATGCCTACCCGTATAAACAAAAAGTGTGAGTAACAATTTTTGTGTTGTGATACCCAGTTTATCGGAGCAGACACAATACCTGTAAATACAGTCAGACGTATTATTTAGTATGTAAAAAGTTGCTTAGTTTTTATTATGTAGGCTACCGTTTCCCTCATTGCAGTAACCTCAAAAAGACTACATCTCTGTAAGAGCTGTATAAAATCACACATGGAAACGTCAAGATGTATTTATGTATACAAATGCACTAAAAGCGAGAAAAATTCTCGAAATGCGTTGTGCTAACCATAAAAATACATAATACGTGCAGTTTTTCAGTATTTATATCCACGAAGAAAAAAATGTTCAAATGTTTGTATAGTTTATGGGACTTAACTACGGGGTCATCAGTCCCTAAACTTACAAACTACTTATGAACTACTTACGAACTAGGACAGCACAAATATCCATGCCCGAGGGGGGATTCGAACCCCCAACCATAGTGGCCGTGCAGACCGTAACTGAAGCACCTCAGTCCCCTCGGCCACCGCGGCCGGCGTTTTCAAACCAATCTTCGGATTGTTGACTGCATTACCTTTTCTCCATGAAGAACACAGTTATTGGCCACCCAGAAACATCCGATTATGATGAACGAAATGAAGTTACATTGATCTTTAATGACTGTCATTCAATATATTAGTGGAAAAAAGTGTGAAATGAGTACGAAAAGAAATCCGTTAAACTTTGCTTACAAGATCTAAAGTGATGGCCGTAAAATCCAGAAAATAACTAGGAATTACTATTACTTCAGACTTAAATTGGAAAGAACACGTAGATAATGTAGTGGGAAAGGCGAACCAGAGACTGCGTTTCATTGGTAGAACCCTTAAAAGATGCAACAGAACTACTACTAAAGAAACTGCATACATTACGCTTGTCCGTCCTTTTTTGGAGTATTGCTGTCAAGTGTGGGATCCTTATCAGGTGGGTTTGATGGAGGACATCGAAAGAGTCCAAAGAAGGGCAGCTCGTTTTGTATTATCATGATACAGGAGAGACAGCGTTACGGAAATGATACGGGATCTGAAATGGGAATCATTGCAACAACGGCGCTTATCGCTGCGGCGGGGGCTATTTGCGAAACTCCAATTGCCAACATTCTCCTCAGAATGCGAATATATGTTGTTGACTCCCGCTTACATAGATAGAAACGATCATCAGAATAAAATACGAGAAATCAGAGCTCGAACGGAGAGTTTTAAGAAATCCGTTAAACTTTGCTTACAAGACAAATCAATCAAAAGTGATGGCCGTAAACTTCAGAAAATAACTAGGAATTACTATTACTTCAGACTTAAATTGGAAAGAATACGTAGATAATGTCGTGGGAAAGGCGAACCAGAGACTGCGTTTCATTGGTAGAACCCTTAAAAGATGCAACAGAACTACTACTAAAGAAACTGCATACACTACGCTTATCCGTCCTTTTTTGGAGTATTGCTGTCAAGTGTGGGATCCTTATCAGGTGGGTTTGATGGAGGACATCGAAAGAGTCCAAAGAAGGGCAGCTCGTTTTGTATTATCATGATACAGGAGAGACAGCATTACGGAAATGATACGGGATCTGAAATGGTAATCATTGCAACAACGGCGCTTATCGCTGCGGCGGGGGCTATTTGCGAAACTCCAATAGCCAACTTTCTCCTCCGAATGCGGGTATATATTGTTGACTTCCTCTTACATAAGTAGAAATGATCATCAGAATAAAATACGAGAAATCAGAGCTCGAACGGAGAGTTGCAGGTGTTCTTTCTTCCCACGCGCTATTCGGGAATGGAATGGGAGATAAACAGTATAAAGGTTGTTCGATGAACCCTCTACCAGGCACTTAAATGTGATTTGCAGAGTATCCCATGTAGATGTAGATGATTTGAAACGATCGGCCGTTTACCGCCGATCAAACCCACCGATATGGGAGCCCCTGTGACCACAGGCTTACTGGTAGCGCGCGCTGGTAGCAGCTGGGGCGGCTGGCCGTGTGAAAGCTGTCGGCTGGCGCTGCGGTGTGGTTTTTGCCGTTTCCCGGAGGAGCGGCAAGAAGCGCAGAGGGCCCCGCCTGCGCACACGTGCGCCGCACATGTCCGCCGGAATGCCAACTGCCTGCCTCTCACACACACCGCTTTGTCTACCACAGCCGACGCCCGCGCGCCTGCTTTCCCCGAGCCGTGCCTCCTCCTCACAATTGTCCGCTCTACGGGCGCTTGACGCTGGGGTGGCCATGTCTGAGACACAAAAAACACGATCTGCCGTCTAGCGACAACAGTAAAAAGTTTACCTCATCTGTTTTATTTGCTTTATATAATTAACGGAAGATTCAAAAAGTTAATAGTCATCCACTAAACATCTTCACACTCTAATCCTGGGTGAACAAATACAGTTATGGTGAATTGTTTTTATTATTATTTTTTTAATATTCTGGTTTTACAATGTCAGTACATTTTTCCAGCACCTATATTACACTCCTCGAAAATGAAAAAAGAACCTCATGAATTCGTCGACCCACCAGAGGGAAATTTTATTGACACATTCTTGAGGTTGTATAATACACACGATCAGACAGGCAGAGCCGTAGGCACGTAAGTACAGTCACCAGAGCGTCCTCAATGTTGACGTTAGTGCCGTGTATACCCTCCTTTTGCAGCAATGCAAGCTGTAATTCTTTCATGGAAACGGTCGTAGAAGTTCCGAATGTGGTTATGTGGAATGGCCTACCATGCAATTTCGACATGGTACCTCAGTTGGGCCAGATTTCGTGCCGCTCATGTAGACCGCCCAACATGACGTTTCATGTGGTCCCAAACATGCTCAATGGGGGACAGATCTTGGGATCGTGCTGGCCAGGATAGTTGACGTACACATTGAAGAGGACGTTGCGTGGTACGGGATACATGTGGATCTGCAATGTCCTCTTGGAAAAGCATATCACCTTGTTGGCTTTTTTTTTTTATTATTTTAAGGGACTTAACTACGGGGTCATCAGTCCCTAAACTTACAAACTACTTATCAACTACCTTATACTAAGGACGGCACAAATATCCATGCCCGAGGGGGGATTCGAACCCCCGACCGTAGTGGCCGTGCAGACCGTGACTGGAGCGCCTCAGTCCCCTCGGCCACCGCGGCCGGCGCCTTGTTGGTGCATGAGTGGTAGCAAGACGGGTTAAATAATAGTTTGAATGTACCGTGCACTGTTCAATGTTCTCTAGACGGTCACTAGAGGAGAATACCGAGTGTAGAATATCGCTCCCCTCACAATGATGCAAGATCACGCGTCCCGTTAGTGTCCTCCGCTTACGATCCAACATCGTTCAGCCCACCTTCAATGCTGTCATGGTAGGCGCTTACTAAGGGACAAATGGAGACGTGTTCGTCTTCGGTGCTGAGAGTCGTCGCTACCTCGGTGCCAATGATGGTCGTACGTGTGTGTGATGTCAAGCAGGGGAGCGCGAAAATCTGGAGTGTACGCGACAGAGGCAAACGGGGCCGACACCTGACATCATGCTGTGGGGAGCCATATCCTACACTGGCCGTTCTTCTCTGGCGTTCGTTGTGGGAAAATTCAACAGTACATGGTACATTACAACCATCATCCAACCCGTCTCGGCACAGTTTATGCACCAACAAGGCGATGTGCTTTTCCAACAGGACAATGCACGTCTACATGTATCCCTTACAACCCAACGTGCTCTTCTAGTTGTACGTCAACTACCCTGCCTATCATTATCCCCAGATCTGACCCCCAATGAGATGTCTGGGACCGGATGAAACGTCATCTTGGCGTGGTCTACACGACCGGCACGAGATCTGGTCCAACTGAGGCATTAGATGGAAAGTGCATGGCAGTCCATACTGTAAGACTTCATTCGACACCTCTACAATCGTCTTTATGAGAAAGTTGCACTCTGCATTGCTGCAAATGGAGGGTATACACAATACTAGCGTCGACATTGTGCACGCTCTGATGACTGTACTGACGTGCGTATGGTTCTGACTGCGTGATCGTGTGTTGTATACATCCTCAAGAATGTGTCAATAAAATTTCGCTTTGCTGGGTTTACGAATTCATGGTGTTCTTTTTTCATTTTCCGGGAGTGTAGATTACATTAAGTTAGTAATTATTGTTCTCCACTTTTCTCTGTCCTCCCATAAGTCCTCAGGAATGTTGTTCTTCCTCATTGCTGACTGAACGTCCTGCATCCATGTGGTAGGTGGTCGTCCCTTTTTACTTCTTCCGTTCGGTGTCCAGTCGAGTATGCATTTTGGAAGCCTTTCTTATCCCATTCTTCTGACGTGTTCTGCCATTTTAGATTTTTGTGCTCGATGAATTCAATAATTGAATTTTTACATTTCATTTATTCTCTGATTATTTCATTTCTTATTCTTTCTCTTCTTGATATTCTTGCTGAACGTCTCCAGAAATCCATTTCTGTCGCTAATAATTTTGATTTCAGTTGTCGTTTTGTTGTCGACACTTCTGAACCATGTGTAATAATGCTCCGAACTGTCGTTTTATATATTCTTATTTTCTTATCTGTAGTTATGTGTTTGTGCCAGAGAATTCCATTCAACAAAGTAATTGTCGTCTTTCCTGCATTTATTCTAGATCTAATTTCTTTTTCCTGTTTCCCAACATTTGTAATTTTCCCTCCTGAATATTTATATTCCTCCGTAGTTGTTATTGTTCCCATCCCTTCTTCTAATATTAAGTCTTCATTGATTCCACCAATTACCATGTATTTGGTTTTATTCATGTTGACATTTAGACCTGCTTTTTTATATTCCTGAATCAGCTTCCTGGTGATATACTGTTTCCTCATAGTCTTGGACTATAATCAGTTGGTCATCTGCAAATTGCAATGAGCATACTGTTCTGTCAGTTATTGGTATTCCCATAGTTTGACATTTTTTCTTCCAATTCTGTAAGGTTACCTCTGTATATATTTTATACAATGTAGGTGACATGCTACATCCTTGACGTAATCCTTTTGTGACTTGGAATCCAGTTGACAGAAATTTACCAATTTTTATTTTTGAAATAGAATTTTTATATAAATTTTGAATTGCTTTTATTACTGTTGGATTAATTCCTATTGATAGTAAAGGTTTCCATAGACTGGGTAAAGGCACACTATCGTAGGCTTTTTCTATGTCTACGAATACCAAATGTATAGGTTGTGCCCGACCTAATTTTTCAATTATTTGTTGTAGGCAAAAAATACTATCAATTGTTGATCTTCCAGCTCTAAAACCTGCTTGTTCTTCAGCTTCCTTTTCTTTGTATTCTTGTTCTAAGAAGTACTTAATAATTCTTCCATATAATCTGCTGAAGGTATTGGTCACTGTTATTCCCCTATAATTTTTACAATCATCTTTCCTTCCTTTTTTATGTATCACTCAAATATATCCTACTTTGAAATCATTTGGTACATCTTCCCCATTTAAACATTTTTCGAAAAGATTTCTTAACAATTCAATTAATTTTTCAGTTCCAAATTTTCATAATTCTGCGGGAATACCTCAAATTCCTGTAGCCCTTCCATTCTTTAAAGATTTTATTGCACTTTTAAGTGTCTCTATTTCCAAATGAATGTCATTATCTGGTAGTTCATTTGTAATTTCATTATATTCAGGACTTTCCAAGAATTCTTCTCTTTTTTCTGATAATAGATTTTGAAAAATTGGGAAAATGTTATTATTGTTGTTATTACTACAATACAAAGATTAATTAATAACAACATAGTGTCGTATTCCTGTTATCCTCCGCCAAGCCTCTTCATCCAGCGCGTCTTCCTTGTCGTTGCCGCAAAGTTCCATTACCCCATTTATCTGGTCTGTCCAACAACGTCGTGGTCTTTCGCACTTACGTCTGCCGGGTGGTTTCCATTGATAAACCTTCTTTGGCCACCGATGATCTGGATTTCTCATCATATGTCCGTACCATTTCAGTGATTTTCTTTCAATTCTATCTATCACTGTGTCATTCGCCTTCATTCTCTTACTTCATCATTAGTTTATCTTTCGATTCTTGATATTCTGCCACTCCTACGCAAATAAACCATTTCCACAGCTATTAGTCTTCTTGTGAGATCCGCATTTAATATTCATAGTTCTGATGCATAGCACAGCACTGATTCAACCATTATCTTACCTACTCTTTTCTTATTTTTGTTGGAAATATTCTTACCCCACCAAAAAGAATTCATACACCCTAACACCTGTCTGCTTTGCTGTATTCTGTATTTTATTTCTGTATGGCCCAATCCATTTTTATCAATATGTGCCCCGAGATATTCATCTACCTGTCTCATAACTGCTTTTTCAGTGATGTGTACTTCAAATTTAGCATCACTATTCACCACCAGATACTCTGTTTTTGTAGTTCAAGTCTTTGTTAAGCATAAGGGACTTAACTGCGGTGTCATCAGTCCCTAAACTTACAAACTACTCATGAACTAGCTAACACTAAGGACGGTACAAATATCCATGGCCGAGGAGGGATTCGAACCCCCGACCGTAGTGGCCGTGCAGACCGTACTGGAGCGCCTCAGTCCCCTCGGCCACCGCGGCCGGCTCATTTGTCGTTCCCATCTATTATATTCGTGATATAATCGTCGTATCATGAACTCAAGGTCATAATCATCTTGTACTAAAATAGATAGATGGTCAGCAAAACTTAATGAAAATATCTGTAAATCGTTGACAGTCATTCACATTCCTCTGCATCTGTTCTTCCAATTTCGGAGAGCACTTCTACATATAAATTGAACAATATGGGTGACATACTGCAACCTTGTCACAAACCTTTAGTGACATTGATAGGTTCTGATAACTTTGAACCCCGTTTAATCTGTACCACATTATCTCTGTACATTTCAATAATAATTTGTAAAAGGTGATCATCCATATCTGTATCTTTCATAGCTTCCCACAGCTTAGCTGTTGCGAAGAATGGCTGCTAGCTCTCAATGTAGAAAAAGTAAGGTATTGCGCATGAGTAGGAGAAACAATCCCATAATGTTCGAATACAGCATTAGTAGTGAGCTTCTTGATGCAGTCGCGGCATTTAAATATCTAAGCGTAACATTGGAAAGCGATATGAAATGGAACAAACATGTAAGGACAGTTGTGAGTATGGCGGACAGCCGACTTCGGTTTATTGGGAGAATTTTGGGAAGATGTACTTCATTTGTAAATGAGACCGTGTAATAAACTCTTGTACGGCCACGTCTTGAGAATTGCTCAAGTGCAGCTGATCATTTTAAAGGAAGACATAGAAGCAGTTCATAGGCGAGCAGCTAGGTTTGTTACTGGTAGGTTCGACCAATGCGCGAGTGTCACGAAAATGCTACGGGAACTCAATTGGTGATCGCTGGAGGAAAGACGACGTTCTTTTCGCGAATTTCTGTTGAGGAAATTTAGAGGGCCGGAATTTGAAGCTGAGTGTAGTACGATCTTGCGCTCGCCTACTTAATTTCGAGTAGTGATCACAAAGACAAGATAAGACAAATTAGGGCTACGAAGGCATATACTCATTCTTTTTTCCTCGTTCTATTTGGTAGTGGAATGCCTAGTAGTGGTACAATGTACCTACGCCACGCACCTTACTATGGATTGCGGAGCAACCCACTAAACTACAGGCCTATTTCATTGACGTCAATTTGCAGCAGTGTTTTGCAACATATCCTGTATTGAAATATTATGAATTATCTCGAACAGAATGATCTATTGAGCCCAGGTCATCACGGATTTAGAAAATATCGTTCATGATAAACACAACTAGCTCTTTATTCACACGAAGTGTATTTCTTGATTTCCAGAAGCCTTTTGACACCGTACTTCACAAACGGCTTTTAATCAAATTGCCTCGTTATGGTATATCGCTCCAAATTTGCGCCTGGATAGGGATTTCCTGTCAGAGAGGACACAGTTTGTAGTAATTGATGGTATGGCATCGACTAAAACAGAAGTGATATCGGGCGTTCCACAGGGTAGTGTTATTGGTGCTCTGCTGTTCCTTAATAAACGCATTGTGGAAAAATCTAAGTACCTCTCTTAGGTTGTTTGCAGATGACGCCGTCATTTACCGTCTAGTAAAATCATCTGAAGATCAAAACCAACTGCAGAACAATCTGAATAAGAGATCAGTGTGTTGTAAAAATTGGCAATTAACTTTAAATAATGAGAAGTGTGAAGCTGCCCACATGAGTACGAAAAGAAATTCGTTAAACTTTGTTTACAAGATAAATCAATCAAGGCCGTAAACTCCACAAAATACTTAGGAATTACAATTACTTCAGACTTAGACTGGAAAGAACACGTAGATAATGTCGTGGGAAAGGCGAACCTGAGACTGTGTTTTATTGGCAGAACCCTTAAAAGATGCAACGGAACTACAAAGAAACTAAATACACTACGCTTGTCCATTCATTTTGGAGTATTGCTGCCCAGTGTGGGATCCTTATCAGGTGGGTTTGACGGAGGACATCGAAAGAGTCCACAGAAGAGCAGCTCGTCTCGTATTGTCACGATACAGAGGAGACAGAGTCTCGGAAATGATACAGGATCTGGGATAGGAATCATTACAACAACGGCGCTTATCGCTGCGGCGTGGGCTACTTACGAAAATCCAATCGCCAACATTCTTCTCCGAATGCAAAAATGTATTGTTGACTCCCACTTACATAGGTAGAAATGATCATCAGAATAAAATACGAGAAATCAGAGCTCGAACGAAGAGATTTAGGTATTCTTTGTTCCCGCGCGCTATTCGGGAATGGAATGGGAGATAAATAGTATAATGGTGGTTCGATGAACCCTCTGCCAGGCACTTAAATGTGATTAGCAGAGTATCCCATGTAGATGTAGATGAAATTGTTACTGAAAAAGTAAAATTTCGAAAACTTACGGAATCCGGTTTTGGGAGCCCATGTAAACGGGGTGACTGATGCGTGAGTTAACAAACAGAGAATAAGGCTGGCTAGTAGTAATTCTTCAGAGAGATCGACTGCTCGCAGACGGAGTAGCCGGGTGCCCTGGATGGAACGGAGGCACGCCCCGCCATCGTCTGCTGCGACGGATGTGCGGATCCAATTGCGCCTACTGTCTCGCCGTCTCGTCTGTCACCATTCAAGCGTGCCGCCGTCTGCTGTGCTCAGCGGCGGGACGCGCCACTTGTCCCGTTCATCCCCACATAATTCTGTCTCCCGGCTCGCAAAAACGACCGTGATTTTCTATACCTGGTCTTTCTTTCTCCATAAAAAGACAACCTGTTCGTCGAAAGGGCTTTCTACGCTATTAACTATAGGGGAAGGTCGACTAGCCCCGGACGGCGGGTAACCGCGAACATATCAATTTCTAAGGAACCAATGACGTTGCGTTGGCAAGACTGCATTTGAAATGTGTGCCCCGTGCAGTAAAAAACATATGCAAGTCATAAAATGCATTTTTAAAACCATCGGATGTTTATTAAAAACCTTGTAGGGTAAGGTGGTACAAATTCGATATAGGTACAATTCCGATCAATATAAGTTTTCACGCCATTTGTCTGTCTCGTAGTGTCTCGTTGTGTCGCGTTATAGAGTATCAGGTTTCTACAGCTCCTCCTGTATTTTCCAAGAATACAGCACTTTGCGATAAGGAGATATAATTTTTCCCCCTTTAAGAGGTAAGTGAAGCTACTTACTCTAATGCGCTTTTATAAATGATCTATTTAAGGGTGACTGGATTCGCTGCCAGAAATGCAACGTTTGGTGCCACGAAGTATGCGTTGGAGCGTGACAGAAAAAGTGCTTTTTTTGTGGAAGATATCCGTAATCAAAATTGTACGCGAAAGTGATCACAATTGTACCTAGTGTGGTACATTTTCGATCGATTTTTCTCAATTCCGTAACCTTTTTTCGTGTTTATACCAACATTTGTAACTGTATAATGTTTGTGTCACATATTCATTAAACATCCAAGAACAAGTGCCATAGTTAAAATTATTCCTTTTCTCAATTTATTTCCAGTTATAATAACATTTGTCCGAAATGATCGAAATTGTACCACCTTACCCTGTATCAGGCGATTTCGGTCAATAGACCATCTTCAAGGATAAAAAGGTGTTAAAACTGAATGGTAAAATGCATCAAATAAAATACATGTAGTTGAGACAAACAGGAGTCAGTATGACTAAAAATATTAAAAAAAAAAATAAACAGTGGTCATCTTAGATAAAACCTATCAGTCAACACAACATAAAAGGTAAGAACAGTCTATAAATTTTATCCTTCAAGATGGTCTATTGACCGAAACCGGTTGATATATAAGGTTTTTAATAAACAGCCGATGGTTTTAAAAATGAATTTTATGAAATATATTACGGCTGTAGACACTCCCTCCACCAAAGCATTCATTATGCAAGGCAGTTGCGGCATAGCCGATTCAAATGTTCAAATGTTTGTTAAGCTTATGGGACTTAACTACGGGGTCATCAGTCCCTAAACTTACAAACTACTTACGAACTACCTTATACTAAGGACGGCACAAATTACCATGCCCGAGGAGGGATTCGAACCCCCGACCGTAGTGGCCGTGCAGACCGTGACTGGAGCGCCTCAGTCCCCTCGGCCACCGCGGCCGGCGAGGCATAGGCGCCGAGCGACCTACTCGCAACTGTGAATTTTTCGACGCTCGTGTTGAACTTCGTTGGCGGTGTTCACCCGCTATAAGTTAGTTTTCGTACTTGTTTAACATTTTAATTTGTAGGAAATTTCATATATTTAAAGTCTGTAATAATATTTGTAACATTCAGAGCTATGTCTGAAATTATTGCACGACAACAATCGGGTAGCACCGTGCACAATAATTTCGTGTACCTCCGGACATTATTTAATGTTTTTAGTTTAGCTTATTTGTGCAAAGTAATTTACGATGTGGTTTCTATTAGTGCAGGAAGACTTGAAATATTCCGAAATTTAAGGGAAGAATTAATAATAGCGGAAAATGGAAGGGAAATAATATGAAAGAAGGAGGAAGATAATTTATCAGTAAGACGAGTGGTAGACAGGTACGACGTACCAAGAACCTCACTCGTCGATCTCCTGAAATGTTTGAAAAGTGGCAAGGAGACTGTTTTCCAACCGAAGTTAGGACGATTTGTATTCACATTTTCAGGGAATTTTTTCTAAACAACTTCATGACCATGTTAAAGAACAACCATCTGATGCCATTGAAATGAGTTTTTGAAATAAGCATTTGATTTTGCAGAAGCGTTCAAAATCCCTCATAGATTTAATGAAGAGAAGGGTCATCTCCATTCAAAATAAGGTGTAGAAGAGAGACAGAAAAGTAAATGCAATAAAAAGGACGAGCCGAAAAAACAAAAAGGTAAAGACACTAAAGAAACGTTCCAGACAAAGACAAATATTCACAGTCTCTCTGAAGAGGATCAAGGAAAAGAGACGGAACGCATCATATGTGGAGAAACCTTTGAAGACGACTGGATTCAGTGTTATGACTGCAAGGACCTGGCCCATGAAAATTATGTTTATATAGATCCTTCCGGTATTTAGTTTTACTAAAAGTGGGGCTCCGTCAAATATGTATTAAAAACTGAATAAAATCCATACAGTTTTAATACATATTTGACGGAGCCCCACTTTATGAACAAAATGGATCCTATAGATTGTTTTATAGGCAGGTTGGTTACACTTCGGATAAAAGATGGGGATCAGCTAGTTTAAAGTCCTTGTAATATATGGTTATGGCCTAAATGAAATAAGCACCTGATGATGCAAATTTAATTTGCGAAACCGGTCGTATGTTCTCAAAAAGGAATTTATAACAGTGTGTTGTCAAGAAAATGAATCAATTCGATTGCGGTTGCCCGAAGAATAAAGTATTGTGTCCACATTTGTGCAGATTTTATCGCGGTATTCAAATGTTCAAACCTTTGTAATTCTATGGAACCAAACTACGTTGGTCATCAGTTCCTTGTCTTACAAACTACTTAAACTAAGTTAAACTAACCTAAGGACAACACACACATCCATGCCCGAGAGACGATTCGAACCTCCGACGCGGGAGGCCGCTCCAGACTGCTCGGCTAGTCCTGCGCGGCTTATCGCGGTAAATGCCTAATGATGCAGTAAAGCGAAACGGAAATAAAATAAGGAAAGTCGGCCATATAATTTCCGAATGATCTTTTCCAGAGTTTATCTTGAGTAATTTAGTGGGGGAAATTATAAATCCTTATTTTAGTTACGTTTCGTGGGTTTGAAACCCGCTCCACTCGAATGCGAACCCTGAGCCTAATCCACAGCGGCCTCGCCGACCCTTTGTGAAGGCATCCATTAGGGTTGAGATCTGCCCTGGCCGCTAGTAGGGGAGGGGGGGGGTTTCCAGCTGGCTGCCTCTGAACAGGCGGGCCTTGTTATCGGGGTTGTCTCCCTTATGCTTCCAGAGCGCTTTGCCCTGAAATTCGGTTACACACTCGAGCTGGCCCTTCTCCTTGGGTGGCCTGCTGGAAGCTTCAGTGTGGCCGCCGATCTTCCGGAACACTGAGAAAACATGAGGCGACACAGCAGTTGCAAGAGGACTGCTTGGAGGGAAACCTACAGTCTACTGAAACGTTCTCCACACGTCACGTCCTTTTGACTTCAAGCGCAATAATCAAGACAGTAGGAACTGCAGTTGATTTCCGTCTGCGTTAGAAAGGCTTTACTTATATGGCAGCCTGCAGATTTCATAGTTAACGGTTTGCTATCGTCACTCGCATTTCATGAAAATACTAACGTTGTCCGAATACGTCTTTAGTTCGATCTTGTGCATGCCAATCTCCTTCTTAAACATCTTGTCTCGCCCGGCCCAGTTGAGTTTCGTTTTCGTGCATCTCAACCCTTATGACGTATTATCCTATCCCGAATAATATGTCATACAGTTGTTGTTGTTATGGTCTTCAGTACGGAGACTGGTTTGATGCAGCTCTCCACCGTAGTCTAGCCTGAGCAAGCTTTTTCATCTCCTCATAAGAACGGCAACCTACATCCACTTGAATCTGCTTACTACATGCATCTCTTGGTTTCCCTCTGCAATTTTTACCCCAAACACTTCCCTCCAATGCTAAATTTGCGATTCCTCGATGTCTAAGAATGTGTCCTACCAAGCGATCCATTCTTTTAGTCAAGGTATGCCAAAAATTCCTTTTCTCACTAATTCTGTTCAGTACCTCTTCATTAGTTATGCGATCTACCCACCTAATCTTCAGCATTCTTCTGTAGCACCACATTTCAAAAGCCTCTATTCTCTTCCTGTCCGCACTGTTTATCGTCCATGTTTCACTCCCCTACAAGGCAACACTCCACACAAATGCTTCCAGAAAAAACTTCCTTACACTTAAATTAATATTCGATGTTAGCAAATTCCTCTTTTTCAAAAATACTTTTCTTCCCATTGCCATACTGCATTTTATATCCTTTGTACTGCGACCGTCATATGTTATTTTACTACCCAAGTAACAAAACTCATCTACCATCTTCATTGTTTCGTTACTTAATTTAATTCCTTCAGCATTGCCTGATTTTCTAAGACTGCATTCCATCACCTTTGTTTTACGCTTGTTAATGATCATTTTATACGCTCTCTTCAACACACTGTCCATTTCATTCAACTGTTCTTTCAGGTCCTTTGCTGTCTCTTGACAGAATTACAAAGTCATCAGCAAAACGCAGTGTTTTTATTTCTTCACCCTGAACGTAAATCCCTATTCCAAATTTTTCCTTGTTTTCCTTCACCGCCTACTCGATGTACAAATTGAATAATATCGGAGAAAGACTACAACCCTGTCTTATTCCCTTCACAACTAATGCTTGCTGCGGTGGAGTAGCCGAGCGGTTTAAAGTGTCTCGCTGCGGATCGCGCGGTTGCTCGCCGTGGAGGTTCGAGTCCTCCCTGGGGCATGGGTGTGTGTGTTTGTCCTTAAGTTAGTTTACCTAGGTTTGAGTAGTTTGTAAGCTACGGTCTGATGACCACGCAGTTTGGTCCGATAGATTTACAACATTTGAACTTTTTTTTGAACAACTAATGCTTCCCTTTCATACCCTTAGAGTCTAATAACTGCGGTCTGGCTTTTGTACAAGTTGTAAATAACTCTCCTTTCCCTGTATTTTACCCCTGCTGACTTCAGAATTTGAAAGAGTGTATTCCAGTCAACATTGTCAAAAGCTTTCTCCAAATCTACATAAGATAAAAATGTGGGCTTCACTATGGTTTTTTTTATTTATTTTTTATTTTATTTTATTTTTTTTCAAATACTACCCGCAACAACTAGCTTGTCACGAGAGATCCAAAATATTCACTATATTCTCGCCAAACTCACCCTTATTCGCACCACTAAAAAGTACTTTTCCTAAGAAACAAAAATACGTCTTCTCACAGTCTACTAAAAGGCCTCTATATTTACATGGTCGATTCCTCCTCCCCAAGAGATCAATACCTAGTGACACCTACGGTATTGAAGGTCGAGACGCACTCTCGTGGCAAAAATCCTTGCGGCGCCCATGTTCCAGGGATGTTTGCGACAAAAAGATTAAGTGGGACACACTATATATCGGAATTCCATTTGGTGCGGTTTATCCAAGATGCTGTATTTGCCTTTGGCGAGTCGGGTCGTTCAGTCCCTTTCGCCTGGACACAAGGCCACATAGGTATACCGGGCAATGACCGTGCTGATCAGCTGGCCAAACAGGGCACCACTTCACGATCCCTGGACATAGGCCTCCCACAAACAGACCTCAGATCCCAGTTAAACCGCAAGGTCCTTGGGGTTTGAAGTTCTGATTGGGTAGACTCGACCGAACCGAATAAGCTCCGTGCATTAAGCCCTCCACCGCAGCACGGAAGACCTCACTGAGGGCTTCTCCGGGGGGTCGGTTGTTTTCTGTCGGCTCCGTATTGGCCATACTTGGCTGACGCACGGTCACCTTCTGCGTCGCGAGGACCCTCCTCAGTGTCGATGTGGTGCGCCTCTGAAGTCGCCCACATCATGCAGGAATGCCCCAATTTAGCCGCAGAGCGACGAAATTTTAATATCCCTGACGACGTGAAGCTTGCTTTAGCTGACAATGCCTCCATGGTTGATTCAGTTTTAAATTTTATCCGCGAGTGTGGATTGTACAAATCCATTTAAAGTTTCTTGTGTGTTCGTCATTGATCTGTTCTCCACTCGCCTAAGTCTTTTAGGTAGGTGTTTTTAACGTGTACCAGAGTGGCTGGATGTCTTACTTATACGAGGCGTGTCCAGAAAGTAAATTCCGTTTGATTATATAAAGCGAACGGGTACAGATACATAAAAAATATTGATTGTACAAAAATCTACAACTGTTAAACTACTTTTCTACATAGCTTCCGAAATTTTGTAGGCATTGTCATAGCATGACACAAGGTTTTGTGTGCCGTTTTCATAGAATGTTGCCGCCTGTGTATTCAACCATGTGGTAACTTCTTTCAGCTCGTCATCATCGTTGAAGTGTTGTCCACCAAGGACAGATTTTAGGGGCAATAAGAGGATTACTGTCAAAAGATTTTTTTTTTCACGATAATGCCTGACCTCACACACCGAATGTGACCCAACAATTCTTACGGGCCAGTCACGGTGGCCGAGGGGACTAAGGAGCTCCAGTCACGGTCTGCACGGCCACTACGGTCGGGGGTTCGAATCCCCCCTCGGGCATGGATATTTGTGCCGTCCTAGTTCGTAAGTAGTTCATAAGTAGTTTGTAAGTTTAGGGACTGATGACCCCGTAGTTAAGTCCCATAGACTATACAAACATTTGAATTCTTACGGAAATTTCAATGGGACCTGTTTGATCATCCTCCATACAGCTTGGACCTCTCTCCTAGCGACTTTAATCTCTTCTTACACCTAAAATCTGTCCTTTGTGGTCAACACTTCAACGACGATAAAGAGCTGTTACAACATGGTTGAATACAGAGGCGGCAACCTTCTGTGAATGATGCATACAAAAACTTGTGGCACGCTATGACAAGTGACTAGAAAATTTCGGCAGTTATGTGGAAAAGTAGTTAAGAGTTGTAGAATTTTGTGCAATAAAAATTTCTTCTGTATCTGTGTACAGTTTCATTTTATTACCAAACGGAACTTACTTTTTGGACGAGCCTCGTGTTTTTGTTATCACCCAGCAAAAACACAATTTTTTTTCCAACTTTGAAGTTTTAACGCATTTACTTAGGGAAGCTTAAGACACTGTTTTACCTCCATAACTGGAACAAGGGACTGATAACCATTGCCGTTTAGTCCTTTCCAAAAACCAACCATCTACATACATACTCTGCAATTCACCGTAAGGTGCGTGGCGGAGGCTACACTGTACCACTACTAGCAATTTCCTTTACTATTCCACTCCCAAATTGAACGAGGAAAAAAAAAAAAAAAAGCCTGTATGCCTCCGTACGAGCCCTAATTTCTCTTATCTTCTCTTTGTGATCTTTACGCGAAATGTAAGTAGGCGGCAGCAAGATCGTACTACACTCAGCTTCAAATTCTTTCTTCCAGCGATCCCCAATTGAGTTGCCGGAGCATTTCCGTGACACTCGCGCATTGGTCGAACCTACCGGTAACAAATTTAGCTGCTCGTCTCTGAACCGCTTCTATGTCTTCCTTTAAACAGATCTGCTGCGGGTCCCAAACACTTGAGCAATAATCAAGACGTGGTGGTACAAGCGTTTTATATGCGGTCTCCTTTACATCTTCCCAAAATTCTCCCAATAAACCGAAGTCGGCTGTCCGCCTTACTCACAACTGTCCTTACATGTTCGTTCCATTTCATATCGCTCTGAAATGTGATGTCTAGATATTTGAACGACGCGACAGCATCAAGAAGCTCACTACTAATGCTGTATTCGAACATTATAGAATTGTTTTTTCTACTCATGCGCATCATCTTACATTTTTCTACATTGAGAGCTAGCTGCCATTCTTCGCACCAACTAGAAATTTTGTCTAAGTCATCCTGACTGTTTGTCAGTCAGTTACAGACGACACCCTCCCATACACCACAGCATCATCAGCAAACAGCCGCAAATTACAACTTACTCTGTCCATCAGATCATTTATATAGATAGAAAATAATAGCGGTCCTATCACACTCCCCTGGGGCACGCCTGACGATACACTCGTCTCTGATGAATACTCGCCGTCGAGAACAACGTACTCCGTTACGAAGTCTTCCAGCCAGTCACAAATCTTCGTTAGCAGTCTGCAGTGTGGCACGGCGTCGAACGAGAAAAACACAGTCCGCCTGTTCTTCTGTATCTGTGTACAAATTCATTTTATTACCAAACGGAACTTACTTTCTGGACGCGCCTCATATTTTTGTCATCACGCAACAAAAACACTCTTGTAATGTCTGCCCTTTTATCGTTTATTTTTTTTTATTTGTTCTTTTTAAACTTTGAAGTGGTAACGCATTTACTTAGGGAAGCTTAACACACTGTTTTTCCCTCCATAACTGGAACAAGGGACTGATAACCGTTGCCGTTTAGTCCCTTCCAAAAACCAACCAACCAACGAACTTCCATTCCGAAACGCCCTCGTAAAACGCGGTTAACGGAGAGTGTGATATTTCGTTATTGGAGACTGTACCGGGCGGTGACACGGTCGGCACAGTAGCCGAGGTTTCTCTCTCGGTGGGGACTCGACAGGCGCTATCGGCGTGTCCCAGAGGAGGATGTAGCTGGTCCGGAGTCTCGGGCAGGTCGTTATCGGCTGCATAGCGCGGGAGCGGCGGCGTGAAGACACCGCCACCAGCCACAGCCGGCAGCCGGCGGGCCTCCTAATGTCCGGCTTTTTGTAGCGCCTAAGCGGTGGCACGCATTCCCTCCTAATTTGTCCTCATCCCGTTGTCTGGGGAAAAGAGTCTCCAGCCGCCAGTGGGCGCGCACCTGACCCCGAGCCGACACCGCGGAATGTGGGGAACCTCCAGAAAAGAAACAGAAATTTACAGCGCTTTGAAATCGGCGACAGTTGAAAATTTGTCTCATGCATGCTCATCTATTTTTTCATCTACATCTACATTGGATACTCTGCAAATCATATTTAAGTGCATGGCATGGGGTTCATCGAACCACCGTTATACTAGAATGAAACTTTCACTCTGCAGCGTAGTGTGCGCTGATATGAAACTTCCTGGCAGATTAAAATTGTGTGCCGGAACCGGGACTCGAACCTGGGAACCTTGCCTTTCGCGGGCAAGCGCACTACCGACTGTGTTATCCCGAAACGACTCACGATGCCGCCTCGCAACTTTACTTCCGCCAGTACCTCGCCTCCTACTGTCCAAACTTCACAGAAGCTCTCCTGCGAACCATGCAAGACTAGCACTCCTGAAAGAAAGGATATGGTGGAGACATGGCTTAGTCACAGCTTAAGGGATGTTTCATATCAGCACACACTCCGCTGCAGAGTGAAAGTTTCATTCTGGAAACATCCCTTACGCTGTGGCTAAACCGTCTCCACCATATCCTTTCTTCCAGGAGTGTTAGTCTTGTATGGTTCGCAGGAGAGCTTCTGTGAAGTTTGGAAAGTGGGAGGCGAGGTACTGGTGGAAGTAAAGTTGTGAGGCGGCATCGTGAGTCGCGTCGGGATAGCACAGTCGGTAGTGCGCTTGCCTGCGAAAGGCAAAGGTCCTAGGTTCGAGTCCCGGTTCCAGCACACAATTTTAATCCGCCAGGAAGTTTCACCGTTATATTATTTTATCTCCCATTCCATTCTCGAATAGCGCGCGGGAAGAAAGAACACCTGAATCTCTCCGTTCGAGTTCTGATTTCTCGTATTTTATTCTGATGATCATTCCTACCCATGTAAGTGGGAGTCAACAATATATTTCCTCTTTCGGAGGAGAATGTTGGCGATTGTAGTTTCGTAAGTAGCCCACGCCGCAGCGATAAGCGCCGTTGTTGTAATGATTCCCATCCCAGATCCTGTATCATTTCCGTAACGCTGTCTCCCCTGTATCCTGACAATACGACACAAGCTGCCCTTTTTTGGACTCTTTCGATGTCCTACGTCAAACCCACCTAATAAGGATCCCACACTGGGCAACAGTACTCGATAAAAGGACGTACAAGCGTAGTGTATGCAGTTTCTTTAGTAGTTCTGTTGCATCTTTTAAGGGTTCTGCCAATAAAACGCAGTCTCTGGTTCGCCTTTCCCATGACATTATCTACGTGCTCTTTCCAATTTTTTGGCCACTTTAGGTTATCCTTCTCTTGGTTACTGTCATTCTCTTAAGGAATATGATGGTTTAATTAGCCAAAAAATGTTCAAATGTTTGTTAAGCTTACGGGACTTAACTGCGGGGTCATCAGTCCCTAGACTGACAAACTACTTATGAACTACCTTACAGTAAAGACGACACACACATCCATGCCCGAGGGGGGACTCGAACCTCCGACCGTAACGACCGTGCAGACTGTGACTGGCGTGCCGCAGACCTCTCGGCCACTGCTGCCGGCGTTTAATTAGCCACACCATTTGTTTTGAATCTTTACGCTACATTCAGTACCCTTTTTTGACTCACTTTAGGTTACGGTAGTAAAAGTGGGCCTATGCGATTGTCTTTTGACAGCTTCAGATTTAAATTATAATAACGGCATAACTATTCATCTGAGACGAAAATTGAATAACCGAATTTGTAGAGGAGAAAATTCTCTACAACTTTGCTCTCTTATATTTTTTTTTCATATGTCGTAGCGTATATTTGCAAAAATAACGGCGATTTTGGGATGTATGTCTGTCTGTCTGTCCGTAACGTGTTCCCTGTTTTTAAGACGAACCGTTCAACCGATCAACACCAAATTTTTCAGACATGATTGTAGGCCGCCAGAGACCAGAACCTCCCTTTTTCAAATTTTTCGGACAAAAATACGGCAGTAAAAAAAAAAGCCGTTTGTAATATAATTGTAATTGCAAACTAACCGTTCATCTGACACGAAAATTGAATAACCTAATTGGTAGAGGAGAAAATTCTCTACAACTTATCTCCCTTACGTTTTTTCATATCTCGTATCGTTTGAGACATATTAGCAAAAAAAAAAAAAAAAAAAAAGTTTCACGTGACATTCCATGCGTATTTGATGATTTTCTTATTGTAACTTACACGTTGTCATTTCAAAGCAACGGCACACTGAGGAATTAACAAAAACGCATCGTTCTTCGTACGATAAATGATAATTTAATGTCCACAAATGCCATATTAACATCTGTTAACAACGGCACAGGAATAGTATAAGATTTAAAAACTCCTGTTTTGATTTATAGCCGTAGCGTAGTGGGCAAGGACAGGATTGTAACGCGAAAGGGTGGTGGTTCCAAACCCGCCATTACCAAATTTTTTTCCTAAAAGGGTTTCAGACACTCTTATTAATTTATTTATTATTATTTAGATTATTATTTTGGTCCAAAATGTTTGAATAAACTTATAAAACTACAAATCTAAAGTGGGCCGTAAAACACGTCAGTGCGATTTTTAATTTTTTGCGTCTACCTCTCTTTCTCTGTCCCAAAGCATACTGTGGTCTGTTTGCGGTCTGACCGATTGGAAACTCCAGTTTTTTCCGTCTAAATATTAAGTGAAATAAAATAAATACACTCGCATTTATGAATAAGAGTCAGTATCAGGTGAACAATTTAATAGTGACATATAAAAATTGGGCTGCTAGTGTAGAGTAGCAATTCGGAAAATTTGGATCGATGTTATTGTGTTGTTTCTGCATTTACATCACAACTTTGGGAAACCTCTGGAAACCTTGCCCGGTAACTGAGAAAGGAACTAATTTTAAATTACCTCTCCGTGTTTTCTAGATAAAAATATAAAGCCCTATTCTATATGGTTCTCGGTGTAACTGATTTAAATGATGACTCTGTCGTTATGGACAGTGTACATCATGTGTTTATGGAAGGTATGCATGTATTATACAAGGTGTACATAAAGTCCGTGAACACTTTTACCTTAAATTAAGTAGTTTGTAAGCTACGGACTGATGACCACGCTGTTTGGTCCGATAGATTTACAAACATTTGAACACCGATGTAATTTCTTATCGACTTTTTTTGGGAGCATGGTGCCTCAATGCGTTCGGACACTCCGCCGCGGCTCGTAATCGGAGGAAAGGGGGAAAATCTGATGCATGATTGGCTTTTGTAAAGGATATTAACACCTTAGCTGGATTCATAGAAAATACAATTATGCGAATAAATATCGTAGACGAGATAACTTCAAAAACACCTCCCATTTTAAACTACACCGGTCGATATCTCTGGAGTGGCACAATTCTGCAAAAAAGTCTCTGATAAAAGTTGTAAGGTTTGAAGGGGGTCATGCAATGATTATCTTTAAATGATCTTAAACACTGTTTTGAAGGACAAACGAAGCTCAAGTAATTTTTTTCAAAACGTGACGAATTTTCTGGAGGGGACCTTTTATATCGAAACAACAATGATGTATCCAAGTGGTGCACATTGGGTTCCACTAATGCCGACGGTATTTGATTTTAGGTTAATCCCTACTGAAGAATATCAAGACCATTCAAAGTTCACGAAAATTTCCCCTGTGGACAATTGAAGAGTTTTATTGTAATTTTTTCCCGATCTCGCTTCGTTCTCGACAAACTAGTAACATACAAAAAATACTAATTTTTTCATGTAGAATACAAATATGGTATAAAATAGGAGTTAAAATTTGAAAAAAAAAATTAACTTGACTTTGGTTTGAACTTGAAAACAGATTTCAAGATCATTTCGAGATAATCATTCCATGACCCCGTACAAACCTTACAAGTTTTACTAGATACTTTTATTGCAGAATAGTACCAATCCAGAGATTCCGGCCAATGTAGATTAAAATGGGACACATGTGACAGATACGAAGGAGACGGCAAAATGGAATATAGAATAAAATGGGTTTCAAAGATTAATTTTACCGAATGCTATGGACAAAGAATCTATTTCAGCAAGGTCAATAAAATTGGAATTGACTTTTCAATTAACATAAAACTTGTATAGTGAGAACTTTGTATTCATCAATGCACGAGACCTGCACTACAACTATGTCATTAGTCCAGGAATATCTTAATGATTCAGAATGCCTTCGTTAAATACATCCAAACAAGTGAAATATAGAAAAAAAGAAAGAAAAATAGAAAAAAGGTTATGTTGTGACAATAGGAAAAAAGAATTGCCGGCCGCGGTGGCCGAGAGGACTGAGGCGCTTCAGTCACGGTCTGCATGGCCATTACGGTCGGGGGTTCGAATCCCCCCTCGGGCATGGATATTTGTGCCGTCCTTAGTTGTAGATAGTTCATAAGTAGTTTGTAAGTTTAGGGACTGATGACCCCGTAGTTAAGTCCCTTAAGCTTAACAAACATTTGAACATTTTTTTGAAAATAGAATTAGGAAGTAATAAAAATTGATGAAAGAATAAAACTAATGGCATACACAATGAGGAAAAGAATAGTGTCAGTCGTGGAAAGAGTTGAGTGATGAGAAATGAGTAACAAAAATTATTCTGACTTTTTTTTCATAGAAACGAAGAACGTCAACGACGTGAATCAAAGAAATCAAAGCTAACTTCGGAGAAATGGAGATAAGCGAAGAAGAAAGAGGAAAAAGAGAAAAATTCGGAGTAAAAATAAAAATAAATATTAAAGCGTTTAGAGGAGAAAAAAAAGAAGGAAAACACAGGTGCAATTTGGGCAGGAGAAAGAAGAAAACAAATGAAATGAACGAAAAAGTACTGGAAAAAAGAAAGGAAAAAGGTCGAAGATCTTAGTTATTTCATGTGGTTCTGAATAGGTCAAACAATAAAAGAAGGAGCTGCTATTTCGTGTATAACGGTGCTCACAACTCTGCCTTGCGGTTGCTGTAATGGGCTCCAAACGTGGGAACTCAGTCCGCAGTGCACAACGCCCAACGCCCAACGCTCGTAACCTCTCTGTGCCAAAAGGACAGCCAACAGCGGCTAAAAAGAGCAAAAACAAGATGCTAATGGGACTGGAGATGTTAACAGACGATATGTCTCGAGCGCCGCTCTTCAGAGGAGATGACGGTGATAAGTAAGTGTGCTTTGTTACCGGAGGCAAAAAATCGCGGTGTGTAAGAGAACCCGTTTCAGACGTAGAGCAGCAAGTATTTAAATGCGGGTAAGGTGGCGTGTTAGTGGTCTGAGCCACCGGAGGGTAACGACTCGCGAATTTTCTGCCGCTGCACTCAAATAGTATTCTTCCTTTTTCGCCTCGCAGAAAAATAAAGCTCCCACCGATTGCTATGATGTCGGCAGCATGTAAGAACCAGACTTAATCGTCTCTCTTTTTCTCTGCGACCTCTTTCGCTGAAATAGTCGCTGCAGTGCTGACGGAACAGATTGAGCCAGCTTGCAGTACAGGTTGCCGCTTTAGAGTTTTCGCCGGGCCCTGCTTTTTATTCCCATAAAAGCACCTCTCTTTACTGTAACTGACATGTTCGTTTTAGGTTATAAAGTTTTATGTGGCCCCTTTATGAAATTTTCGTAAGTACTTCTAAACTGAAGCAGGAGATGCATGACCTCAGTCAGACATAGTCTTTAAAAAACTTAAATGAAAGAGTCGACGTACGGAGTTCTAAACTAACGCTGCCCAAAACTGGTCAGATCATTTTTATTTTTAACTAATTGTACCCGGGCAAGCGTTGTTGTAACTTGTTACAGATTAATATTAAATAATAAATCAATGTCCAGAGACATATTTTGTCTTCATGTATATCAAAAATATGGTAATTAAGGAGAGCCAAAGAATTAAAATTTATACCACGGCCGGGATTCCAACCCAGGACCTCCTGCCTACTAGGCAAGGACTATAACATTTAGAGATATTGTAAATTATTGATACCAATGACTCTGATTTTTATTAAATTATTTAATACGACAGGCCTTTTTCGGCGTGAATGCCATCGTCACGTGTACCTTGTAAGGTCGCTGCTTCTCTCATATGTATAGGTTCTTATTTACATATGTAAAAGAACTGTAGTTGCTATAGCTCATATATATATATATATATATATATATATATATATATATCAAAATAGCTGTCAAACATCGACAACATAAAAATTATTTTAAAAAAACTATGTATACAGCTATATAAGAGGTATAACAACTGCAGTTCTTTTACATATGTTAATAAGAATCTATACATATAAGAGAAGCAGCGATCTTACAAGGTACACCTGACGATGGCATTCATGCCGAAACAGGCCTGTCGTATTAAATAATTTAATAAAAACCAGCGTCTTTGGTAGCAATAATTTACTATGTCTCTTAAAGACACAAATGACGCAGCTGGCCCAGAAGATTATAAAAGGACTATAACCACTACGCCACAACCTAATGGATATATTGATTGCACAGTCTGTCTTCAAACACGTCTCCCTGAGGTACAAGGTAGGATCGTTCCCATTAACGTTCATTGCTGATCTTTTCTGCTATTGGAGAGCCTCGGCATCATAGATATGTATTTATGTAGGTGAACATGAGGCAGAATTCAAGTTTGTGTTGTAGAGGGAGACGTTCTTCAAGACAGTCCGTGCAATCACTGTATCTATTAGATCATGGTGGTTGTAGTGCTTGCCTAGTAAGTAGGACATTCTAGGTCCCAATCCTGGCCAGGGCACAAATTTTAAGTCATTGCCTACCTACATTTCTATATCTTTGTTACGGATTAAATTAAATGGAAACTATAGAGAAAGCACGCGTTTCTAATACGATATCGCTTTGTGGATGGGAATATGATATGCAGCCTACACTCACGTCTCTCTTTTTCTCTACCATCCTTTCTCTGCCCCTCTCCTCCTCCCCCCTCACTTTGTCCATCTGATCTCGCTCCCCCCTCTTTCTGTGCAGCTCCACTTCTTCCCTCTCCCTCTCATCATGACACTCTCCTGTTCATCTCCTGTATTGCATTTTTGTACGTGCGTGTTTCTGTGAACCATTTTTTTCTCCATATCTACAAAAGCTAGAAATGTAGGTTTGCCGCCACGGCGGAGCAATCGAGCGCATTGAGGCGCTATTCTGTAATGCGCGAGACCGTTCCCCGTCGGGGGTTCGAATCCCCCCTCGGGTATGAATGTTTCTGCTGTCTTTAGTATAAAGTGGTTCATAAGTAGTTTACCCGCTCGGTTAGCCGTGTGGTCCTCCGAGACGGGGGGGCGTACCGGCCCCAGTTCAAATCCGCCGGGCGGATTAACTACAGAGGCCGGAGTGCCGGCCCGCCTGGGTGTGGCTTTTAGGCGGTTTTCCACACATACCCCTAGGTGAATACCGGATTGATCCCCAAGTCCCGCCTCAGTTACACGGTTCGCAAACATTTCGTAATACTTTACGCTTTCGCACACTTATAACACTATACGCAGACATTTGGGGTACACATTTCCTCCTGGGAGGGGGGAGAGGGGGGGGGCTGGGGTGGCGGCAGGAAGAGCATTCGACCACCTTGTAAATATTAACCCATGCCAAATCCACGTTTAACACAGTGCCGACCTTGCATTTGCGGGAAAAGAGCCAAAGAGATAGATAGTTAGAGTTCATAAGTAGTTTATAAGTTTAGGGATTGATAACCCCGCAGTTAAGTCCAATAACCTTCACAAATATTTGAACATTTTGTAGGTTTGCCTTTCCTTAATCTAACAGATCTGTGTAACGAACAGCTAATCTAATCTAATGGCATCAAATTCGATGTGGAGTGGCCAATATTCTTGTGTAGTTCGTGATCGAACTAGTTCGGAAGAGCTCTACCACAGGCGAACTAGCGAACTAGTTCGCAGATCCCTCGCCTCTTAGTTCGTCCGCTCCTTTTCGGAAGACTGACGGGTAACAGCAAGAGGACACGAGAGCGCGCAGAATCGCGTGGTTCCCTTCTGCAAGTTGCCGTCATTTCGACCTGACATGCAGCTCAGCTGTAGTTTTAGTAGCGGTAGCAAAACCCAAAACGAGCGGACGAACTAAAAAGAGCGACCTACTTCGCGGCCGAGCTGCGAACTAAAAGTAGAGCTACCGGTCGCGAACTAAAATATGCACGTTAGGTCGCGAATTATTATATGCGCGATAGGCCACGAACTAAAATATGCGTGATAGGTCGCGAACTAAAATATGCGCGATAGGTCGCGAACAGAATTAAAAATCGCGTGTTTGCCTTCTGCTGATGATAGCCATTTCGAGGTTATCGTCGGCCTGCCAGATAACATAGTTCAGTGCTACAAAATTTCTGGTTTGAAGTATTCTGCACTCTGCAATATCTGACTAATAAATTCCATAATGCCAAGATATAGAGATAATTCTAAACTTAAACGGGAGAAATTATCCACAAACTGTTTCTTTTGGTTTGCGTGATATCGTTAGCGGCTCAAGCAGTAAGCGCATGAAGCAGCTAGGTGGGGGAACTTCTCCCTCCACCTGCATGCGCAGACCACGCCGTTCAGCCGTCACTGGGAGCGGACGAACTAAAAGAACGTACTAGATCGCGGCAGAGTCGCGAACTAAAGTGAGCGCCGATCGCGAGCTATTATGCGCAAGTCTAGTGGTCAACAGCCCTCCCTCCTGGGTTTGTTGACTTTGGAGCCGCTACTGTTCGGTCCAGTGGCTGCTCAGTTGGGCCCACGAGGCTGAGTGCTCCCCGTTCCAACCCCGCCCCCCTTTCCCCCCACCATTCCCCAAGTTAGGACAGTACCGGGAATCGAGCGCGGGTCCTCGTGATGACAATCAGCCGGGCTGTCTACTCAGCTACGGGGGCGGAACTCTTTGTACAGCGAGGCAGTAATAATGGTTGCGTAGTGCAGCGCAGGGGCGTCCATTTATCAACGTCAGGACGCTATGGCGGCGGCTACGGGGGCTCACGGGGTGATGACGGCGGCGGGCAGAGCGCTCGCCTCCGTGGTCCGGCGGCCACAAAAAGAGGCGGCGAGCAGCGTGAGAACGGCAGCCGCCGCACAGGAAAACAGCCCGCGTCACAGACGATAAGGCGCGCTAGCTCTGCCTGCCGCGACGCTCCTCCGCTGCAAACGCACGCCTCATTCCGAAACAGCGAAGAAAGCAGGTAGCCGATTAAGTTTTTTGTTTTTTTTTCTTTTCTCTCCTTTATTTTATTTTTTTTTTAATGGAACTTAACAACGGGGTCATAAGTCCCTAAACTTACAAACTACTTGTTGTTGTGGTCTTCAGTCCGGAGACTGGTTTGATGCAGCTCTCCACAATACCCTATCCTGAGCAAGCCTCTTCAACTCCACATAAGAACGGCAACCTACATCTGTCTGAATCTGCTTACTGTATCCATCTCTTGGTCTTCCTCTGCGATTTTTACCCCACACACTTCCCTCCAACGCTAAATTCACCATTCCTTGATGTCTAAGAATGTGTCCTACCAATCTATCCCTTCTTTTAGTCAAGGTATGCCAGAAATTCCTTTTCTCCCCAATTCTGTTCAGTACCTCCTCATTAGTTACGCGGTCCACCCACCTAATCTTCAGCATTCTTCTGTAGCACCATATTTCAAAAGCCTCAATCCTCTTCCTGTCCGCACTGTTTATCGTCCATGTCTCACCCCCATACAACGCAACACTCCATACAAATGTCTTCAGAAAGAACTTCCTTAGGCCTAAATCAATATTCGATGTTAACAAATTTCTCTTTTTAAGAACGCTTTTCTACCCATTGCCATTCTGCATTTTATATCCTCTGTACTGCGAGCATCATTTGTAATTTTACTGCCCAAGTAACAAAACTCATCTACCTCCTTTATTGCTTCGTTTCCCAATCTAATTCCTTCAGCATCACCTGATTTTCTTACACTGCACTCCATTACCCTAGTTATGCTCTTGTTAATGTTCATCTTATATGCACCTTTCAGCACACTGTCCATTCCGTTCAATTGCTCTTCCAGGTCCTTTGCAAACTACTTATGAACTAGCTAATCCTAAGGACGGCACAAATATCCATGCCCGACGGGGGATTCGAACCCCCGACCGTAGTGGCCGTGCAGACCGTGACTGGTGCGCCTCAGTCCCCTCTGCCACCGCGGCCGGTGATTAAGTTTAGGGGAGAGCGGGGCACATTATATATTAAGAGCTTAAACCAAAAATGTTTGGAAATTTATCGGACCAAACTGCATGGTCATCAGTCCGTAGCTTACAAACCACTTAAACCTAGGTAAACTAACCTAAGGACAAACACATACACACCCATGCACCAGGGAGGACTCGAACCTCCACGGTGAGCAACGCGCGCTCCGCAGCGAGACGCTTTAGACCGCTCGGCTACTCCACCGCGGATAGCTTAAACCCGCAGCTCCGCTCGCGTGCTGCTTGTTTATGATAGATAAGCTATCTTTCAGTAGTGTGCTATTTATTTATTTTTATATTTCCTTATTCGTATGCTTATCCTTACAGAGAAAGAGCTGAAGACATTGTAGCACGCATAGACCAAAGATACGGTCTGTGGAATCACGTTTCGCTGTATGTAAACTCCTTGCTATAGAGTCGCAAACGTCATCTCTGGCCTTCAGTCCGAATTTTTTTATAATTTGACGACTTTCAACCACCATATCTTCCACCCCCTTATAGCTATCGGCATGGAACTGCGATGGTGTACAACGGGAGACTTCGGACAAAAATTACACAAATACCATTCGTTTGCGTTCTGTAGTTTTAGCTGCAGAGCGAAATATTAACACACACACACAAACGTAGAATTTTATATACACCGATAACTTTCCATCCCAATATACTCCACCATTTCATCATTATCAACCCGCAAGCAACAATGCAACCAATAAAACCATTTTCAAAGAGTAAATATAATTTTCAAAGACTAATTATCGTTCCACATTTTATATTCTTCAAATTACTAAATATCTATCAGATCGCTATAAAACCGTTCCTTAAATCTTCCTCAGATATAAATTAGTAACTGTACAAATATTTAATTCTCTGCGTCTTGTCGTTCGGACGCGATAAGCGTACATCGGACAGACATTCACATTAATATATATAGATAAATAGTTACCCGATCGCCATAAAACCGTGCCTATAGCCTTCCCCTGGTAGACATTAGTAACTGTACAAATTTTTAGCGCTTTATGTCTTGTGGTTGAGACGTGAGATACGTACACTGAACAGACATTCACATTTATAGATATAGATTATAAGGTCCAGAGACATAACTTTAACAACAAAGATACGTACTATGAAGGCTATGGTCTTCCCAGTTGTAATGTATGGATGCGAGACGTGGACCATTAGAAAGGCGGAATGGCGAAGAATTGACTCATTTGAATTGTGGTGCTGGAGGAAAATTCGTAGGAAGGTCTAATTTTAAAACAGAAGCTGACTTACTTTGGACACATAATGCGAAGACATGCCTGAGAAAGTGCAGGACAGAGGAAACTGGCGTGCTTTGGTTCATGGGGTAACGAAGAGTCGGAATCGACTAAATAAATAGTGAGAGAGCGAATGGGGCACATTGAACCACGGGGCACAGTGAATCAGGTGGCATAATTTCAGGTAAAGGTATCCGCCTCCGTCTTCTAGTGGACACCGTGGTAGATTGTTACACAGGGGCCCGGGTTCGATTCCCGGTTGGGTTGGAGATGTTCTCCACCGGGGGATTGGGTGTTGTGGTGTCCTCAACATCATTTCATGATCATCATCATCGACGCGCAAGTCGCTCATGTGGCGTCACCTAAAGACTTGCACCAGCCAGCCCGAACACGATCCCAGCCTGTGTCTAACGGCCAAAAATGCCACAAGAAATCAATAAGAGGTGGCAAATTATTTTTTTCTCTGTGCATACGTCAGCAGTACTTGACCCGCTCGGTTAGCCGTGCGGTCTTACACACCGCTTTCCGAAACGGGGAGGCGTACCGGTCCCGGTTCGAATCCGCCCGACGGATTAACGAAGGGGGTCGGAGTGCCGGCCAGCCTGGATGTGGTTTTTAGGCGGTTTTCCACGTCCACCTAGGTGAATACCGGGCTGGTCCCCAAGTTCCGCCTCACACGATTCGCAAACATTTCGTAACACTTTACACTTTCTTACTTACAACACTATACACACACATTTGGGGTACACATTTCCTCCTGGGGGGGGGGGGGGCATGGGGTGGCGGCAGGAAAGGCATCCGGCAACCCTGTAAATATTAACATGCCAAATCCGAATAACGAAAGCCCACCCTGCGTGTGCGGGAAAAGGGCTAAAGAAAAAGAAGAAGGTATGTCAGCAGTACTGCTATACCGACTTCCGTTTGTTTTCTGTAAGATCTCGCTCCCGCCGTTCGTTTTCTGCTGGTGTGATGTTGTTTTCGCTACAGCGAAGTAAATTTCGGAGAATTAATTTATTGGAGATAAGAGCCAAGATTGCTTTTTATCTTGGCTCTTGTCTTCAATAAATTGGTTAAACGATCGCTCCCAAACATGACAAACCTTTATGACAAAGAATACCATGAAGTTCACAGCTTTATAACAATATGAATATTGTGTGTACTCATGCATATCTTCAAATATTAACAATGTTCATATATAACTTCAGTTGAGCTTTGTTTGATATTTGTACTGTAGGATCACATTGAACCAAGTTCTCCCGGTGCACGATGGCACGTGAGCCATGGTTCATTGTGTCCCGAATGATACACCAGAGGAATAAATTTTACAAGCCACAAAAAAAAAGGCAAATAGGAATCTTCTTGAGCAGGAAACTAATGAAGAAAATAGCGAGGTTCATTCTGAAGAGATCAATGACAACTTGGATGAGTCTGTTGAAAATGTAACAACTTTGAAAAATTGAATAAATTATCAGAGACAGATGATTTCTCTTCAACCAAATTTGAACTAAAAAGAAAATGCCAATTTACTGTGTGGTGAAAATTTTGAAACCACAGGACCCAAGACCGAACCTAGCAGGACCCCATTTATGATATCTCCACAGTCAGAGGAATTAGCTGCTTCTTGCGTACACTTTAAACACTTGTTACACGTGTGACACAACACGTGCCAGGACATATAATTTATTCCTGTTATTTAGCATGTATTGAGTTTGAGAAACCTACCTTCAACTCAAAGTCCCGTGTAACACGTGAAAGGGAACTGCGGACGTTTGTGGCAGGTTTGTAATTACGCCTGAGAACATTCAGCGTGCGCCCACAGACGGGTGAGTAATCAGTGTTTCATCTCACGTGCCTCTCGCGAATGGAATGTTAAGCGGAGATAGTAAAACCGCCGGCTCGTTTCCTGTGCTGGGTAGCGACTGACCACGCTAGGATACACGTGTAGTTACACGACTTACTCTCATCCGTGGGATATATTCTCCTCATGCACAGTTCTCTGTTTATCTAGAATGCGCTCTCCATATTTACTGTAAAGAGCAGCGTAAATGTTACTAGTGATTTGTGAAGCTAGCAAGTATTCTTGTAAATTTCTTGTGCGAGTATTAGGTGGCGGTACTGGCTGGAAAGTTGCTCATGAAAATTTTCGAATAGTTCTCAGAGATATATAAAAATAATTCACGAGCTTTATTTCCCCTGATTAAGAAAACCATTATTTCTAGCTACATATGGCTTTCATTAGAAAACACACACACACACACACACACACACAGAGAGAGAGAGAGAGAGAGAGAGAGAGAGAGAGAGAGAGAGAGGGAGGGAAAGAGAGAGAGAGAGAGAATGAGAAAGAGAGAGAGAATAAAAGATGGACAAGCACGTGAAACGCGATGTGGTCTTTAGGCGGGCCTCAGAGAACTCTGAAGCTCAGTAAGTGCTAAATATTTGGAATAAATTCTGAATCTTCCTGTACTGATTTACAACTTTCTTGATTTCTGCACCTCGTAGTAATCATTTTTAGCTGTCTTCTGAAAGAATTTACAAATTACATACAGTATCTTCATCCGGGTTTGAATATTCTAGTGACAACTTGTTTGCCGCGAAGGAGTGGTCGAGCATTCTAAGGCGCCTTGCTGCGGAACGCGCTTCTGCTCGCCGTCGGAGGTTTGAATCCTCTCTGTGGCATGGGTGTGCGTGTTATCCTTAGTTAGTTTAAGTAGTTTGTAAGCCTAGGAAGTGACGCTCAAAGTATTTAAGACTCTTAGATTTACAAACATTGGAACAAATTTTTTCTACTTCTAAATATAAAATTTCATAGATTTAGCTTTAAAAATTCTTTCCTAATCAAGTATTTTGGTACAACTACCCACAACCTATTGCACCATTGATGGCAGAATTCAAAACATCCCGAAACACATTAAAAAAATTCTAACCATGGCTCCAAATCCAAATTTTCACGTTTCTAACATCAAAATAGTCTTAGTAGTACCATTAAAATATTTTCCCTTATTTCACCCACTTAATTATTGAATTTTCAGGATAGTAAATTAACTTCTTTTAATGGAGCAGTTACAGTGTAAATAAATATTTGAATGACATCTGTAAATTAATAGTACTGAAAAAAGAAACATAAATACAATACATAGAGAAACAGTGCAAACATAAATTCTTACAACATGACTACAGTGAATAAAAATAAAATTAAACAAGAATCTGCTGTTTTAAGGGTTGTTCTAAACACAAGGTGATGCAAATATTAGAAACCTGACACACTATTATAACTAAATAAACAAATAGACAAAAATATAGGAATGGGATAGGAGGGTATAGGTGGAGTGCATTGGTAAATTGAGAAGCTTAACAAATCGGAGGTATGCACTCAAACTGAAAAATGGTAAAGACAAACATATTCAACACACTTAAATAAAGAATTACTGTAAGGACAGAGTACAGAATAATTTGGAATATTTCTAACAAAGAAAGATACAAAGCTGGTGTGATACAGTGGGACGCTAGACTGGTATTAACACAGAAAGTAGATGAACAGTGGTTGTACAAAAGTTAAATTAGATATACAACTTCATATCATTAAAGTAAATGTTAGCCAAAAGTACTGGGAATTATTACAAACATATGCTGACTCCAAAATAGATTAAGGTAAAGTATGAAGATACAAGAAGTGGAGGAATATAATGGAACAGGCCTGGATATTCTGTGGATTAGGGTGGGTTCAGAAGTGGTGATGCATTGAGGACTGTTTGATCATTTAATATTAAGCATGTACTGTGAGCTAGATGTTTGTTTATTCCTAAGGCCTCTAGTAGATTTAGTTTCTGGCCTTTGCTGGCTAAGTGGAGTACTTGGGGCTGTGGTTGGTATCTGTGGCCCTCACTCAGAACATGTTCCGCTAAAGTGCAGTCATGATTTTGTAACCTCCAACTACGTTCATGCTAGTAGATTTAGTTTCTGGCCTTTGCTGGCTAAGTGGAGTACTTGCGGCTGTGGTTGGTATCTGTGGCCCTCACTCAGAACATGTTCCGCTAAAGTGCAGTCATGATTTTGTAACCTCCAACTACGTTCATGCTCTCTTAGCGTAGATGCTATGTCTCTTCCTGATTGGCCAATGTAAAACTTGTCACAATCTGGGCAAATAAGGTTTGTATACCCCACTATTAGCTAATAGTTGGGGCTTGGCTTTGCTATTAAAAATGAACTGGGAAGTTGTGTTCCTGGCATAGTAGTGACAAGTTTTGCATTGGCCAATCATGAAGAGACATAGCAACTAGGCCAAGAGAGCATCAACGCAGCTGGAAGTTACAAAATTATGACTCCACTTTTGCTGAACATGTTCTGAGTGAAGGCCACAGATATCAACCACAGACAAAAGTACTCCATTTAGCCAGAAAATGCAAGAAACTAAATCTACTACAGGCCTTAGAAATAAACAAACATCTAGCTCACAGTCCAGGCTTAATATTAAATGACCAAACAGTCCTCAATGCATCACCACTTCTGAACCCACCCTAATCCACAGAATATCCAGACCGGTTCCATTTTATTCCCCCACTTCTTGTATCTCCATATTTTACCTTACTCTATTTTGAAGTCAGCATATGTTTGTAATAGTTCCCAGTACTTTTGGCTAACATTTACTTTACTGATATGAAGTTGTATATCTAATTTAACTTTTGTACAACCACTGTTCATCTACTTTCTGTGTTAATACCAGTCTAGCCTCCCATTGTATCACACCAGCTTTGTATCTTTCTTTGTTAGTACTAATATTCCAAATTATTGTGTACTCTGCCCTTACAGTAATTCTTTGATTGTGAACACTATAATTGAATATGTTTATCTACACCATTTTTCAATTCGAGTTCATATCTCCGATTTGCTAAGCTTCTCAATTCTCCAAAGCACCCCACCTATACCCTCCTATCCAACCCCTATATTTTGTCTATTTCTTTATTTAGTTATAATAATGTGTAAGGTTTCTAATATTTCTAATGTTTGCATCACTTTGTGTTTAGAACAGCCATTAAAAGACCAGATTCTTGTTGAATTTTATTTTTATTCACTGTAGTTATGTTGTAAGAATTTATGTTTGCACTGTTTCTCTGTGTATGGTATTTATGTTTCCTTTTGTCAGTACTATTAATTTACAGATTTCATTCAAATATTTATTTACACTCTAACTGCTCCATCAAAGAAGTTAATTTACTTTTCTGTGTATATCTTCTGCTTCACTGACAACACAAGTTCTTTGACTGAACTTCAGTAAATGTCTGAAGATGGCCTAAAACGCCGAAAATCGATTTACTAAATAAACAAAACCGCAGCACAAACACAAAATTGTGTATTTTAATCTACATGTAAGAACATAGCAGAGGTTTCATCGAACCGCTTTTATGATACTTCTCTACTGTTCCATTCTCTAATAGCGCGCGGGAAAAAGGAACACTTAACTCTTTCCGTTTTCGATCTGATTTCTTTTGTTTTATTATGATGATCATGTCTTCATAAATAGGTGGGTGTTAACAAAATATGTTCGCGTTAGGAAGAGAAAATTGGTGATAGAAATTTCGCAAATAGATCCCACCCCAACGAATAATACTCTCTCTCCCCTGTATCGCGATATTACAAAACGAATTCCCCTTTCTTGACGTAAAGGATGCGAGTGTGCTCTAGGAACTGCAATAGGTGGCGGAAGGGAGTGAGGTCGTAGAGGATCCGCGTGGGGGAAGGGAGACGGATACAGTAAGCGAGGCAGAGGGCGTGGCGTTAAAACGATCTGGAGCTACTTGTAATAGGTGGGGTGGAATCTGCAGAGGATGGAACACATGATGAAAGGCTAGGTTCGAATCCCCCTTCGGGCATCGATATTTGTGCCGTCCTTAGTATTAGCTAGTTGATAAGTAGTTTGTAGGTTTAGGGACTGATGACCCCGTAGTTAAGTCCCATAAGCTCTACAAACATTTGAACATTTGAAGGCTAGGTGTATAACATATCTTCTGTTTTACTGACAACACAAATTCTTTGACTGAACTTCAGTAAATGTCTGATGATGGCCTAATAAGCCGAAAATCTATTCACAAAATAAACAAACAGAAAATTGTGTATTTTAATCTTCATATGTCTCTGTTTCATCCCTTAAGAATAGTTTGAATATACAAACCTTTCTTTTTATTTTTAGACGATCCGCTTTTTCCCGCGGGTTCGCTGAACCGGTGAACACGTTAGCACTGGCCGCCACTGGAAAGCTGGTGTGGTCGGTCTGGCAGGTTGGGAGCGGCAGGGCAGGCTACGGCCAGCTGTCGGCGCTGCGCGGCGGCAGGGTTGCGAGTGGTAGGGGTGTGTGGGGAACCGGTTAAAACAATTAGGCCCGTAATGTGTTTACACGGCCGCGTCGGAATGCCTGATCGCCGGCGAACCGCTACGGCCCGCGGCCATCACACGCCAGGCAGCGGGCGGTCAGCCGGCCAAAGCTATCCGGGTGAAGGCTGTCTACACAATACACCGAGTCTGCAGCCAGTTGTTTCAATCACGCGCACGCTCGCCCTTCGCCACAACGTGATGTAAACACCCCTGCACAAGCTGTTGAAATATGACGATATACTGCCGGAAACATGACCCGCCTGAATCACTCAAGGCTCACCAAGAAGATTCTCGCAGTGACAAGCAGGGGAAAGGCATCCAAGGCTAAGTGGTTCACCTCTGTTAGATCAGACTTGCCGGCCGCAGTGGCCGAGGGGACTAAGGCGCTCCAGTCACGGTCTGCAGGGCCACTACGGTCGGGGGTTCGAATCCCCCCTTGGGCATTGATATTTGTGCCGTCCTAGTTCGTAAGTAGTTCATAAGTAGTTTGTAAGTTTAGGGACTGATGACCCCTTAGTTAAGTCCCATAGACCGAATAAATAAATAAATAAATGGCCATCCTACATGGAGTCTTCCCACTATCTCTCACAAGCAAGAAGTGTACAGGCATCACCAGACCTAAATTGATGGATGAGAGGAAGCAGGCTCACAGCCAGAAGATGAAGGCGTATTGGGCCAAGAAAAAGCAGGAGACCCCATCTGAGAGTTAAGACGAGCCTCGTGGTCCCTAGTAGGCCGAAAAAAAAAAGAAGACAGTTCTGCTACCAGTCACGGATTTGTAGATTTTATTTTAGCAGGACGCATTTCGGAAAATAATTTCCTTTCTCGAGTACTTTTTTGTGATTTCCCATTTAGTTGTGGTGATTTTCATATGTGAGGTTCTGAACTATTTTCTTGCCTCTATGATTTACATTTTAAAGTGGTGTGGTATCTGTAATTTGGCGAAAACTTCGTCTATTCTTCTCAGAACTCTCTCATTATGACTCCTGCATCTATATGGGATACTCTTCAAATCACATTTAAGTGCCTGGCAGAGGGTTCATCGAACAACCTTTATACTATATATCTCCCATTCCATTCTCGAATAGCGCGTGGGAAGAACACCTGAATCTCGCCGTTCGAGCTGTGATTTCTCTTATTTTATTCTGATGATCTTTTCTACCTATGTGAGTCGCAGTCAACAATATATTTTCGCATTCGGAGGAGAATGTTGGCGATTGGAGTTTCGCAAGTAGCACACGTCACAGCGATAAGAGCCGTTGTTGTAATGTTTCCCATCCCAGATCCTGTATCATTTCCGTAACGCTGCCTCTCCTGTATCGTGACAGTACAAAACGAGCTGCCCTTCTTTCGACTCTTTCGATGTCCTCCGTCAAACCCACCTGATAAGAATCCCACACTGGGCAGCAATACTCCAAAAAAGGACGGACAAGCGTAGTGTATGCAGTTTCTTTAGTAGTTCTGTTGCATCTTTTGAGGGTTATGCCAATAAAACGGAGTCTCTGGTTAGATTTCCCATGACATTAGCTACGTGTTCTTTCCAGTTTAAGTCTGAAGTAATAGTAATTCCTAGGTATTTTGTGGAGTTTACGGACTTCACTTTTGATTGATTTATCTTGTAAACAAAGTTTAACAGACTTGAATCCGTTGTGCTGTGAACGTCCCATATATTAATGGATTAGACTGTTCGCGGATGATGCTGTTACTTATCGAATAGTAAAGTCACCAGAAGATCAAAATCAACTACAAAATGATTAAGATATCTGCGTGCTGCAAAAAATGGCAATTGACCATTAATAATGAGAAGTGTGAAGTCATTCATATAACCACTAAAAAAAGCCCGTTAAACTTCATTTACACGATAAATCGGTCAAAACTACAGGACGTAAATTCAACTAAATACCTGGGAGTAACAATTACTAACAACTTAAATTGGAAAGATTACATAGATATTATTGTTAGGAAGGCGAACCAAAGACTACGTTTCATTGTCAGAACGCTTAAAGGTGCAACAGTTCTATTTAAGAAACTGTTTGCACTACACATGTGCTCCCTATTTTGGAGTATTGTTTCGCATTGTGGGATCCCCACCAAGTAGGATTGACAGACGATTTAGAGAAAGTACATAGCACCTCGTTTTGTATTATAGCGATATAATGCGATTTGCAGAGTATCCCATGTAGATGTAGATGTAGGGGAGAGAGTGTCACGGAAATGATGCACGATTTGGGGGTGGAAATAATTAAAAGAAAGACGTTATTCGTTGCGGCGAAGTCTATTTGCGAAATTTCATTCACCAACTTTCTCTTCCGAATGCGAACAGATTTTGTTAGCATCCACCTACATAGGACGACATGATCATCAAAACAAAATAAGGGAAATCAGATCGAAAACGGAAAGATTTAGGTGTTACTCTTCTACTGCGAGCTATTAGAGAATCGAACTGTAGAGAAACATCATAAAAGCGGTTTGATGAACCCTCTGCCATGCTCTTCAATGTGACTTGCAGAGTATTTATGTACATATAGTTGTTTATGTAATTAACGTGGAGGTATAATATGAGTGATATTTTTATTTGAAGTGTAGCTACTTAAAATTAGAACTTGTTAATGTGTTTACATTAGGGGAAAAAAACTTGCGCTAGTTTACTTCTGAAAATCTCATCGGGAAGTTAATTTCAGAGAATTTCTGCTTGTACTTGCAGAAGAGTTTTCACGATATGGTCTAAGCAAGAGGAACTTTCCAGTAGCTCGCTTAAAAAAGAAAATCGAGGAAAGAAATCAAACGCCGCATTTGTTGCATTATTGTTATTGATGAGAGATCATTACGAAAAATAAAGTTTAAGAAAAAATATATGGGCGACGAAACTTATAGGAAGGCGTACACATTTAAGTTATCAAGAAAAACATATGAGTCAAAAAGGCAGAGAACTTAGCTAGGAAGAAACGCTCTGAGAACGTTGTCTGCAAGTTCTGAGTATCTTTTTTCTATGGAGCAATTAAATATTCGAGAACAACATACAAAAATGTACTAAGCTATAGCACCAAGAAATGAAATTTTAATTATTCGCCTTAATTATTTATTTAGCCTATGGCTTGCAGAAACATGTATTACAATTATATACAACCAGCTGAAAACCCGGCGTTGCCCGGGTAGTTATTTATTTATTCCTGCCATTTTTCAGGTATATATTGATTTTTATACGGGCTGTACGACTGTAAAATTTCTTGGGAATACAATTTGGGAATACAATTAGTATTAAAGAAGTAATAGATTAAAACTTGGTGTGTGATGTGGTGGTTTTCCATGAACGTTGCTGTTTATGTGCTCATATCTCATGAACTACGTGTCGTACTCTGATACAGTGTAGAAGGTACACTTAGCTATATCTTAACTAAATGACGCGTGTATACTGTGTGTAAAATTTCCTGTGGCTACAAATTGTAGTGTAGAAATTATAAATTGTAAAGTCGTACCAAATACCGTAGTTTTAGTCGATGAACAGAAGAAAAGTAGTAAGCGAGAAACTTTTTTCCTTTCATTATTTTGATGTGTCAGCGAGAAAAAGTTTAATAAAGGTTTGAAATTATATTTAAAGTTTGTTGTAAGTCGATAAGTACGCTCATTCTCATATATTGTATTTATAAAGTCTCTTCGCATTATGTAGCAGTTTGTTGCAACTCTTATTGTTTATGATGTTATATCTCCTCAACCATGTGTCGTATGTGGTTCGTACTGATACAGTAATTGTTATCTTCGTTAAGGAATATGTGAACCAAACTTGGTTGAAATCGGTCCAGTGGTTTAGGAGAAAACGGGCAGCATTGTCGCTTAATGAAGCAGTTTTTCGCGCATCTTATTGTTTATGACATCATATCTCGTGAACTATTTGTTGTACGTAATTCTTACACTCACGGCGACCGTCATCATGGGTTGAAGCTTACGTGTGCAAAATTTCATAAAGAATGGATCTAAACTGTAGATTTGTGTGCAACACGTACACACACACACATACACATACAAAAAAAAAAAAAAAAAAATAAAAAAAAAATCGGACACTCTGCTTTATATATTAGAAGATTGGATTGATAAAACATAGCATAAAATAATAAGAATTACTACAGGCATATATATTGTGCCACGTTTGACGACGATGAAACCAAGGAAAGTTACTTATAGATGCAATAATCATAATATTTGTATTTCGGCTGTGATGAGCAAGTTGAAGTAATCAGTTCTGAATAGTGGTGCATGTACCTTGTCATAAAGGTTCCTCATCTACAAAAATCCATAATGGTCTCTTCCGCCAACCATATTAGTGATTTACAGTGGCAATGAGATTCACAAGGGAATGACTTCCAGCCTTTGACCCAGCATTTCTTCCGCAGTGAGCTGCTGCCAGCTCATAAGGCCATTGTCGAAACTAATCGGAATCTTAATTGAAACGCGCTGTCAGAATGCAGACAGCGGCTTCTGACAAAACAAAGGCGACCTCGTTAAGCCAGTCATTTCTGCCCGCTGAGCATTACATGCTTCATTGTTATTGGCCAATGTGCTGCTTCCCAAGTGAAACCGTCTACGTTGGAACCTCTCTCTACTTTTTATAAATCTTGTTGGATGACACTCCTAACTCACAAACTACTCGTACGTGTACCATCTGAGACAACCCTTCCTCGTTTTGCGATGATTTGAAAATTACGTATTTGGTGTAAAAGTGTAACCACGAGCCCACGAGATATTTATTAGCTACAAGAATTACTTGGAAGTGAATTAGACAGAAACGAATAAATGTTTGAATTTTAGTGTTATTCTGAAATGTTTCAAAGCGATATTTTAACACCAACTTTCGAAATTTAGATGTTTGTGAAGCTTATGGGACTTAACTGCGACGTCATCAGTACTCGAAATGTATACATTATTTCGAGCTCAATTTTTTAATTAAAGAAACAAGTGTAATTAAACGCAGCACTTACCTGACTATATGAGGCAAGTGTACGGACTAAGGCAGCCGTGGAAAATCGCGCTTTATGGATAAGATAAAAAGAGAATGTGTAGTATTCGTGTTGCACGATTAGTAATTAATATCTCGCTCTGTGCGGTAGTGTACGTACTACAACCTCTGACTATAAAGTTCGGTGAATGATTTCATAACAGTTGATCGCGAGGCCTACCAGAAAGACAGGCCCCAGCACAGTCATCGTGCAATGTAAGCAATGAAGTTCCCGCGGTCTACGAGAAAGACAGACCCCAGCGAAGTCGTCGTGCAATGTAAGCAATGTAGTTCCCGCGGCCTACGAGAAAGACAGGCCCCTGCACAGTCGTCATGCCACGTAAGCAAGATAGTTTCGACCCGGAGTGATCGCTAGCTCATTGGCTGCCCGCTATGAGGCAGTTGGCAGTGCCCCAGCGGCCGGCCAATCTTATAGCGATCGCGCCGGCTCGGAACTACCTTGCTTACATGGCATGATGTGTGCGCTGAGGCAACACCACCTAGAAGACAAGGCCTTACAACAGGCCGTTCCTACGTCACACTTAGAGGCCGCGGCCGCTGTCTGACTGGCTCGTCGATGCGCGGCGGTGGGCGTGCCCCAGCGGACAGCCAGTGAGTTGGCGGCCGCGGCCTCTAGTGTGACGTAGGAACGGCCCGTTGTAAGGCCTTGTCTCTGAATGGTGTTGGCTGAGGCCTGTCTTTCTCGCCGGTCACGGGTAGTTCCGAGGCGGCGCGATCGCAAGTTCAGTGGCTGGTTGCTATGAGCACAGACAAATATATACAGATGGAAAACCTCCGTAAGGGCCTGGTCCTACGCTCAGGGGTGCGGGGAGGAAGGGTTTCCAGCAGTTCCGTAAGATGTCCCATGATGGCGCTGCAGTCAGAAGCACCTCTTTAAACTGGCCAGAGCAGGCGGTAGGTAGCGGCTGCCCCACCACCACCTCCCCTCAAACTCCAGCAAGCCGGACACAGCCGTGGCCTCGTGGCAGGCGGCACGAGCTCTCCCCTCACCCTCCCCTCCACCCTACCCTCTGACGTGCGAGAGGCATCCTAAGCCAGGGAACCGCCTGACACCTGCTAGCATTTTACGGAACTATGAGGGAAGCGTAAGACAGTGGTTTAGGGGGGCTGCTCCTCTGTATATGTTACTCTGTGCTATGAGGCAGTGGGGTGTGCCCCAGCGGCTAGCCAATCGGCTAGCGATCGCGCCGGCTCGGAACTACCTTGCTTACGTGGCATGATGACTGCGTTGGGGCCTGTCTTTCTCATAAGCCTCAGGTCGATCGGGCAACACAGGTGAATCACAACGCTGCACCTGCCCCCATCGTAGTTCAGATGAGCATCGTGTGTGTTCCGTGTTAGACCTGTTGGACAAACTGCTTGTTTAGTGCGTTCGTTCTGAAATGAGAACAGGAGCAAAAGATGAATTTAAAGTCTGTTTTAAGCTTGGCAACACTCCTTAAGAAACGCATGCGATGCTGGTACATGTATATGGGGATGAAGAACTTTCCATTTAATGTGTGTACGAGTTATTCCCCCGTTTTCGAGAAGTTCGGGGAAGTATTTCTAACAATCCCCGGAGCGGTCGACCGACGACCGGTGATCACAGTCACTGTCGAAAACATTGAGTAAGTGACGACAGCAATCACGAACGATCGTCGATTAACTGTGGGCGTTATAACAGATGAACTGAAGATTAACCGTGAATCCGTGCAACAAATCCTTATCAGAAGTTAGGGGAGGAGAACGTGTTGTCGTCTTGTACCACGACACCCTCCATCATAAGCAAGCACGTTTAGAGGCTTCACAGAATTTTGTCGAAACTGCCGATGTGACAGCCACTTTTTGGAAAGGGTATTGTCACTGAGGATGAAACCTGGTATCTTCAGTACGACCCTGAAAAGAAACGGCAAAGCATGGAATGGCGTTCTACGACATCACCTCGGCGGGAAAGCTAACAGCCGAAAAATCACGCATCAAAACGATGCTCATCATCTTTTTCGATAGTCAAGGCATTGTCCACAAGGAATTTATACCTGAGGGAAGGACGTTGAAAGCTGAAAGCGACGCTGAAATTTTGACCCGTTTCATGCAACATTTACGCAGGGTACGAGTCCAGGGTCTTGGTTTTTTGTTCACGACAACGCTCGCCCACACACAGCCAATATCGTTTAACGGTTCCTGATAAATAAATAAATAAATGGGGTGGTGCAACTTGAACATCCACTATATTCGCCGGATCTCAATTCTCCAGACTTCTTCCCATACGCTCGACTCAAAGTCGCTCTGAAAGGAAAGAGATTTGACGATGTTCCTGACATCCAACTGAACGTAACGTTTTTTTTTTAACAGCATCCCAAAGGAAGACTTCATGAAAAGTTTCCAAGACATGTATCGCAGAGATCAGCGTTCCATAGTTCATCTAAGTTAATGTTACAAGACTATGGAAGTACGGCTCGGGTCGGAGGGCGTGCGTAGATAGCTTATTGGTTAAGGCGATTATTCGCGATAAGCGGGAATTCCGGGTTTGAACCCGAAAAAAAAAGGGACGAAGGAAGCTTAGGGTATAGCGCTCCGCCAACAGCGTGGCCATTAGATACGGAAATCATGGGCTGAATGTTGGGTCAAGGAAGGAACAATCCCGTCATTTACCTGGAGAGATTAAGGGAAATTACGGAAAGCCTAAACCTGGATGACCGGAGGGGGATTTGAACCACCGTCCTTCCGAATGAGAGTGCACTGTGTTATCACTGCGTCATCCCGATTCGTGCTCGAATCCGGGTCCGGCACAAATTTTCGATTGCATTCGCTACTGTAGCGCCAAGAGCTGCTGTCATCCATTCAAAACGAAGGTCATTGTGTTTCTTTCTTGAAACAAGACAGTCACGTGGAATACGGTCAGGTCTCTAGACGTGCTGCTCAGTAACTTCGAAAACTCCTGTCGCTAAAAGCTTATATTATTTTCTCTGACCTTTCCTGCGTGGTCTGAGTCTCCACGTCACGGATTGCGCTGCCACTCCCGCCGATGTCCGAGTCCTCCCTCGGTCTTGTGTGTGTGTTTTGTCCTTATCGTATGCTATTGAAGTAGTCTGTAAGCCTATGGACCTATGACCATAGTGAAATAAATCGCAATTTGCGATCAGTTATGGCTTCACTGTACTAGGTTTAGATGGAATACCAAAGTGCGGAGAATGAAAATTCGAACCCGGGATCTCCTGCTTATTAGGAAGACGCGTTGACCACTCCGCCACAGAGGACACAGTGACCAGCCCCACTGCAGAGGACTCTTCCCTGCACGTCTCCCGCCACACCCAATCTCCATTCGCCACGCTGTCTCTTTTCCTATTACCACATCCCTGATGCGGGATTACAGTATTGTGGATGCGAGCTTTACAGAACAAATAGGCTGCGGTAATAGGAAAAGAGACAGCGTGGCGAATGGAGATTTGGGTGTGGCGGGAGACGTGCAGGGAAGACCCTCTGCAGTCGGATTGGTTATTGTCTCCTCGGTGGCGGAGTGGTCAACGCGTCTGCCTAGTAAGCAGGAGATCCCGGGTTCGAATCCCGGCCAGGCACAGATTTTCATTCTCCGCACTTTGGTATTCCATCTGAACCTAGTACGGTGAAGCCATAACTGATCTCAAATTGCGAATTATTTCATTCATTGAACGCTGTAACGTCATCAAAAATATATAATAATTATGACCTTAGTAGTTTGGTACCGTAGGTTTACAAATATTTCAATATTTGAGTGTCACGATGTTGAGTGTCTCTATATCGGACAGGAAGTTTATGGGCCCTTTTCAAATGAGGGGACATATTTCTCAGCAGTATTTATCGGACATTTTTGTTTTAAGGAGTGACAACATCCGCTTGAACACTCACTTTGTTTCTAAATACAGCGCCTTCTGTATATTCTGGTTATGACCTTCAAAAGCATCTTTCCTTTAACCAGAAGTTTGCTTATGAATGAATCATTTTCTAATTGCTTCGAGCGTCGTGATGCAGAATCGAATCATGTCGATTTTGAACACCAAATGAGCAGCTGAGGTGTGATATAAAGTAGTAATAAAATTTCAACTTTGTTATGATGCTCTTTGCCACTTCTAGTAAGTTTTGATGTTTTGAATGATACGAATTACTGATCCCTGTTAAGATTTTCGGTTAAGATAAGACAATCCTAATTACATATCTACTGTGTTTGATTGAGAAGAAATAAAAGAAAGAACCTTTTTCTACACCAGTTTAGCCGGGCAGAATGGACGCGTGGTCTAAGGTATCATGCTACGGACTGGGCTGTCATTGCAGCCGGATGTTCGAGTCATCCTTTGGCATGTGCGAGTGTGGCCTTAGTTTAAGTAGTTTGTAAGTCTATGGACTGATGACCCTAGCAGTTTGGTCCAATAGGTTTACAAACATTTGAACACCTGGAATTTTTAATGTCTAAGGATACGTCATTTCAGTTTGGTTGAAATTTTAATATTTATCGTAACACCTTCACCGTGATTTTATGTGTTCTTCATTTAATACTGTGATGATATGCCTTCTTTATTTTTCCGTGAAATTTGTGATTGGTGGTAACTTTCTATACTCGATATATCTATGTTGAATACATTATTTTGTAACGGTGCGGAGTTACATTGTATACACGAAATAGACACTACCTACCAATAAGGGAACAAAAGAGGGGAGGAAAAAACAGTACTCCTTGAAAACATTTAGTCACAGGGCAATCTAGTGAGGTGCGAACAACATCAAGCTTTCAAGTAAATTAAACACAACTTCAGAATAAACTGGATTAGACGTGTAAATGTTAAGAGCAAACTATAACAGCGAACTTTTATAAAGGAAGTTCGGCTGAATCTTGTTACTGGAAAGAAAACATTTCATTGCGTTATGTAAACAGGAACAAGTCCATAAGTAATTCGTGTAACGTGAAGTTCGTAATCAAATAGTCTTTTATCTCATAAAAAATCTAAGGAGTAAGAAAAATTAAGTGCTTAGATTAATTACAGCATAGCCTGCGAGGATTCTCTGTTAATAAAAGCGAAACACGTTTGCTGAAGTAGGCAATTTTCTGTAAACATGCAACGAGAAAAGCAAAATATGTATAATTATAAGAACTCCTGTGAAAAATAACTACTCCAACGAAAGGAATGATTACAACTGTTATGCTTGAAGGATATTTATTTTCTCCTACTGCTTCTTCTTGACAGAATTAAGACGCGTGTCTGGAATTTAATTTGTAAAACAAGTGACGAATGGATGCTTGTCAAAATCAGGTTACTGTAGCCTCTCATTAAAACCTTCAACACTGCGCTTGCGTACTCGTAGTATTCCTTGTACCTAATTTCCATGACATCTCCATTTGTGGTAAGGGTCTTGAAAAATTGCTGTTTTTTGTAACTTACTGTCATCCAGTCTTGACCATGAATCACGGCAAAATTTTCTTTCAACATGATTGAGTGTGTGTTTACACTGCACTCCGTTGCTCCGGAGTGAAATAAAAATTAAACATGTCGACAGGCAATTAGGACAAGCATTTGTCGAGTCACTACTCGAAAGTTCTTTTTCATTTAAAATGTTCAAGACAGATATAAATTTCCGAATTCAGCAGATTAAAATCGATGATGCATCCAGAAAATCTTCTTTTTGTGGTAGAAATTAGCCGCTTAAATGTTTCTGGTTGATCAACCAGTGGCAGAAGCTGCAAGAGCGATTTTCTGCATCGTGGCGAGGTTTACTGTTAAAATATGACAGCGTATATTCATAGAAGAATCGACCAGTAAATTGCTTCGTTCTAAGAGCGTCCATACGACGGTTTATGGGGAGGGGGTTTGGAGGAGTCAAGACCTTGGAGGTACGAAGTATCTTTAATATTTTGGGAGATGAATGGCGACTTTTATGTAGCCATAAAAAGTTTCAGTCCAGACCTTGTTAAAAACCTACTCCTGTTACAAAAATCCCGCTTGTTAAATCATTTTCTTGAAAGAAAAACACATGACTGCACTACATCCCCCCCCCCCCCCGAATTAGAGTGGGGATTGGAGGCCCTCCGAATGGGTTCGTATGCTTCTTCCGCCTATCTATATATCACGGGAACACCGTGAAGATAAAATGAAATAGATTCACTCACACTAAGGTTTACTAGTCTTTGTTTTTCTTTTTTTTTATAGAAAAATGCGGGGATGGAAGGGGGGTGACGGTGGAATGCATGAAATTACCCTCTGCCATTCGCGGTAGACTTGCGGAGTGTGAATTCGGATGTAGGGCACTCGTTTAAAGTTCGGTCGAATTACTGAAGTGACTTCGTTGTCACTTGTGCACTAGGTCACATACAAATAAAGTCGATACAAATAAATATTACGTACTTTTTGGCTCACTTTAGGTTACGGTAGTGACACTAAAAGTGGGCCTTTGAAATCACCTTTTGACAGGTCGAAATTTAAATGATAATAACGTCTTAATCGTTCGTCTGACACGAAAATTGAATAAACGAATTTGTAGAGGAGAAAATTCTCTAAACTTTGCTCTCTTACGATTTTTTCTTTTTTTTTCATATGTCGCTTAGTTTCAGAAAATACATTTCACTGTGTGAGACGGATCTTAGTTTAGTTTTAGTATATGGCATGTTAATATACGAGGGTTGGCACTTAAATAGTGGCAACTATTTATTCACAACCGATACAAAAGCGTTACATGTTTGCACCTGTTACTGTCCAAGTAGTCACCGGTATTGTGTAGAACCCGTTGTCAGCAATGTGGAAGGCGTAGTATGCCGTCAGCAGAGCCTGTTCTGTTGATGGTGCGAATGGAGCGGTCTACTGCCTGTTGAATCTCTTGAACAGTTCTGAAGCGAATGCCACGAAGGTGGTTCCTTCATCTTCGGAATCAAACCAAAGTCACAAGTACTTACAATCAGGGAGTTTGGTGGATGGTATAGTACTTCACAGTCTCATTGACCGAACAGAGCAGTCATGGCTTACGCTGTATGCCTCCGCGCAAAGTGGTGGGTGGGTTTTGCCGAAAGTGTTGTCGCTTCTTTCGCGAAACTGGTTGCAGGTGATGCTCCGAAAGCGAATAGTAATACTGTGCATTGACGATCTGCCGTGGAGTAACGTAATGCGTTAGGATAACTCCATCGCAGTCGTACATGAGAATTACCATAACTTTCACCCTACTGCGGCTCTTAATGCACTTTCGACTTTTCCGGCGACCCATAATGACGCCATTCGTTGGATTGGCGATCCAGTTTTGGCTCGCACGATGTGGCTCATGTCTCATCCAGTGTTACAATACGGCTTAAGAAAGCCACTCTTACACACTCATAGCGCTTCAAGCTAGTCTGAGTAATCTCGTAACGCATTCATTTCTCCTGTACGACCTCTGGCTTATTCAATCTTGATCTAACTCCGTTGTTCCTATTTCTAAAACATAGTGACACCCTTTCGTTAGACCGCTCGCTCACAAGTGATTGTTCTTCCATCGATTGTGCGCACGTCGGTGACGAAGTACGGGCGAGTCTATTTGCTCGTAGGTAAGGTAGATATGTCAACAACGTGTGGTATCAGCGAGAATATTTGATTCAATTGCATACTGTTTGCACAGCAGTTATGCCACTGTGTAAGTTGCAAACATCGTATATGGGAACAACAGGAGGGGGGTGTCGATAATGAGGGAATCAGAGAAAAACTGGGAATGAACACTATAGATGAAGTTAGAGCGAACAGGCATGGGAGAAGCAAGGTTACCTATGAGATTCATGGGTTCGGTAGTAGAGGGGAAGAGGAGTCGAAATAGACCAAGGGGAAAGTACTTGAATTGGTTAAAGCATTGAATGGAGGATCATCAATGAATATTGTTAGAGGGACTATGCTCCAGACTGAACAATGGAAGGCATAACCAGTCTCTAATGATGATGATGATGATGATAAATCGATAGTTTTACTGTACAGTTGCAGTTCGTAATCCAAGATATTGAAATATTTGACTACAGTTCAGACACTGAGAGTAGACGCACGACATAATCTTCATAACCTGCGTGAACTCTGACGGGAAACCAGGAAATCTTTTTGCCAACTGTGTTCCCTCGGACGTGGCTTTGACTTCGATGCACAGACAAATATTACTGGACTGGCAATCACATATACAGTATCACTGGTGTCACTGAAGTCTCGCCACCATATTTCTATACTACAAACGTGCGAGCAGTCGTATGTGTATTTACAGAAAACATTCGTAAAAATACTGAGGAACCCACGTAACTACGCTGTATTTAGTGATTTCACATATTGGTTGATTCATGTGTTGTATGTAGCTGTAATTTTTCGTACGGCAAACTAAAGATATAAGGCCAATTCACACTGTCCGTCACGTCAACGTTACGTCACGTTGTATTCACACTGTCCATCGCGTCAATTCGTTATCCTAATACCCGATTTTCAAAGTGAGGTTATGAGTGGCGACCTTTTGTGTACAAAGTCATAGTTTAATACTGGAATTGCGGAAACAACGACGTTAAATGTTTGAGCCATTTGTCGTGAATAACAGGTATCTTTATTCTTCTGTGTTTTCCCATAATTACAATCTGATTTAAATGTATGTAGCGGTAAAATTTTACTTACCATCTCAGTGGCCTTGTATGATTATGTTGGCAACATCGACGAAACGGTAGAAAGCCCTAACCAAGATGTTGATATTCTTAGTAATCCATACAGTGTGAGTTAGTGTTTCGTAGAGATGACGAAGTAAACAAAAAATGCTGTCCGTGCTCTTCGGTTGACAGATTTTTGTATGTGTCCTCGTTCACTTAGTAATGGCCCTCGTAAAACGAAGTTGTCATGACAAAACAATTTGCATTTCGGCTAATGCTAATGCTAACGTCACATGATGGACAACACAATCACGTGAGGCCTCCAGGGCAGTTAGTAAAATTTAAGCGTACGTAACACGTTCTTCTCAAAACACGATTCGACAATGTAGGCCTATCTGTTAAATTCAACTATTGCGGATTTGTTAGCTCAAATGCAAGCCATGTTCAAACCAACTAGTAGGCTAAAGCTTACAACATCATACCGTGTCAGAAGATCATAACATTACCGTATGGAAACTTTTTGGCGTGAGGTGAAGCAAGATGGCGGTATCAGGCTTCAGTCAGAGAGGCAAGTTTGGCAGTCTAGTAATATATGTCTGTGAGTTGATCTCTTGTAGTTGATCTCTTGTACCACTGCCTCCAACATTTTATAGGATTTTCTCCCTTACCTCTTCTTAAACAGCTAAATATATGTGACGACGAAGAATACAAACATTGACCATCGAAATCCACACGTATCAGAAAAGAAACGTCCAAACATTTGTGCCAAGTAACAATTACAATGCTGAGCGGAAATCGTCACGCAGTCTAGGGCGCCATGACGGTTTTCGTAGCCGTTCCCGTTGGAGTTTCGAGGCATGGGTTTGTGTATTTTCCTTGGCATAAGTTAAAGTAGTTTCTAAGTCTATGAATCGATGACCATACCATTTGATCCCTTAGGTTTACAAACATTTGAATAATATAGAAATCACTGCTAATACGAATTTGTTAAAACGTGACGATGGAAAAAATTACAGCTTGTAGCCGGACGAAAACTGTCTTCCTCTACCTCCACAACATTATCCGTTTTTTTTTATGCTTTCAACCACTCGCGCATTCTCACACCAGAAGGATTATTATAATTTATCTTAGGATCTTCTGATGACTTGGAGTGCTACATTACAACGGTGTGGTGATTTACGGAAATTTGTAGAGACTGTGCGGAAATATTGCTGGATTCCACTGCTTAAATTTTTTTGAATGTCACATTTTACGTATGCCGCTAGATGTATACAATTTATATACGCGTAGACCTAAGATCTTCCACTTGGAAGCCACCATACTTGGAACCGAGGTGACTGAAATTAAACTGATAATCGCAGGCGAAACCGTTGCCTTCAAAATGCTTTAAATGTCAGTTAACTGTTGTAGAAACGATTATACGTGGTTTGGAACTTAAATAGTGGCAACTATTTATTTACAACCGATACAAAAGAGTTACATGTTTGCACCTGTTTCTGTCCTCACCAGCATTGTGGGGACCCGTTGCCAGCGATGTGCAAGGTGTAGTATACCGTTAGCAGTGTCTGTTCTGTTGATGGTGCGTGTGGAGCGGTATACTGCCTGTCGAATCTCTGGAACAGTTCCGAAGCGAATGTCACGAAGTGGTTCCTTCATTTTCGGAATCAAATCAAAGTGACAAGGAGTTAAGTCCGGGGAGTTCAAAATGTTCAAATGTTCAAATGTTTGTACAGCTTATGGGACTTAACTACGGGGTCATCAGTCCCTAAACTTACAAACTACTTATGAACTACTTACGAACTAGGACGGCACAAATATCCATGCCCGAGGGGGGATTCGAACCCCCGACCGTAGTGGCCGTGCAGACCGTGACTGGAGCGCCTCAGTCTCCTCGGCCACCGCGGCCGGCGGAGTTCAAATGTTCAAATGTTTGTATATGTTATGGGACTTAACTACGGGGTCACCAGTTCCTAAACTTACAAACTACTTATGAACTAGATAACACTAAGGACGGCACAAATATCCATGCCCGAGGGGGGATTCGAACCCCCGACCGCATTGGCCGAGGGGACTGAGGTGCACGGACTGAGGTGCACGGTCTGCACGGCCACTGCGGTGCCCCCTCGGGCATGGATATTTGTGTCGTCCTTAGTTGTAGGTAGTTCATAAGTAGTTTGTAAGTTTAGAGACTGATGACCCCATAGTTAAGTCCCTTAAGTTTAACAAACATTTGAACATTGGCCGTGGAGACCGTGACTGGAGCGCCTCAGTCCCCTCGGCCACCGCGGCCGGCGAGTCCGGGGAGTATGTTGGCTGGTACAGTACTTCCCAGTACCATCGACCGAACAGAGCAACCACAGCTTGCGCTGTATGCAATCACCCAGTTTGACGGTACTTCTCATTTGAGTAGGTATCGGTTCCTCGGTGGCATCGCAACACCCCTATGGGCTGATGCGTGAAACGGACGCACTCCCTCGTGTGAAGCAGGCATTGTACGGGGGTGGCGTGCCAGTAACCTTTGAACCTTTGTACCGGCGCGGCAGGGGTTCTATGCGGCCGCTCCAAAAGGAAGATCGCCCGCGGCCCGCGGCCAGGCTTAAGCCGGTGTCGTAAAGCATTTACGCGCGTGACGTTATCTGCGGCCATCTCTGTTGTTTCATCCCGACGCTCCCGCAGTTTTAATTAAAACCTCCCCCACCACCGCCGGCCTTTGTTCATTCCTCATTCTGAACAGCTTTCCAAAGGCGACACAGTATCTCTCTCTCTCCTGTGTGGGCGTAATAGCTAGAGACCATCTATCTATTGTGACTATTTTTCCTCGATTGTTGAAGCCGTTCGGTTTTTTCTCGTACCGTATTATTAGCCGAGAGTAATTATTCCTGCCGTTTGTTGTTAGCTGGTGCTTATTCTTGCTGCCCAGTACTCTGCCTGTGAAGCCGTTTAGGTTATAGAGCTATTCTGCTTTTTTATGTGCTAATAAGGTTGTTGTGGCGTTTTGAAGGCCAGCTATGATAAAGAGCGTACGTCTGCAGGGTAGCGCATATAAACACTTGAACCACTGTAATGGTGGTCGTCAAAATGTTTTGCTGAAGGGCGAATACTGACACTGAACCGGCATCTACAGTCGCATATATAGGATGAAGCACTTAAAACTGTTTTTCGGAATAAATGGAAAACTACAAATCTGATTTAAAAACTTGTAATAAAATTTGTTCATCCCTAAGACAAATATTCATTAACATAAAGCTAGACTGCCCTGCACCACTCCCTGAGGCGGGAGGGGAGGGATGACTTCCATTTCTTAAATAGGAATCCCTATTTTTTTAATTGAAGATATGGTTCCTCCCTGAAATAGTACGAAACTTTTGTATGAAACATTTTTTTTTTTTTTTTTTTTTTTTTTTTTTTTTTTTTTTTTTGCTTTCATGTAATCGCTGAAAATGAAAATGAGTTGAAAATGGTTGAGCAACGGTAATATCTCAAAATACACATTAGTTCAGGAAAATCAAAGTACAGTTTTTGAAAATATTATGTGACGCCATCTGCCCTCCCACAATGCATTATTATTTAACTTTTAGCATTACCCAGGATCAACATCGTCGATGTCGTTGTAATGTGTCCTCTCGGGGGTGCTTCATTTTGGTAAGTCTCCTAGATCTTCATTGTTTTCACATGCTTGATTACTGTTACCCATCTTGCCTCTCACTATCTTGGGGTGATTAATTACTGTTGAGTCCCCTTGCCTCTCATTATCTCCGGGTGCTTGATGAAATTATCCTCCCCTTGCCTCTCACTATCTTAAGGTGATAGATTACTGCGATTCCTCTTGAGTCTCACTGTCTCAGGGTGCTAAATTACTGTAATTCCCCTTGCCTCTCACTATCTCAGGGTGCTAGATTACTGTGATTCCTCTTGACTCTCATTATCTTGGGGTGCTTGGTTACTGTGTCCCCCTTGCCCCTAACTATCTTGGAGTGCTAGGTTACTGAGCCCCTTTGCATCTCACAATCTCGGACTGATAGATTACTGTGATTCCCCTTGACTCTCACTATCTCAGTGTCCCAGATTACTGTGACCCACTGTCTCAGGGTGCTAAATTCTGTGATAACCCTTGACTCTCACTACTTCGAGGTGCTTGGTTACTGTTTCCCCCCTTGCCCCTCACTCGCTATCTTGGGGTGCTAGATTACTGAGACCCCTTGATGAATTTGTCCTCCCCTTGCCACTCACTATCTTAACGTGATATATTACTGTGATTCTTCTTGATTCTCACTGTCTCAGAGTGCTAAATTACTTTGATTCCCCTTTTCTCTCACTGTCTCAGGGTGCTAGATTACTATGATTCCCCTTGATTCTCACTGTCTCAGGTTGTTAAATTACAGTGATCACCTTGATTCTCACTATCTCAGGTGCTGGATTACTGTGATTCCACTTGATGCTCACTGTCTCGGGGTGCTAAATTACTGTGATTCCCCTTGAATCTCACTACCTCAGTGTGGTTGGTTACTGTGTTCCCCTCCTTGCCCCTCACTATCTTGGGGTGCAGGATTACTGTATTTCCATTGAGTCTCACTGTCTTGGGCTGCTAAATGACTGTGATTCCCCTTGACTTTCACTATCTTAACGTGATAGTGATTCCCCTTGACTCTCACTATCTCAGGGTGCTAGGTAACTGTGATTCCACTTGATGCTCACTGTCTCGGGGTGCTAAATTACTGTGATTCCCCTTGACTCTCACTACCTCAAGGTTGCTAGATTACTGTGATTCCCTTTGACTCTCTCTATGTCGGGATACTTGTTGACTGTCCGCCCCCCTTGCTTCTCACTATCTCGCTCGGGGTCTACATTACTGTGATTCACCTTGACTCTCACTATCTTGGGGTGCTTGATTACTGTGAGTATCCTTGCCTGTCACATGTGTTTCATCGAAGAAAATGCTCGAAATGATATCATTGTTTCTAATATACTTTGAAACTCTGTGTCTGATAGACAGGTTGCACTAATGTTTGACCATTAATAATTGATAATTCACTGCTGCATATTTTTGGGGTTGTGTTTCTTTCTTTCTGAAAACAATACGGGAGAGCCGATAGTGGTACTCAAGGTATCCTTCGTCACACACCGTCAGGTGGCTTGCGGAGTATGAATGTAGATGTAGATGTAAATTCATATAAAACCTCTCTTTTAGTTATCCCAACAGGAAACATTCGGCGGAAGTCTAGTCCAGTGAATTTATGGGCTACTATTGAGGGCCTCCTTGTCCAATCAATCATTCTCCTCGTTCTTGGTAATGCTAGAAGTATTGCGAGAGGGTAGGCGGTATGACATGATAGAGGTATCAAACTTAGCACCAAACTTATCAAAAACTTTACTTGAGTCTTCCTAATCTCATAAGTATTGGTTTAAGATTTTACCGTTAGCAACCACATTAGACTTATTTAACCCTTTCGGACCCACTGGTTACAAAATGTGCAAATGTTTGTATAGTTTATGGGACTTACTACGGGGTCATCAGTCCCTAAACTTACAAACTACTTATGAACTACTTACGAACTAGGACGGCACAAATATCCATGCCCGAGGGGGGATTCGAACCCGCGACCGTAGTGGCCGTGCAGACCGTGACTGGAACTGGTTACAAATGTGTACATAACTTCTACGGTGTCTAAGATGGTTCAGAAGCATTTTTCCTCAATGGAAAGAACATGTATACGACACCTGATTGTTCAATCATTGCATCATACACAATTACTGCCACCTGCGGAAGATCACTATAAAAATATTATGAAGCGAGTGTTGCACTGCGCAGCAGTTTGCGAACTTTAAAGAACACGGAAATTGTGGGTTACTTGTATTCCACTGTATAACTGAAAGTAGTAGTTGTTATTTTGGGTTGTAGTTATTGAACGATCAGTTTATTTAGTACAACAGTTGGCACTACAACATTAATTAATTAAGGTTCCATACTCCAAAGGATTTGTAACGCACCCAGGAAGTTACGTTACAAACCGCTACGCTACACCTTCAAATTCGGACGCCTATATCGGCAGAGGGTTGAAACTTCCGCTAATTATGTAGTTTGAAAGAAATGTAATTCTTAAGTACGCCTCGTGTTTAGGCTGTATCTAAAACAAATTCCTTTTTTCTTCTTTTTTTCGGAACATTGTTTTTGTGGCTCAGCCACTTCTCTGTCTCACGAATTCAAAGTAGCCTCATGCGTTTCCACACGGTGAGCAACTGAAAGATGATGTTTGCTTGTGCGGAAGCCGCTCTAGGTCAAATTCGCGTTGTAGAGTTTGTAAAGGCATCACTAGTGTAGGTTGTTGAAATGATTTTGTTCTGGTGTAATTATTTTTTCTTCTTTCGTCCTGTCACGGTCGCCATCTTTGGCTATTGCGACTCGATATTGTTACAAACCAGTTAGCCTACCACAAAACACCAAACCCTAGTCGCAAATCAACCATAGAGTGATGAAGAAAATAACTGTTGCATCAACAAATAAGCAAGTCATTAGGCCTAATATAAACTGAAAACAACAATTCTACTTCTTCACCTATATTGTTTAATTACCTGTGTAGTGTTAATCACATTGCCAGTTCTATTCCTTGCTGATTTTCCGGTGCTTGGTACTTCTTTCATTCAATTCCTGGTAAACTTTATACTTTTCAGTGTCTCATGCAAGCTGGTGGTAGGTTCAGATTTGAGGAAGTAGAATTCTTGTTTTCAATTTATATTAGGCCTAATGACTAGCTTATTTGTTGATGCAACAGAGTTTGTTTTGCGACTAGAGTTTGGTGTTTTGTGGTTGGCTAACAGGTTTGTAACAATAGCGAGCCGCAATCGCCACAAGTTGCGAGTGGGCTAGTGTGTGTGCACCGCGCACATTGAGGCTGTGGGAGATATCCGGCCAGATAGCAAACCCGAACCCCTCCGACGTCTCACTCGGGTCGAAGTCCAGCCGGCGCGGCGTCCCGCCCGCTGTGCTTAAATATTCATAAAGCCCGCAGCCGGCGCATCCACCGCCACCCCTCCCCGTGGCACGAGCCAATTATGTAAACACTGTATTTAATTCCAATCTTGCGTTATTTATGGGCGACCGCGGGTTTAAGGTCAACATAAAAAAGCCGAATAACACGAATTATGCTCCTCGTAAAAGTAAATAAGAAAAATGGGGCAGGAACCGAAAGGGTAGGATCGCGTGTATCAAAGTAAACACCCGCCGTTTTGAAGGGTAGGGGGAAGGCAACTGAGTCGGGAATATCGCTGTGGGCAGACCTGTTATAAGGGGTTCGCTTTCCCCTCGATGACACGAGGGTACATCACGTTTTACTCACCGACTCGCTGTCAGCGTTTAGGGCTATTAGCCTGGAGGCTTCTTGTTCGATTCACGACGATCTTCTTGGGTTTCTTTATGACGGGTTCGTCTCAGACGAGGTCAGCTCAATCTCGCAAGACAAACTGTGTAGCAGATTACGTAAATAATCTGAAAATCTGGAATGTAAGTCGCCATAGCGTCGTAAAATGATGACATCACATTTACTGGATTTTAATAAATGGAAAAGTAGTTTGCTGAAAGCAGACGGGGTTTTTGGAGCGATTTGGATACGACTATTTCTACAATATGTGATTCCACGACTTGGTCGCTCGGAAGAATGTAATTTTGTTTGTAATTCTAAATTTATCAAAGATTTTCATGGGGTATAGTTAAAAGGACAGATATTATCCACTAGTTTTCTACAGTTTAAATTAGCTTCACAACCTTAAAAGGTCATTTATGAATAGAAAAAAGACTAATTACAAATATTTTGGAGGGAAAAAAATTTCTTAAAAGTTCTTAAACTCAGAAAATGAATCAAGTTTCAGCAAGCTCTATCTCAATTTTTCAAACTTATTGACTTCGAAAAATAATAAGATTTTTCAGCAATTTTCTGATATATCCTGACTTAACCAATATATCTCTTCTTACTGCAAAGATATTTACAGAAAGAGTTACGAAATTTTAGACAAAAAATTGTCACGAGTTACATTCACCTTCTTTATTTAACTCTTTCCCTCCCAGTGTTGCCATATGGCAACGTCATCTTTGGCCGTAGACTCCACAAAATCTAGGAATTACTATTACTTCAGACTTAAACTGGAAACAACACGTAGATAATGTCGTGGGAAAGGCGAACCGGAGACTGTGTTCTATTGGCAGAACCCTTAAAAGATGCAACAGAACTACAAAAGAAACTGCATACACTACGCTTGTCCGTCCATTTTTGGAGTACTGCTGCCCAGTGTGGGATCCTTATCAGGTGGCTTTGACGGAGGACATCGAAAGAGTCCGAAGAAGTGCAACTCGTTTCGTACTGTCGCAATACAGGGGAGACAGCGTTACGGAAATGATACAGGATCTGGGATGGGAATCATTACAACGACGCTTATCGCTGCGGCGAAGGCTACTTAGGAAACTCCAATCGCCAACATTCTCCTCCGAAATTCAAATGTTCAAATGTTTGTAAAGCTTATGGGACTTAACTACTGGGTCATCAGTCCCTAAACTTACAAACTACTTATGAACTACTTACGAACTAGGACGACACAAATAACCATGCCCGAGGGGGGAGTCGAACCCCCGACCGTAGTGCCGTGCAGACCGTGACTGAAGCGCCTCAGTCCCTTCGGCCACCGCGGCCGGCTCTCCTTCGAATTCGAAAATATATTGTTGACTCCCTCTTACATAGGTAGAAATGATCATCAGAATGAAATACGAGAAATCAGAGCTCGAACGGGGAGATTCAGGCTTTCTTTCTTCCCGTGCGCTATTCGAGAGTGGAATGGGAGATAAATAGTATAACGGTGGTTCGATGAACTCTCTGCCAGGCACTTAAATGTGATTTGCAGAGTATCCCATGTAGATCCAGATGTAGATCTGTTCCTGTAACGGTGGTTCGATGAACTCTCTGCCAGGCACTTAAATGTGATTTGCAGAGTATCCCATGTAGATCCAGATGTAGATCTGTTCCTCTAGCCACAACCATTTGTCCAAAGATTGTAAACAACACTGCAGGACTTACAACATTTCATTGTGACCAGGTTGTCAACCGTTACCTTCAGGAAACAGAGAGCATTAGGCTACAATGCATTGTCAAAATATGTATTGTTGCTTCGTGTCTAAGTTGGAATACAAGCAGCAAGACTTTCAAATAATTATACCAAGGTAACAGAAACAAAGTAATTTAAAAATTTCATTACTAAATAATTGTCCAATGTCTGAAATTGAAAATGTTGTTAGTTACGATAAAGGAAACGCATCCTCCCCAGTGATGCCATATGTAGTAATCCCGAATTTCCTTCCAAAAACTAAAAATAATAATTCTGTCAAATATACATTATTAGAACCATTATGTGTAGAAATATGCAAATAAAGATTTTTGTTTGTAAATTAATAACATTTGGGATTGAAAAGGTTAAGTCTTTTGGAGTCACAGCAAGGTGAATTTAATTAATTTTCATAACACTTTACTGATAGCCTGACCGTAGGTGCAACCACAGGGGAGGTATATCTGTGGAGAGGCCAGACAAACGTGTGGTTCCTGAAGAAGCCAGCAGCCTTTTCAGTAGTTACAGGGGAAACAGTCTGGATGATTGACTGAGCTGGCCTTGTAACATCAGCGAACATGGCTTTGCCATGCAGTCACTGTGAACGGCTGAAAGCAAGGGGAAACTACAGCCATTACTTTTCCCGAGGACATGCAGCTCTGCTGATATAAGATGAACATTAACAAGAGGAAAACGAAGGTAATGGAATGTAATATCAGAAAATCAGGGGATGCTGAATGAATTAGATTAGGTAATGAGGCAATAAAAGTTGTAGATGTTATTTGGGTAGAAGATAACTTCTGACGGCCGGAATGGGGGAGATATAAAATGCAGAATGGCTCTGGGAAGGAAAGAATTTGTAAAGAAGCGAAAATTGTTGACATCCAATATTAATTTAAATGTTAGGAAGTCCTTTCTGAAAGCATTTGTCTGTAGTGTAGCATTGTATGGCAGTGAAACGCGGACGATAAGGAGTTCAGACAAGAAGACGATAGAAGCATTCGAAATGTGGTGCTATAGACGAATGATGAAAATTAGATGGGTAGATCACGTAACAAATGAGGAGGTGCTCAACCGAATTGGGGAGAAAAGGAATTTCTGGCATATCCTGACTAAGAAAAGGGATAGATTGGTGGGACACATTCTGAGACATCAAGGAATCGTTAACTTAGGAAGTGTGTGGGGTAAAAATCGTAGAGGGAGACCGAGGGGCGAATACAGTAAGCAGATTCAAAAGGATGTAGGTTGCCGAACGTATACTCAGAAGAAGATACTTGCACAGGACAGGGTAGCGTGGAGAGCTGCATCAAACCAGTCTGCGGACTGAAGACCACAACAACAACACTTTACTGCAAAGTGAGGGCGTTATGAAAGACAGATTAACGACTCACGGCTCACAGGTCGCTAACACCCCCCCCCCCCCCCAGCATGTACGCGTGTGAAGCCGTGTTGCAAAGGTCCCAGTCAGTGGGGTATCCAGGAGGGGGGGGGGCTGCCGGACTGAAGCCCCCTCCTCCCAGACCCTCCTCGAATCCTGCCCAGACCATGCTGCAGACCCCCCAGACCACAGAGTAACACCACAGACAAATATATACAGACGGGAAACCTCCATAAGGGCCCGGTCCTACGCTCCGTGGTGCGGGGAGGGAGGTTTTCCAGCAGTTCCGTAAGATGTCCCATGATGGCGCTGCGGTCAGAAGCAGCCCTTTTAACTGGCCAGAGCAGGCGGCAGGTAGCGGTTGTCCCCACCACCACCTCCCCTCAAACGCCGGCACACCAGACACAGCCGTGGCCTCGTGGCAGGCGGCAAGATCTCTCCCCTCCCCCTCCCCTCCACGCTACCCTCTGACGTGCGCGAGGCACTCTAAGCCAGGGAACGGCCTGACACCTGCTAGCATCTTACGGAACTATGAGGGGAGCGTAGGACAGTGGTGTAGGGGGGGCTTCTTCTCTGTAATGTTACTCTGTGGTAACACATATTTGTCTGTGCCCAGACCCTCCCTGAAGACCCCCCTCCCTGAAGCCTCCCCCCCCCCCCCCCAGATCATGCTTTGGCTTAGAGAGAGAGGGGAAGGCAACTGGAAAGGCGCAATACTGTATGGCGAATTAACGATTTTTTTTTTTAATCACTTCAGCTCGGATTGACCTCAGCCCCCACCAGGCCACGATCCTGGATACGTCACTGGGTCCAGTTGATCATTAATAACAGCTATTCATAGCATTTGGATTAAAAACTCCAGTTTCGGTATGTGGCCAGTAGTCGGATCGTGTAATAAGAGATGTCCCGCTCAGAGATCGGATTACAGGGGAGGCGGCAGCCCGTATCTCAAAGAGATCTGGCGGACGTCGGTGGCGAGGTGCCCGGCCGGGCGTCAGAGTAATCCCGGGGTTTTGGTGGAATGTCCAGCGTCCAGCGCCCGGCTGTGATTTAGGACGGCGCTGGCTGGCCACGTGGCGAGGCCAGGGCCTCGGCTAATGAGGCGGCGGCTCGAGTTACTGACAGCTGACCGTCAGCGTTATTAACGCGCCTCCCGCCGTGCTGTACCGCCTGCCCGCTCCCATTAAAACGCGCATTCGTTGCGCCCAGCGCTCCGGCGCTGACGGCTCGTTAACGCCGCTCGTACCCTCGGTCCCACATTCGCCGCACACCAGAGAGTACTCCTCCTCAGGTTCCTCAGGCTGACCTCGGCGCATGGAGCATGCATCTCAACTAGTTGCGGTGAACGTGCCGAGTTGCTACAGAGAAGCTGGGTGGGAACCTGTGTTTACCCTACCAAAAATATTACTCAAACAGTTGCGTTCAAACAACGGCTTATCAACCCGGAGGTGGAAATAATTTCGCGTAGTTCGCGAACGAACTAGTTAGGAAGAGCGCTCCCACAGGCGAACTACGCGAACTAGTTCGCAGATTCCTCGCCTCTTAGTTCGTCCGCTCCTTTTCCGAAGACTGACGGGGAACAGCGAGAGGAAGCGAGAGCGCGCAGAATCGCGTGATTCCCTTCTGCCAGTTACCGTCAGCTCAGCTCAGCTGTAGTTTCATAGACATTGCCCAAAAATACGGGTAACAGCACACGCTTGGGCATCATTGATCATTATATAAAAAAGCTGTCATAACAAAAGAAAGAGCTCTTTTAGTTTGTTGCTGTTATGGTCTTCAGTCCGGAGACTGGTTTGATGCAGCTCTCCACCCTACTCTATCCTGACTCTTTTTAGTAGCGATAGCAAAAGATAAAAAGAGCGGACGAACTAAAAAGAGCGACCTACTTAGCGGCCGAGCTGCGAACTAAAATGAGGGCTACCGGTCGCGAACTAAAACACGCTTTTCCGGTCGCGAACTATTATGCCAAACGGATCTCGCTTCTTACTTCGTTGGATTCTTTTCCGAACACCGACGGGCAATAGCGAGAGGGCGCGCAGCAGAATTAAAACTCACGTGTTTGCCTTCTGCTGATGAGAGCCACTTCGAGGTGAGCGTCTGCCTGCTAAATTACATAGTACAGTGCTACAAAATTTATGTTTTGAAGTATTCTGCACTCTGCAATATCTGACTAATAAATTCCGTAATGCCAAGATATAGAGATAACTCTAAACTTTAACGCGAGAAATTATCCACAAACTGTTTCTTGTGGCCTGCGTAATATTGTTATGGGCTCAAGCAGCAAGCGCATGAAGCAGCTAGGTGGGGGAACTTCCTCCTCCACCTGCATGCGCAGACCACGCCGCTCAGCCGTCACTGGGAGCCGACGAACTAAAAGCCGCGAACTAAAGCAAGCCCTCCCGATCGCGAACTATTATGCGCAAGTCTAGGCCTTTCTCTACCGTTCCATTCTCTAATAGCGCGGGGGCAGAAAGAACATTTAAATCTTTCCGTATTGATCTGATTTCTCGTATTTTAATGGGCTGGTCATGACTCCCTTTATAGGTTGGTGATAGTAAAATATTTTCACATTCAGAAGTAAAAGTTGGTGACTGAAATTACTTAAATTGATCTCGCCGCAGCGAATAACGTTAATGATTTCCAACATTTCCGTGCAACATTTCCGTGACGCTTTTCCCCCTGTTACATGATGAAACGAGCAGCCCTTCTCTGCACTTTCTCAATGTCTTCCGTCAGTCCCACCTGGTGTCAGACTCGTGTTTTTGAATTCAAAAGGTAGCCTATAAAGTTTTCATTCCTATTGCCTGTCCCAGTTCAGACGAAAGCACGGCACTCCCCATGATACGTAAGCAATGTATAGGAGCAGGAAGGTGAAAAGTATCATGTGACCTGATTTCAGATCAAACTTGAGATAGTGGGAAACGTCGGAGAGTTTTATAGCTCACGCTATCTCAGCATACTCCAGAGACAGTTGTGAGCTGCGTCAGATTCGCAAATCATGCTGATTACGAAATGGTCGAGATGAAGTACCTTCTTTAGATCTATTAAAAGGTGCATTTCCGCCATTATGCACATACTAAGTGTTTTGTCTGTGTCATATAAAAGTATCAATATCCATGAACATGTCGTGATCTAGCAGAGGAGATATGAGTTCATTAGGGACATCTACTTATCAAAGTTTCATTACAAATACGTACTGGGCCTCCACATAAGCTTATCGCAATATCTTACATTTTAGTAAATCACTAAGGCCATTCTTAGTCGATAAATTTTCCTGTTTAGTAGCAGGATCTTTAGCAGTGTGAAATACAACACTTAAAATAACAGAGTGCTAAATATTTTAATGCAATTTTACTAATAGATCAGTTAGGTAAACATCACTCTCGCTTATTTGCCGGCCACTCGAGCTTTTATATCCCACGTATTTTTTGGCGAGATTCAGGTTGAGAGGTTTTCCAAGATCGTCCTTACACTGCGTTTACATGTACCAGTGAAATAGCGGCGTCTGGGTCATTATTATTTCATAGACATCTGTATCGCCTAATGCCAATTAAGGAAAAACAGCAAGGTTTAATAGTATACCCAAAGAATTTTGTGCGCCGCGGATTCTCGTTTGTGCAAAGAAAATAAATAAATAAACCACCATGTTTTAAGTATCCTAATTTAAGTTTTCGCTGTTACTATCTATAAGTAACTTCATGTATATGCGTCTTCCTCATCCTACGAAGGTGATGCTTCAGTTCTCATGACTTCGAATTTATGTTCAGTATTTCTTTCTTTTGTATGCCACGTAAGTTCGCTGGCTGCTGCTAACCTCTCACTTCAGTTTCATTTGCATGTTCGATAACGTGTCTATTTCTGTCTTTCCAGGTCAGTACTCGTCAGTGAACACTGTCGTCTCCACACTGTCGATTGGTGTGACCGGTACTGCTAGTTCGTCCAGTTCACATGTACTGCAGTCCATTTCGAACTATATCTTCTACGGTGCTCGGTAAGTAGTACATGTACAGCAGCTTGTTCTTGTGACCTACCACCCATAGACGTGATATTATGTCACAAAGTTGTCACGTGATTTTTACTGTGTTCTATATTCAGTGATATACGGGCTATGGGGAAAAAGACTTCCTGGAGGAGCTCAGAATCCGTTTTTTGTATCGTGTTCAACATATTTTTTACTGGCATAATTCTTCTGGCTCCTATCACCGACTGACTGGAGGCCTAAAAGGTGGAAGGTCGGATAGGGAGTGGGGGGTACGAATGACGGAGTTGAAACACAGGAAAATGCCACAGTCTCCACCAACATACTAGAGTAATACAAAGTTTCAACACCAAAGGTAAAAATTTGATCTGGACAGTAATACAGTTACGTTACAGTACTTGAATACTTCCGTTTATCCCGCTGTATTTGTTGATCGAGGAGTCATAGGTGTGCTGCAATGCCGATTCATAGTGTCCAATTGGCCTGTTGCCCATTTTCCCCAGCCGGATAGAATCATCAAGAAGCTAGGAAAGAACTGGTGTTCGTGACTTCCACACAAGGAACATTGGAGGTTTATTACATACCTCAATAGCCAAGATCGCTAATAATTTTTTAACTTTAGATTACCGCTTTTTACAGATTATACGGCCATCATCATATCTGTCTTTAACGTTCTAATCTCATCACATAGGAAACTTAATATAACTGGAGTGTTTTGGCAACATTATCATTGGCATGTTAAAATAAAAATAAAATATTTGCGACATCGTGTCACTTTACTGATTGTGTTTTAGACGCGGCAAAACATGTACTCGAGTAGTATGACAAAATTAAAATAAAATGTTTTTCCATTACTTTACACTATACTGATGGGATTTAAGTCGCGTCAGAAGATACCCTCACGTAGTACTTGATGGTTTACAGTTAAAGAACAGACGCAACATTTCTCAACTGTAGTCCACCTAGTCGAGGCATGATCCTTATTGTAGTGCGGATGCCCACGAGAACCCGATTCCTGGTGGGAATACAGGCTTACCTGCCAGCCGTGGAGTATAATGGTCCAATGGGAACCGCAGCCGAGCGCATTGAGACGCTATGCTGCGATGCGCGAGGCCCTTCCCCGTCGGGAGTTCGAATCCCCCCTCGGGCATGGAAGTTTGTGCCGTCCTTAGTACAAGGTAGTTCTTAAGAAGTTTGCAATTTTAGGGACTGAGACCCCGCAGTTAAGTCCCATAAGCTTCACAAACATTTGAACATTTTCGTCCAGTGGGAATTTAGGTCGGACTGGTTATGTGCTTGAGCAGTCCGAAGAGGTGTGTGAAGTTCTTGTACCTCGGTGGTGCAAGTGTTAGCTCAAGTTCCTAGAAAGCACGAGACCGTGGTTCTAATCTCGGTCCCAGGTCAAATCTCCATGTGTGCCAGCATCAGAGACAAATATATCCAAACTAAATCTACGAGGGTTGGAACATTAATAGTAGCAACTATTTATTGACAACCGATACAAAAGCGTTACATGTTTGCACCTGTTACTGCCCTTCAAAACAGTCACCAGCGTTGTGTACAACCCGTTGCCAGCGATGTGGAAGACGTAGTATACCGTAAGCAGAGCCCGTTATGTTGATGGTGCAAATGGAGGGGTCTACTGCCTGTATAATTTCTGGAACAGTTCTGAAGCGAATGCCTTCATCTTCGGAATCAAATGAAAGTCAAAGTCACAAGGACTAGAGTCCGGGGAGTATGGTGGATGGAACAGTACTTCCCAGTCCCATCGACCGAACAGAGCATCCACAGCTTGCGCTGTATGCGCCCGCGCAATGTCGCGCAAAATGATGGGTGGGTTGCACAGAATGTGTTACCGCTTCTTTCGCAAGGCTGGTCGCAGGTGATGCTCCAAAAACGAATACTGTGCATTGACGGTCTGCCGTGGAGGAACGTAATGCGTTGGGATGGCACCATCACAGTCGTACACGAGAATGACGCCATTTGTTGGATTGGCGTTTCAGTTTTGAATAGTACGATGTGGCCCATGTCTCATCCAGTGTTACAATACTAAGAAAGCCTCTCCTTCGCGCTCATAGCCCTCCAAGTGCGCCTGAGCAGCGTCGTAACGCATCCATTTTCTGAATTTCGTCAATTCATGCGGAACCCGTCGTGATGCAATTTTTCGCATGCCCAGGCACATTCAATCATTATCCAACTCCATTGTTCCTGTTTAGAAAACATAGTGGGACCGTTACGTTAGACCACTCTTTCACAAGTTACTGTGTTTCCCTCAATTGTGAGAAAATCAAATGTTTGTAAATATATCGGACCAAACTGCATGTTACCAGTCCGTAGCTTACAAACTACTTAAACTAAGGTAAACTAACCTACGGACCACACACACACACACACACACACACACACACACACACACACACTCATGCCCCACGGAGGACTCGAACCTTCGACGGCGAGCAACCGCACGCTCCACAGCGAGGCGCCTTAGAGCGCTCGGCTACTCCACCGCGGCCGATTGTGAGAACGCTGGTGACATGGGACAGGCGAGTTCATTTGTTCGGAGGTAAGGTAGGTATGTCAACAACGTGTGCGATCAGTGACAATAGAAGATTCCGTTGCATAGTGCCTCCACAACAGCGTTGCCTCTATTTAAGTTCCAACTTTCGTAGTTGCGACAGTGAACATCCTGTCCTCTTGATAGTCAGTTATTCTGCCGGTAATCCGGGTCGTTCTTGCACGATATTTCGATCGTGTTACTCATGATCATCATGTGTTTGCTGAGTCGAGCCCACTGTTGGATCGGGTCCAGTATTTATGCCTGTGTGTAGTGGCTAGGCGTTCTCTCTTTGGTCCGCGCTGATAGAGGCGTTCCGTTTGACGTCCGCACGGGTCAATAGCCGCAACCGTAGTATTTACTAATTGTGACTGCTCCGACTGCTGCGCGCGTTCTCTTTCTGTTTTCTCAGCTAGTAAATTTATTACGTGATGTTCCGTTCCACCTCCAAGTTGTACTGGACGTTCAGTTTTGTGATCAGCTACATACCTTATTTTTCCCATTATTTCTCAAACTGATCAAAATTTTATCACAAATTGATTTGTAGCTGGTTTTATACATAGTGTTACATATGGTAGTAGCTGGTCCTAGAAATTATAAATTTCAGAGTGTTACTGAATAATTTCGAAAGCTATAGTTACGAATCTCTTTATAAGATCTTTATTGCCATAGATCTCTTATTATTTTATATGACTAGTTTCGACTCGTTAAACAGTTATTATCAAGTCTTACTTGTCCAGGCATGTTAAGAAATATACTTCAGATGAAGCAACATCATAGTGGCAAACGAGCGAGGTGGCGCAGTGGTAACGTACTTGACTTACAATCCGGCCATCCAGATTTAGGTTTTCCGTGGTTTTCCTAAATCCCTCTAGGCAAATGATGGGATGGTTCCTTTGAAAGGGCATGGCCGATTTCCTTCCACATCCTTACCCAAACACTCCGAGCATAAGCTCCGTCTCTAATGACCACGCTGTCAACGGGACGTTAAACCCGAAGCTTCCATAGTGGCAAGTTATAAATGGTATGCCACATGTCATACCACATGTCTAGGTCATGTCTGTCATGCCACATGTCTAGGTCGTGTGTTAACACAGTGAAAACTGTAGATGGACTCATCTATGGCAATAAAGATCTTATAAAGTGATTCATAACTATTACATTAAAAGATCGCCTCCTAGAAAACATCCTGAATAAGATGTCAGGTAATTATAATTTCGAAAGTTAGCAGCATTGAGTTAGTCCTAATATGTGCGTTTGTTTACATTAGTATTCCTTGTTTGTCGTGTATGTGAATCACATACTACTGTTGCATTATGAGTTACTTTCTGGAAATATGAGAGACTTAATAATGACATTTACTGCATCGTCTACATCATGGAAGTACTATACAGCTGAGCAGCTATTAATTTTTTGTTGTTAGTAGTGGATGATAATTTTAAGGATATTTTTCAATATTTTTCTCAGTATATACGCACTATACATTAATCACGGCAATTTTATAGGTTCAAATACAAAGTCATACATTAAAGGATTAATGGGTCCGTCAAACAGAGAGCGGGCAGCCCACGCGGCAGAACACGCTGTTGCCCACCGCGTGGGCAGCTAGAGCAGACATAGTGACAGTGACAATGTTATTTTTTAAAACACTACATTTATGCACGGATCTATACTACGAGAAAGAATTCTGTCTCGAAAGCTATTGCAGGATACAAGCACTCGTGTGCCTCGCGTGTTAGTAGGTCAAGGTTTAAATTGCAGAATCATTTAATATGCCCCTTTCCCAAAGCTGCACCCTTGGAAGATCCTCAAAAGACGATTTACAATAAATGGCTCTGCAAGAGACGGCGTGTAGTGGACATTCTTGCTGAAAAATAGCGTGTCTTTTTAGGGCCAATAGACTACAAAGTGATTCTGTAAATAAAGATTTGTAAGCAGCTTGCTGTCTAATAATTTCCCCCGCAGCAATGCAAGCTACGTGCCTACTGAACAAGAGGAGCAGACTGATAACTACAGGCTAATACATTTTCGAATACGCTAAGACTAAATCATAAACCAATTTCTTGGGTATTTTGTCTATAACCAGTAACAAGGTATTGGCATCAAGTTGTATGTACAGTTGGCAGCCAGCAACTACCTTCTGCGCCATCTGCGTTGATGTTTGTCCGACCACATAGTTTTTCTTATGTTTTTTAACTCTATTTTGCACAACACAACCAGAAATGTACTGTACTTTTCAATATTTCGCTTAATTCATTTTCATGTAATAGTTTTGATTAGACAAGTACGTATACATTGGTTTGTAATTATGAAAAATAAATTAATACCTGTTTGATTCAGACTTCTGCATATCTCCTTCCAACTGTCTTTCTTCTTAGACGCATTTTTGTATTCTGGGTCACGTATGACATAGAGGAATGGCTTTGGACGCACCAAATCGACCAGTCTGTCGTTTTCCGCCACACTGCTCCCGCTTGCCCGCCGCTGTCTCTGTAGAAACCCACAGCAAAACGCAACACAGCGCCCACACTAACTGTCCGCGCGGGCTGCCCGCTCTCTGTTTGACAGAGCCGACTTAGGTTCCAACGCTCGTGTATTGAAAACAGCTGCAGCATGACATTGCCACGCGTGTTGTTACGAACACGTCCGAAAGAGCCTTCTGTGTAACATTCATATCAATAGATACTCTCCTGTAGAGAGAGCACCACTAAGCTCAGACGACAGGGTCGCAGAGTGTTATGCAGAGGGCCGAGGTTCGAATCTCGTCAGGGGACTGGGTGTTGTGTGTTGTGTTCCTCATCATCTGAACGCAAGTCGTCCACGAGTAGTCAAGTAAAAAGACTTGCACTAGGCGGCTGTACAGTCCCATATGGGATGTACCGACCAAAAATTGCCATACGATCATTTCCATTTTTTCTTTTCTTCTTTTTCTTCTTTTTGCAGAGCTAAAATTTCATTGTGGAGACGGTCCCCAGACTGTGGCTGAGACTGGTGCACATTGCTATGCCCCTGAGCGCAGTGAATGAGCGCGGTGGTGTGGCGCTGAGCGCAGGACACTGTGAGTCTGGGAGGTCGGGCCAGGCGATGTGCGCGATAGTATCGACAAGTCCGTGAGCGCACTGTGCTGCCTGCACGAGTTGTTAACATCTGCCGCCACGCCGATGGGCGCGTGACCCGACTCCGAAGCACGCGGCTTACCGAAACTCCCCAAGCGAGGCGACTCTGGGCGTATTACGGCAGCCATGTGTATCAGAGATGGAGACCTGGCAGTCTCCATTCTTTTATACCATCCTTGTACAGTGAATGGGGCCATTACACATAGACTTCGCAAGCAGGGTTTGAACTGTACTACATATCCAGGGTCAGATGTATCCTGATCTTTTTTTCTGGTTACGACCCGTAGAACGAATAAGATATCCGTATGGTACAGTGCATTGTGCATTTGTACATTGAGCAAGCTATAAAGGAAAGCAAGGAGACATTTGGAGAAGGAATTAAAGTACAGGGTGAAGAATTAAAAACATTGCGTTTTGCCGACGACATAGTAATTTTGTCAGAGACAGCAAAGGACCTGGAAAAGCAGTTGAACGGAATGGACAGTGTGCTGAAAAGTGCATATAAGTTTATAAGTTGAACATTAGCAAGAGCAAAACTAGGGTAATGGAGTGCAGTCTAAGAAAATCAGGTTAAGCTGATAGGATGGGATTAGGTAACTAAACAATAAAGGAGAGAGATAAGTTTTGTTACTTAGGCAGTAAAATAACAATGATGGTCGCAGTACAGAGGATATAAAATTCCGAATGGTAATGGTTAGAAAAGCATTCTTGAAAAAGAGTAATTTGTTAACATCGAATATTAATTTAAGTGCAAGGAAGTCATTTCGGAAGGCATTTGTGTGGAGTGTTGCCTTGTATGGGAGCGAAATATGGATGATAGACAGTGCGGACAGGAAGAGGATAGAGGCTTTTGAAATGTGGTGCTACAGAAGAATGCTTAAGATTAGGTGGGTGGATCGCGTAACTAATGAGGAAGTACTGAACAGAATTGGGGAGAAAAAGAATTTCTGGCATACCTTGACTAAAAGAAGGGATCGATTGGTGGGACACATTCTTAGACATCAAGTAATTGTGAATTTAGCACTGGAAATAAGTGTGTGGGGTAAAAACCTCAGTAAGCAGATTCAGACAGATGTAGGTTGCCGTTCTTATGTGGACTTGAAGAGGCTTGCTCAGGATAGGGTATTGTGGAGAGCTGCATCAAACCAGTCTCCGGACTGAAGACGCCAACAACAACAACATGATACGACAGTTACCATTTCAGCCTAAATGATGATAAAGATCGCGATTAACGTGATCGAAATATCGTGCTAATACGACGCGGATCACCGGCAGAAAACCCGATTCTCCAAGATGACAACGTCCCGCCGGGAAAGCCTTAACATCTAGTGAACTTGTTCAGAAATTCGACAGGTTGCTCTGTAACTGAAAAAAATTATTTTTTAAAAATATTTCTATTTTTTAGCTTTCTTGACAGTGCTTTAAAATCAGTTGTCTTTGAATGCTTGTTAACAGAACTGAAGATGGACAGCTGACGCGAAACAGTTTATACACAAAATAAAAGCGGCGTGAAGACGGACATTGCAAATTTTCATATATATTTTTGGTGCATGCCAGTAGTATTTATTAGTCATAGCAATGCTGTCTACGGTTTCCAGTATATTTGAACAAAGATACCAAGAGTTGCGCATGTTTAATTGGACAAAAGCATTCGGGAAAGTAAGGTTAATGGGAGAATAAAGGCAGATAGGTCACGTTCTATGTTGAGCGATAAGGGATGTCAAATAGATTCCGTATTTCTTGATTTCCGAAAGGCTTTCGATACTGTACCTCACAAATCAAATTGGGTGCTTATAAAATATCACTACAGTTGTGGAATTGGATTCGTGATTTCCTGTCAGAAAGAACACAGTGCGTTGTAATTGACGGAAAGTCATCGATTAGAACAGAAGTGATATCTGGCGTTCCTCAGGGAAGCGTTATAGGACCCCTACTGTTCCTTATTTTTATTAACGATTTACAAGATAATCTGAGTAGCTCACTTAGACTGTTCGGGAATGATGCTGTCATTTATCGGTTAGTAAAGTCACCAGAAGTTCAAAAGGAACTGCAAGATGATTTAGATATCTGTGTGGTGTAAAAATTGTCAATTGACCCTTAATAATGAAAAGTATGATGTCACCCATATGACCACTAAAAGAAATCAGTTAAACTTCAGTTACACGATAAATAAGTCAAAACTACAGGCCGTATTTCAACTAAATACTTAGGAGTAACAATTACGAACAACTTAAATTGGATAGAACACATAGGATATATTGTAGGGAAAGCGAACCAAAGACTACGTTTCGTTGGCAGAACACGTAGAAGATGCTTAATACTACACGTTTGCATCCTATTTTGGAGTATTTCTTGGGATTATGGGATCCCCACCAAGCGGGACTGACCGACTATTTAGAGAAAGTTCAGAGAAGGCCAGCTCGTTTTATATTATTGCGATATAAGAGGAAGTGTATCACGGAAATGATGTTCGATTTGGGTTGGAAATCATTAAAAGAAAGTCGTTATTCGTTGCAACAAGATCTATTTGCGAAACTTTTTTCACTAACGTTCTTTTCCGAATGTCAACGTATTTTGTTAGCACCCACCTACATATAAAGTAAGAGAAATCAGATCGAAAACAGAAAGATTTAGGTGTTCCTTTTTTCTGCGAGCTAATTGAACTGCTGATGTCGTTAGGAGAGCCAGTCATGAAAAAATTGTATCACCTGGTATGCAAGATGTATGAGACAGGCAAAATACCCTCCGACTTCAAGAAGAATATTGTAATTCCAATTCCAAAGAAAGCAACTGCAGAAAAGTGTGAAAATTACACAACTATCAGTTTAATAAGTCATGGGTGCAAAATACTAACACGAATCATTTACAGACGAATGGAAAAACTTGTGGAATCCGACCTCGGGGAAGATCAGTTTGGATTTAGGAGAAATGTAGGAACACGGGAGGCAATCCTCACAGTACGACTAATCTTAGAAGATAGAGCTTGGAAAGCTTTTGACAATGTCGACTGGAATACACTCTTTCACATTCTGAAGGTATCTGGAATAAAATATAGGGAGCGAAGAGTTATATTCAACCTATACAAAAACCAGACAGCGGTTATTAGAGTCGAAGGGCAAGAAAGGGACGCAGGGGTTGGGAAGGGAGTGAGACAGAGTTGTAGCCTTTCCCAATGTTGTACAATCTGTACATTGAGCAGGCAGTGAAGAAATGGAAGGAGAAATTTAGAGAGGGCATTGAAGTGCAAGGATAAGAAATAAAAACATTGCGGTTTGTTGATGACATAGAATTTTGTCGGAGACCACATAAGATCTTGAAGAGCAATTGAATGGGATGGACAGTGTCTTGAAAGGAAGATATAAGATGAACATTAACAAGAGTAAAACGAAGGTAATGGAATGTAATGTCAGAAAATCAGGCGATGCTGAAGGAATTAGATTAGGTAATGAGAGAATAAAAGTAGTAGATTAATTTTGTTATTTGGGTAGGAAGATAACTTCTGATGGCCGAAGTAAAGAAGATATAAAATGCAGAATGGCTATGGGGTAAAAATCGTAGAGGGAGACCGATGGACGAATACAGTAAGCAGATTCAAAAGGATGTAGGTTGCCGAACGTATTCTCAGATGAAGAGACTTGCACAGGACAAGGTAGCATGGGGAGTTGCATCAAACCAGTCTGCGGACTGAAGACCACAACAACAACAACTAGAGAAATTATTGTAGAGAAATATCGTAAAAGTGGTTCGATGAACCCGCTGCCATGCACTTCAATGTGATTTGCAAACTATCCAAGTAGATGTACACAGTCGAGAAGAAAATGAAAAAAGTGCATCAGACCATCGGTGTATGATTTTGCTTGCGTAAAGAAAGATGTGCGGAGGCCCCAGCATAGTGCCCTGCGGGAGGCCGGCTAGCGCAGCCATCCATCTGCGGCCAGGGTGTGGGTGGAGGGGAGGGGCGCCTGCTGACCTCACGTGCGGCGCGGCGCGGCGCCGTGTTTACCGAGCAGCGCCGCCGTGCCTAGCGGCCGGCCTGTGCACTATCATTACTGCCGGCTGGCGCCGCTGCTAACGACCCGCCGACAGCTCCGAGGCTAACGATAGCCCCATTTTTATTGAATCTCGCCTTTATGGAGCCAACGAGAAAGTCTTGCGCTTGCTTCGCCGAGAATACCGTATTCTTTTCTTTTTTTTTCTTCGCCTATTTTTATTTTTTTCTCTGTTCAGTACCAACAGGCTGATGTGTCTGCAATTGAGGAGGCTAATAACGACAGACAACTACAAAAAATAAATAAAGCGGTTTGTTTACAATACCTACGCTTAACAACTGACAAGGAAAGTACTTGGGCTCGAACAAACACAAATACACCAACATCTAGTGAGAGATAATGTAAAGGTCCCTTATTGCACTGGTGATACTCCCGCATCTGCAAAACTCTGCAGTCGTCCGTTGGAGGCCTCTGCGTGTGCCACGCCGCATCGCACAGTGACCTGCCGGAACGCCAGTCGGGACCAGTAGAGACGTTGCAGTCAGGGGGGGGGGGGGGTGCAAATTTGACTCGCGCGCTTTGCTTCTGTGACGTCACCTGGCAGCAAGCGCCGAGCAGTTGCCGCAGTACCAAAAATGTTCAAATGTTTGTATAGCTTATGGGACTTAACTACGGGGTCATCAGTCCCTAAACTTACAAACTACTTATGAACTACTAACGAACTAGGACGGCACAAATATCCATACCCGAGGGGGGATTCGAACCCCCGACCGTAGTGGCCGTGCAGACCGTGACTGGAGCGCCTTAGTCCCCTCGGCCACCGCGGCCGGCGCCGCAGTACCATTATCATACGTTCAAGGAGGAAGTTGTGTTTTGCGCTCGCTCGTTTCGTGACCTGTTAAGTGTTCGGATAGAAAGTAGCTTTCTTGTATTGGGGAACAATTTTTCCATAAATTATTTCTATAATTAAGGTAAAAAAAGGTAATTATGAGTACGAATACTTAGTGTTGTGCTGTAGCGGAGTGCAATAACAGTGGACGCAAGACGGAAGGCATTTTGTACCATCGGTTTCCAAAAGATGAGCAACTTCAGCGTATATGCATCTCTCGCTGTAAACGACGAGATAAATGTCAAAAATGCCACAATTTGTACCGTACATTTTTGTGAAGCTGACTGATAAAATTGTATGTATGAAAGTAGTATTCAGTTCAATGTTCATAGTAATTAAATGAGTAAAACAAAAGCATTAATGCGAAAATCGGCTACTAAGTTTGCGTTGTAACGAAAGTTTTCTTTATCTCATATTTAAAAATGAAGGCCTGTTTTTGTCTGTATGCTATGCCTGTCAATGTCATTCAGTCGACTGCGATAAAACTTCGTCAACTTATTGCATGAACTAGCGTCACGGTTATAGGCATAGTAAAATTTCGAAATTCGCACTCTAAGTGGGTCGAATCATGATATTATATAAAACAGAAGCACATTTTCTCTCTGTCTGTCCCTTTAACCTTCTATAACTCGAGAACTACTGAACGTATCGCGATGAGGTTTCTTTTAAATTGTAGACCTCACAAAGGACTAAAAAAAGCCCGCGAGAGCATATGTCTAACTTTTACGAGTATATGTACAATTGCCTCCTAAGGTGCTGGCGCCGGATGGCTTCAGACTACATAAATAGTGATTGTGGGAAATCTATAAAAGTTAGACATGTGCTCTCCCGGACTTTATTTAGATCTTTATGAGCTCTACAATTTACAAAAAACCTCATCACCATACGTTCAGTGGTTCTAAAGACGTTTAAATATTACCCGTGCCAAGTCGCGGGGCGGGACGGGTTAGCTAGTTGTTAATAATGTTTGAAGCTTTTCTTTTTCAGTCCTTTGTATGCTAGTATAGAAATATATTAATCACAAGCGTGTTCCATCGCTTAAAAGCAATGTTTTTTTGTCGAATGATAAAAGAAAAGACGGAGAAAATGTGTTCACGGCGGCCTTATACAGCGGCTTGCTGCCGAGTGACGTATTACAGCGCCAACCAATGAGAGTGAAGAAGCCCAAACTGGCATACCTTTCTAGTCTACGTACCTTGCGTTGCGGTGTGCCTCTCAAGTTGCGTTTTCTGACGTTATTTGTGTAGTGAAGCGTCAGATGGGTCGCCGATTGGTAATCAGTCCTGCTAATCTAGTGCGACTGGTTGAGATGAAGTTACGAAGAACCCTTCTTCGAGAAGATGATATTGGTGTAGAAGATGAATCATTCGCCTGTTTTCTGGTATCTATTATAGTGCAGAAATGTGAGCAGAACTTAGAACAAGTTATTGTTGTAATACTAACACATAATGATGATCGTAGGGATGATACTGACGAACCAGTGGACAACTTGAAAAGTATCACTGATGTGGCGTACAACACTGATATCGTAGAATGTGGAAATATGCCATTCCATCAACTTGCATTTCTTCACTGTGTGTTGTGCAGTCATTCATATTGATCGGAGCATTTGACTGACAATCACCTTTTGCATTTATAGTTAAGATGTCTGCATTGCGTTTGGCGTCGACAATTACATATACAGTGCTATCAACAGCGTGAATGCAGAGTTTTGCAGAAAAACGACACCCACCAGAACAACGAGGGGTACGTAATAGTCCTGTAACCAAACGTTCATACAGACATGTTTGTACGAGCCCAAGTACTTTCCTTGTGAGATATACGCACCTTTGAAATGCTGTGAGGTCGTCTATAGTAAAGTTATACACGGCCTACAACAGGCTGTTCCAGATCGCGCGCTCGCCCGTCAGCTAGGGTGCGTTCACTTGTCGCGGGGCACCGCGTCTCAGCCGTGAGCCGTTGTCGCATGGGGGACACACGGATGTGGCGAACGTATGCACATTGAAGCAGCTGACTGGACCGTGACGCCACGACAAAGTGCCAGTTACATCCCAATTCCCGCGACGGGCACAACTGCTTCGGAAACAGCTATAACTGAAACTGCCATTTAAAAAAGTTTGTAACTCTGTGAGACCAAACTACGTTGGTCATCAGTCCCTAGACTTACAAACTACTTAAACGCAGTTAATCTAAGCCGGCCGCGGTGGTCGAGGGGACTGAGGCGCTCCAGTCACGGTCCGCACGGCCACTACGGTCGGGGGTTCGAATCTCCCCTCGGGTATGGATATTTGTGCCGTCCTTAGGATTAGCTAGTTCACAAGTAGCTTGTAAGTTTAGGGACTAATGTCCCCGTAGTTAAGTCCCATCAGCTATACAAACATTTGAACATTTTTCAGTTAATCTAAGGACAACGCACGCATCCATGCCCGAGGGAGGATTCGAACCTCCGACGTGGGGGGCCTAGCGGTCCGTAACGTGGCTGTGCTAGAAGGAATGTCAAGAGGAAGCTTCAAGATGATGAAATGCTGCAGGTTGAAGACTATGTTTCAGGAATGTTCTGAGGCACAGATTAATTGGACTCATATCTTCAGCCGCGGTGGAGTAGCCGAGCGGTCTAAAGCACCTCGCTGCGGAGCGAGCGGTTGCTCGCCGTGGAGGTTCAAGTCCTCCCTGGGGCATGGGTGTGCGTGTTTGTCCATAGGTTAGTTTACCTAGGTTTAAGTAGTTTGTAAGCTATCGACTGATGACCACGCAGTTTGGTCCGATAGATTTACAGACATTTAATATCTTCATTCGCAATTTCCCGCAAGTTGTATTTTTCAGCATTCAGGTAGAAATGTTTCCTAAAGTTCATCAAGCATTACTCTAATATTTTTTCCGTAACTTGCAACAGTCCTTACGTATGTACCTTACCTAAGCTTTATTGCAGAATGATCTAAATTATAGCAAAAAATAACATTCATATTAGGAGAAAAAATATAAAAATTAAAATGTAAGATTTAATATTATTTTGCCATTGTAATATACATAATTGGTGGAAGTAAATAGGTATAGCAGATGAACCATTATGTCATACATATCTGGTAAAAATTTGGTCTCCTTATCTAATATATAAAGCAGAGTGTCCGTTTATTTGTACGTGTTGCATACAAATCTATAGTTTTGTTCCAATCTTTATGAAATTTTGTACACGTAAGCTTCAATCCGCGAGGACGGTCGCCGTAAGTGTAAGAATCACGTACGATACATAGTTGACAAGATATGACGTCATAAACAATGAGATCCGCGAAAAACTGCTGTATTTTGCGACAATACTGCTATTTTCTCCTAAACCATTGGGCCAATTTCATCCAAATTTGGTACACACATTCCTTACCGTGAGTTAACAATTGCCGCAGGGTTAAGAATCACATACGACGCATGGTGCATTAGATACAACGTCATAACCAATAGGAATCGCGAAAAATGTCACATAATGCGGAGAGACTTTAAAAATACACTGCAGGAGAATGAGAAAACTTAGCGACTTGCAACAAACTTTAAACATAATTTCAAACCTTCATTAAACTTTTTCTCGCTGACAATCATAGAAAAATGATGAAAGGAAAAAAGTTTCTCGCTTACTACTTTTCCGCTGTTTATTGAGTAAAACTACGGCATTCGGTATGACGTTACAATTTATACTTTGTATACTACAAATTGTAACATCACGAAATTTTACAGACATTATACACACATATAGTTGAATGTACCTTCTAAATTATATCACAGTACGACATGTAGTTCATGAGATATGATCGCATACACAGTAAAGTTCATGGAAAAGCCCCCCCCATCACCCACCAAGTTTTAACCTATTACTTTTTTGCTACTAATATTATTCCCAAGAGATATTACAGACAAATAGCTCTTATGCAAATGAATATATACCTGAAAAATGGCAGGAATAAATTAATAAATACCCGGGCAACGCCGGGTTTTCAGCCAGTACTGTATAACGTAAGATTAAATGGTACCTCAATTTGAGAAAGCATTTTGAAAAACAAATGCATTAATTTCTTTGTAATTTTCTTAATAACCCTAAGAAGGTTCGAAAAATATACAAAATATTTCTAATTTGTGTAAAAAGTGTGCTGCATTGCCTGATATCAACAAAAAATCTGTAAATCATATACCTTATAAACTGTGCCTGAAAGAAATAGGTGTTGACATTTACATAAATATTGATCCGGAAAAGTACCCTGTGTCCTTAATCCGGACGTCTGGTCACCCTAGGGATGTGGTACTATCTTTCGCCTCGACATTTGAATTTCGTAAAACCAACATCGGTGTGTTACACACAGAGAGAATAAAGGGCCATGGTGCGTCCACAGCGAGGGAAGTAGCCGCTGTTTGAGGAGTGCCTAGTGATAGCCCACGAGAGACCGCTGTGTAAACTGTTCTCTATGATCTCATACAGCCCGCCCAGCCGACATGACGTCACCGCGCCCGCAACAGAGCTTCTGTGAAACTGGGCCCACCCTCTTCATACCGTGTTACTGGGGATTGCCTCATATGGTGTCACTCCTATTCTCGTAACATAAACGATGGAAATAAGGCCAGCACTTGACCTGCTAGTGCTAGGAACAGTCTTTTGTAGCGTTCTGGTAAAGCGTAGCTAGTGGGAGACAAAGCACTGTGAGGGTTGTTAATGTGCCGAAGACTATTCCACTGACTGGTACTTAAAAATTCTCGCAGAGAGCCAGTGAGCTTACTCTTTAAGTGTATCATTTACTAGTGGCGGCTGGTGTCTAAAATAACCGGGTTTCACTATTTCCACTGCATTACGCAATTCACCTTTTCAGATAATTGAATGAATGAGCTCGAAAATAGGTCGTCTTCATTTTTTATTTATTTATTTTACCAACTATCTGACAATACTAAACGTAATGTTGCAGCTAAATTTGTACTGCACGCAAGGCGTACCATAAAAAAGTTATAATTGACGAAGTAAAGAAACTATGCACTCTTGAGAATATCACTGCTACCATATGCTGATTACATGTAAAATCTGTACCTCCCATACATTCCCGTCCAGGATATTTTTCGTTATAGGCAATTATCTGGGGGTAGATCGATCGGCATTTAGGAGAAATGTAGGAATACTGGATGCAATACTCATCTTATGTCTTACCTTAGAAGATAAAATAAGGAAAGGCAAACTAACATTTATAGCTTTTGTAGATTTGGAAAAAGGTTTTGACAATGTTACTGGAATACACCCTTTAAAATTTTAAAGCCAGCAGGGACAAACTATAGGGTGAAAACAGTAGTTATTAGAGTCGAAGGACATGAAAAGTAGCCGGCCGCGGTGGTCGAGGGGACTAAGGCGCTCCAGTCACGGTCTGCACGGCCACTACGGTCGGGGGTTCGAATGCCCCCTCGGGCATGGATATTTGTGACGTCCTAGTTCGTAAGTAGTTCATAAGTAGTTTGTAAGTTTAGGGACTGATGACCCCGTAGTTAAGTCCCATAGACTATACAAACGTTTGAACATTTTTGAACGGTCTGCACGGCCACTACGGTCGGGGATTCGAATCCCCCCTCGGGCATGGATATTTGTGCCGTCCTAAGTTCGTAAGTAGTTCATAAGTAGTTTGTAAGTTTAGGGACTGATGACCCCGTAGTTAAGTCCCATAAGCTTAACAAACATTTGAACACTAATGAACTTTTAATGAATAAATAAGTACATAATATATAAATATATATTTTCAATATGTCGTTTCTTGCAGCTCGCAAATCTTTATCTATTAATGTGAATGTCTGTTCGGTGTACTTTTATCACGTCTGAACAACAAGGCATAAAGAGCTAAAAAATAGTACAGTTAATAATGTCTACCAGGGGAAGGCTTTAGGCACCGTTTTATGGCGATCGGATAGCTATTTATCTATATATATTAATGTGAATGTCTGTTCGGAGTACGCTTATCACGTCCAAACGACAAGACGCAGAGACTTAAATATTTTACAGTTACTAATTTATACCGGAGGAAGGTTTTAGGCACGGTTTTATAGCGATCTGATAGATATTTAGTAATTTGAAGAATATAACGCGAAATGCGGAACAATAATGATTCTTTGAAAATTATATTTACTCTTTGAAAATGGTTTTATTGATTGCATTGTTGCTTGAGGGTTGATAATGATAGAAGGGTGGAGTATATTGGGACGGGATGTTATCGGTGTATATAAAATTCTACGTGTGTGTGTGTTAGTATTTCGCTCTGCAGCGAAAACTATAGAACGCAAACGATAGGTCTGTGTGTGTTGTCCAAAGTCTCTCGTTGTACACCATAGCAGTTCCATGCCGATAGCTATAAGGAGGTGGAAGATATGGTGGTTGAAAGTCTTCAAATTATAAAAAAATTCGGACTGAAGGCCAGCGATGACGTTTGCGACTCTATAGCAAGGAGGTTACGTACAGCGAAACGTGATGCCACAGACCATATCTTTGGTCTGAGCGTGCTACAATGTCTTCAGTTCTTTCTCTGTAAGGATAAGCATACGAATAAGGAAATATAAGAATAAATAAATAAAGCAGTAAAAAAGAAATTTCTTTTAATACATCTTTTAAAAAAAATCGATTTGACGTTTCGCGCATTACATCAAGTGATCAATCTGTGATATTATTACAATCATTATTGTTGAATTTCGTGATTGGATTCTTCGAAACTAGTGTGATTTGTTCTACACTACTTACGTTCCTGATAATGTTGATTAAAAATGTTTGTTTCTATAGAAGATATTGTATTTCATTTTATCCTTCAAAACCAAAACCTCATAGCACACTACTGAAAGATAGCTTATCTATCCTAATAAACCAACACGCGAGCGGAGCCGCGGGTTTAAGCTAGTATATATATATTTTTTCAATATATCGTTTCTTGCAACTCGCCAATATTCGAGAAAAGACCTTTTTTATATCTCAACAAGAGCTGCTGATGTTTATTTACTTTTTTTTATTGGCGATTAGTTTTGGGCATATCGCATTTTCTCAAGCCACGTTATTTATATTCTGTAGAATGCTAAAAATTTTGTCTCTTTCTCTTGCAGTTCTCTAGCACCAACGAACAACCAATGATGAAAATTCTGCTCTAAGTACGGATAAACCCATAACACACTTCGTGTCTTCCTTTTCTTGCGACGGAACCAGGAAAACATCGTAGCGTGTCCCTAATCACTAGAACTGTCCGTTATAGGGTAACTGTTGGAGGAAATTGTAATTGGAGAAGATTTTTAACAAAGATGAAGCAAGGATTGCTGCCTATCGCCTTTCCTCTCAGACAGTAAGTTTCACTCACCTACTGATCTGCTGTTCTTGGACCGTAAAAGCGTCAGACTTCTTCTCTTGGCAGGTGTTTCGTCGCCTTATTGAAGATTCATTAATTGAAAAGAGGACAGTAGGAAAGTTAGAGAACAAATAGGCAGAATTGTGGTGAAATCTGTATTTATAAAGATATGACGACATTGAGGTAGCCCTGTTGCATGTTTAATATTATTTCACAAATAAGATTATTTTGTAACGAAACCAACTTGTTGTAGGGCTAGGAATTACTTAATAGCCAATAATTAAACATTCTTTAAAACAGATACATTTGCAGTCCGTAGAGAGAGCGGAGAGTGGTAGAATCAGAGAGAATGTTGCTAGCCATGAAGTCGTAATAGTATAACCAGAGCAGGGGTCAAATGGCCAAATATACCTCACTATAAACTAAATGATAAATGTACTGGATGCTTCCACTCGTCCATCATTGTAACAGACGCAAACAGTCAACAAATTCACACTTTCCTAATACTGCGGTAACTTCCGCCCTGGATTATACGCGAGGTGGATACTTCGAAGCTCCTCAACGGAATGGCGGTGCGTGTCTTTTCGCCGGGCACCGCAGTGTGCTTCGGCTGTTCAGAAGTAGTCCCTGTAGCCAACCTTACAGGTAGGGAAGAGAAACCGTTGGGGAAGCTTCCTATTGTGAAATTCCCGGGAATTTAAAATGGAGGAAATGTTCCCAGGGAATATTGCGCGCAATATTCCCAAAATTAATTCATTCCCAGGAATTTATGATTAATTAGTCAGATTGCTCAATAAAACTTACTTAATTACTGCGTTAAACCTATTAATTATTTAAATCACGTGGTGGAAAACGCACGTTGGCGAAGCTTAGCCCTTGCGGGCGGCACTGTGTCTCGGACACTCAGGTTGGGACACCTGTTTGGAGCGCGGGACAAAGCTGGTATGCCTCCGCCACGGCATCGCTTCCGGTTGCTCTTAAATTTAACGGCTACAAGAAATTCTCCATTTTGAGAAATATCAAATTAACCTAACGAGTAATGTAGAAATTACTCTGTCCCTTCCATTTCATTCTCCTCTAAGTAAGCAATCATTCTGTGATGCTCCTTCGTTGGTGAAAATTAATAAACCATCCTAAATTAATTGATTTAATGTTGCTACTTTTTAATTAAGGTCCCGTCCGGTCTGTTATTGGTATCGGGGAGTTTGTAGCTTTACTGGCAACTCGAATCCGTGGTCGGAATAAAATATCTAATTTTATTTTGCTCTGATTTCTTTCTTATGGCACGGCCGTTGCGACCGTGCATTGTGTGCTCTCAAAAAGTCTGTGCGTTTCAAAATAACCAACACCGTTTTGTAGTTGCATGTTGGAAGTTGCAAGCTGATAAGGAAAATCGCGCACGCGACGAGTGCCAATCGACACGTGTACGGACGGCCGTCGCTGGCATCGCGAGGTTCGCACGAGACGCGCGTCGCGCCCTAGACGAGTGAGGAACAACTAGTGTGCGGACGGTCTAAGTTCCCAAATCGTGTAGAGAGACAATTCAGGGTGAGTGCCCCTGCTACTGAACTCTGGTCCCCGCCGGCCAGAGAGCAGTGTTTTTGTCGTTCTGGCGGCCTCGGCGGTCTGGCGGTGTCTGGGAGCCGTCGATATCGCGCGCCAGTGGTCCGGAAAAGAGGCGTGGCAACCGCGCGTGGGCGGCGGGCGGCGGGCGGCGGCCGGAAGTGGGAGGTGGCGGTGCTATTAGGCGCTCTCATCGCCCGCTAATCACACGCCCCCGCGGCAGCCGGCTGCCGGCCTAACGGCTGTATTGTCTAGTGGGCGGCGAGCAGGCGCCCGACTGACCACTCTGAGTCTCCTCACTCATATCTCGCCGCACGGGAATGGCCGCGCTGTCTGCGGCGCCTTCTCGAGGATTCTACAGCCGCTCCCGTCGGAGGTACGAATCCTCCCTCCGGAACGAGTGTGAGTGTTGTCATACCGTCCTCTCGCGGGACGTTGCAACGCACTTGCACGAGGAACTGCGGACGTCACAGTGAGGAATTCCACGTTCCACTACCCTTCGAACCATGGAACGAAGGATCTGGCATATTAGATTTTTATAAGTTTTATATTTGTGGTGTGGTGTCTAACACCACACACACACACACACACACACACATATATATATATATATATATATATATATATATATATATATATATGTGTGGCGACTATTTCTAAAGAACAGACGTCACTTCTCATCCTGCAGTTGTTATTGTTTTCATATTCACAGAATACATGACTTCAACTGCTAATCGGCAAGGCTGAAAATGTGTATCCAGCCAGGATTCGAACCCGGGTCCCCTGCTTTCTAGCCAGTTGCGCTGACCCACCCACCACTGGATACACACACACACACACACACACACACACACACACACACGTCTATTCCGAAAGAACAGACGTCACTTCTGATCCTGCAGTAGTTTTCATATTCACAGAATATATGACTTCAACTGAGTACTGTGGGCAGGGTAAGCTGGAAATTTGTGTCTGACGGGAGGCGTGCTTAGGTAGTCCTTGCAGGTGTGGTGATCATTGAGGCCGCAGTGGTGTAGGGCTCAGCGTAACTGCCTAGAAAGCACGAGACCCGGGTTCGAATCCCGGCTGGGTACATACGAGGGGAGTTGGAAAATAAGTTTCCCATGTCGGCCGTGGGCAGAGTTGTGTATGAAAGTGGAAAAAAAATGAACGAGACATTAAAGATACAACATACATTTATTTTTCTACACAATTTCCAAGTATATTGAGACATTTGTCAAAGCGCTTTATGAGCTTCAAAAAGTTGCTCAGGGAAAAATCATGGCGTTGCATACAGATGAAGCGTTGAACGGCTATGGGCGACATGTCGGCCTAGAAATAGCAGCTTGTAGCGGGCGCGCATCCCTGTTACTCCCTCCAGGATGCGCGGCGCAGGCTTGCGATTGGCTGCCGGACGTCATCCGCGGCCTTCTACACGATCGTTCTCTTGCGTCTGGCGTATGGTGCTGACTTTACGCCACAACACAAATCACTTGAAACTTTGATCGTTAGTAATGGCAACTGCTTGGCAGAGCAGTGTGGAGAAGAAACGTTTCTTTTGTATGTGATGAAAAAATTAATGTTATGGGTTTTGCTTTGCGTTTGGGAATGCTATTCTCCACTTTTTATTATTATTTTTTATTTTTTTAAAATTATTATTATTATTTTTTTAAATATGTCAATTAGAGTTTGGACTCCGTCACCTCCAAAGGTCCGAGGCATTTTGCTCTGATTGTTGCCAACATGATATTGAAGTATCTGGGAAGCAGGTTGCTAGGCTTACTTGCCCAGGGCCCCACTGGGTTTTACCCCTAACGGTTGAGGGACTAACCCGTGGATTTGGTAGTCTTTGCTGTCTGAGCACAAAGGTGGCCACGACTCAGAATATGTCCATATGTCCGAGATGCCCAACCTTATTCCAAAGTAATTGGTATCCCAACTGTCACGACCACTTACTTGGCCACTCATACATTGCCCATGGTTCATGAACTAGGACATGATTACAGGAACCCACACCATGAAGGTACTAATAGATGGGAACAATGGTAGTAGGGTGTCCATATTGAGGAAATCAAAGAAAAACTGGGAATGAACACCATAGATGAAGCTGTTAGAGCGAACAGACTGAGATGATGGGGTCATGTTACACGCATGGGAGAAGCAAGGTTGCCTAAGAGACTCATGAGGTCGGCAGCGGAGGGTAAGAGGAGCCGAGGTAGACCAAGAAGAAAGTACTTAGATTCGGTGCAGAATGATTTTGAAGTAAAAAGGCATAACATCAGACGAAGCATGAATGTTAGTATTGAATAGGGGATCATGGAGGAATTTTATTAGAGGTACTATCCTCCAGACTGAACGCTGAAAGGTATAATCAGTCTCTAATGATGATGATGATGATGATGACTATAGATATTGTGTCTACTTAATCCAAAATATTTAGACCGACTCACAGACAACATGACAAACACTAATTGTTGAGTACTTATCACCATTTGTTGAATCATCCTCGTCGCTATTTGTTGAGTTCTCGTCCCTGGTCAGCCTGTCTTTTAGAAAAGATACGATGCAGGATGTGTAGACATCTACAACATCACTATATATTATTAAGACAGGTTTCACTTACTGAAGAATTCAATACTGAACTTCTGTTCTTCTCTTCTCGCGGCGTCGTCTTCTGTACGATGCTAGCTACGCTGAGTTCTCTTAACTGCCTTGTTCGTAGCTGAGTTCTGACGGGCGTCCAGACGCATGTCGGCCTAGATATAGCCGCTTGTAGAGGGCGCGCTTCTCCGTTACTCCCTCCAGGTTGCGCAGCGCCGGCATGCGATTGGCTGCCGGACGTCATCCGCTGCCTTCTCCACGATTGTTCTCTTGCGTCTGGCGTATGGCGCTAACTTTACACCACAACACAAATCATTTGAAACTTTGATCGTTCGTAATGGCAACTGCTTCACAGAGCAGTTTGGAGAAGAAAAGTTTCTTTTGTATGAGATGAAAAAATTAATCATAAGAAGAGGCATTGAATTAAAATATATGCTGTGGCTGGGATTCGAACCTGGGACGTCCTACTTACTAAGTTTCTTTTTTTTTTTTTTTTTCTTTTTTTTTTCTACAAAAGGAAAGGAAACTAATGTGCCACCGCCACTTAGACCCTAATAAAAAAGAACCTCAACCTCTTCAGGCGTTGGCGCCTAACTAAAACTACCCCTGGAAACTAACTATATAAGGGAACAGAAAGAAAGAAAAGGCAGGGGAATGTGTATCAGACAAAACAAAAAAATTCTCTTTATTCACATTACTATGTTTTTATTTCATTATTTTGATTGATTTATTTCTATTTAATATATCTTGATGTTCGTTGTATTGTTCAGAAGATCTCGGTTCCCTGCGGCTAGTAAGTTCAGTCACGGCTTCTCGTAGAATGTGCATTCCGTTGAACATTCAAGGAGGGTCAGCAGTTCAAACATTTAAATTTCTTCTCTATTGACTGAACACATTCCAGCTGCCGGGAGGGTCGTTGAAGGTACTCCCAAGGAAGTTGGAAAAGTATTGTCTGTATTTAGGATGTCGTACAACTCTGTAATGGCGATCCGTGAGATAAGTCCAAAAATCAAGTTTAGATTTTGCATTGTGTCCAAAAAGATAGTGTATGGCATGTCCGCGAATCCAAGTCACTGCATTGGTCTTAGCCTTTGGAAAATACACTCGATCCGGAAATAAGAACGAATGAGGAGTAACACTCTCTGGAATAGTTCTCGTGAGTAAAGCTATAATACGTCGAATCAGTTGCCAAACGTCAGCAGCAGTACCGCAAACAAAACGATGTTCGTCCGTGTCAGCCACCCCACACCTGGGACAGAGAGGTGATTCGGCGAGATGTATGCGATGAAGGCGAAATCTGCAAATATGCTTACGATTGACAGTAAGGTACCAGACCGACTGTACATCAGAATCAAGAAAACAAGCAGATGCAGAACGCCAGATGGAGCGCCAGTCAAACTGGGGAAATTTTTGTTCAATCGGGTTTGATGGTAGACTTCTTTGTAGAACATCATAGACAGCTTTAGTTTTGCGTACGTACTGGTTGGACAAGTTGAGGTGGAGATAGTTAAGCTCGAGAATAAAATATCTGATATAATGGAAAGGAACTGGAATAACCGACAGCATGACCGGAGCTGACAGCGAGGCCGGCGTATAAGTCGACAATAGAAGACCAGTAAGGCTCGTCGGGCAACGTGTCCATATCGTCATCTCGGAGCTAATAAAGAGGGCACGAGCTCTATCTGGTACGTGATACAGACCGAGCCCACCACGGTCGCGGGAAAGGGTGAGCGATTCATAATTAACTTTGAACAACAAGCCATTGCTGACGAATGAGGAAGTAGGTGCTCTAGACCACTCAGCTAACACAGCGTTGTAGCCAAAGCAACTACACGGACTGTCTTAAAGCACTTCTCCCTCCACACCACATACATTAATTCTGCCTCATGTTCCTTGTGAAATGCGTATCAAATTGGCTACAACGCTTTGTTAGCTGAGTGGTCTGAAGCACCTACCCGGTAAGTAGGAGGTCCCGGGTTCGAAGCCCGGCCACAGCATACATTTTAATTCAGTGCCTCTCCTAATGTTTAATACCTTTGGTATAACGAGACAATGTTGTCTCAATGAAATGTATTATTTTTTGAAAAAATTAAGGGTATTGCTTTGTGACTGCGAATACTGTTCTCTCTCTCTCTCTCTCTTTCTCTCTCTCTCTCTCTCTCTCTCTCTCTCTCTCTCTCTCTTTTTAATATGACCCTGCTCATGACGTTATGGGTCAAAGCAGACGGGAGATATCTGCTACAGTATTGAGCCAAACTGTGTGGTTTGAGAGATGCTGCGGAAAGCTGCCGCCGGAGAGCGCTGTGTCACAGATCACGTTAACGATCACGTCCCGCGTATCGACGGCGCTGCCTATCGTGCGGGTGGATACCGCGCCTGCGGACACGCTGGCAGCCTCGCGCCATGTGAATAATAGTCTTGTGTAGTTCGCGAACGAACTAGTTCGGAAGAGCGCTCCCACAGGCGAACTACGCGAACTAGTTCGCAGATCCCTCCCATCTTAGTTCGTCCGCTTCTTTTCCGAAGACTGACGGGTAACAGGGAGAGGACGCGAGAGCGCGCAGAATCGCGTGATACGCTTCTGCCAGTTGCCGTCATTTCGAGCTGAGGTGCAGCTCAGCTGTAGTTTTAGTAGCGGTACTAAAAGCCAAAACGAGCGGACGAACTAAAAAGAGAGACCTACTTCGCGGCCGAGCTGCGAACTAAAATATGCGCGATAGATCGCTAACTAAAATATGCGCGATAGATCGCGAACTAAAATATGCGCGATATGTCGCGAACTAAAAGATGCGCTATAAGTTGCGAACTTAAATATGCGCGATGGGTTCCGAACTAAAATATGAGCGATAGGTCGAAAAATGAAATATGAGCGATAGGTCGCGAACTAAAATATGTGCCATAGGTCGCGAACTAAAATATGTGTGATAGGTCGCGAACTAAAATAACTAAAATATGCGCGATATGTCGCGAACTAAAAGATGCGCTATAAGTTGCGAACTTAAATATGCGCTATGGGTCCCGAACTAAAATATGAGCGATAGGTCGCGAACTAAAAGATGCGCTATAAGTTGCGAACTTAAATATGCGCGATGGGTTCCGAGCTAAAATATGAGCGATAGGTCGAAAAATGAAATATGAGCGATAGTTCGCGAAATAAAATATGTGCCATAGGTCGCGAACTAAAATATGCGTGATAGGTCGCGAAGTAAAATATGCGCGATAGGTCGCGAACAGAATTAAAAATCGCGTATTTGCCTTCTGTTGATGAGAGCCATTTCGAGGTTAACGCCTGCCTGCTAGATTACATAGTTCAGTGCTACAAAATTTCTGCTTTGAAGTATTCTGCACTCAGCAATATCTAACTAATAAATTCCATTATGCCAAGATATAGAATAACTCTAAATTTATACGCGAGAAATTATCTACAAACTGTTTCTATTCCTTTGCGTCATATCGTTAGCGGCTCAAGCAGCAAGCGCATGAAGCAGCTAGGTGGGGGAACTTCTCCCTCCATCTGCATGCGCAGACCACGCCGCTCAGCCGTCACTAGGAGTGGACGAACTAAAAGAACGAACTAGTTCGCGGCTGCGCTCCCGATCGCGAAGTATTATGCGCAAGTCTAGTGTGAGTGCGGCTTTGGCCGCGGTGCCCGCAGGCACGGTGCTGGTGCCCCGATTCCCACAGGCGTAGCGCGGCAGTCGGAGAGCGCGGAAGCTGTGTGCGGAGATAACGCACGTCTGCTGCACGTTGCTCATTAGGACGACGCTGCTCCCGGGTGCACGCGTCGCTCCTCTGCACTCGGCCCAGCCTTGCGTGACGGAACGTACCGCGCCTCTAATTAGTCGACACACCGGAGAGCTTCTCCGTGTCGCTTCCGATATTTACACCGACCTCACTGTCCCGATAATTGCGCCTCAGTAACACCCATTCTTCCAGTCTGTTCCTCTACAGTAACAGTCTGTTCCATCCTCTTCGAAAATTTTTTCTTGTCTACAAAACTTTCTAACAGGAAATACAGTGGTCAGAACAATTAGGGGATCAGTTGAGATATCTAGGTTCTGAAATATTGTCATCGGCACAATGAACTAAAATGGTTCGACGTCTTTCTGTCGGTTATGCGGAGTGGAGACAACATTATTACGGGAATTGAGAAAGTCCTAATAACAGAAAGTTGCTGCAGAGGGGGTTGGTGTTGACATGTATTTACTTCAAAATGTTCAAAAGTTTGTAGAGCTTATGGGACTTAACTACGGGGTCATCAGTCCCAAACCTACAAACTACTTATCAACTAGCTTATTCTAAAGACGGCACAAACATCCTGGCCCGAGGGGGGATTCGAACCCTCGCCCGCAGCGGCCGTACAGACCGTGACTGGCACGCCGCAGAGCGCTCGGCCACTGCGGCCGGCTCGTATTTACTCTACCAAATGAATTACGCAAGCCAAGTGGTGTCTCCTTAGCACAGTGGTAGAGTGCCAGATTACTAATCCAAAGGTCGCGGGTGCGATTCCCGCCGGGTAATAGGATTTTTATCTGGCACTTTCCACTTCTTTCACCTCTGGCAGTGTTGCTGATGTGAAAAATACCGAGTAGCACCGTGGTTCGGAACCCATGTTAAACTGTAGGTCCCCCTATAACTGGCTGGGTAAGTCAGTTCGAATGTCGGACGAAGGCAACGGCATACCACCTCCAAACAGGACCATGCCTAGTAAAGCACTGTGGTGTTAAAACCAATCTTCGGATTGTTGACTGCTTTACCTTAAGTGGTGTAGTGAGCAGGTAGTGAAATACTAGAACGACGCGACTAATCCGGAGCTATGGCCTGCAGAGCCATAGGAAAGTTGGAAGCAGACCAGGCACTGAGTTAGATGGCTGCAGGTATTGGAGTGTCGCGAACTGTAATTTCCAGGACCTGGATGCGATTTCAGACAACGGGAACTGATAAAAGAAGTCAAGGCCAAGGTCGTCGCGACCCAGAGTACACTGGCTGCCCGGCTATTAATATCAATATAATATTATATATAATTTGAAACAGAAATTATATGCAAGTGTTTTGTTTTAAAAAATAGAGAAGGGAACATTTATTAAAAATATTTTCTCCATTTTTTTCTTCCATGTCCAGAAGACCATCCATTGAAATCTAGTGTGTCACCCGTGATAAAATTTGAATGGTTCCCTATCGACGTAGCCCCGTCGAGGAAGGTTATACTTGCAGACTTCAGTTCAGCCTGTTGACAGCCTTCCAACTTGTGAAGGATTTATTAATTCTGGCCGCAAGTTCTTCTTTCAATACCCAATTAGGGTTAGAAGTTGCCTTCTTCCATAGCTGGAGTCTCCTGTCTTTGGCGGATACGTCGATTGGTTATGACGTCCAGAGAAAGCTCTTTCTTGAGCGAAGTTCCTAGGCTGCTGTTTGTGACAGTGTAGAGGGTGGCGATTATCTGTCATTTGTTTCTTCCTCTCCACCTCGGAGATAACTTGCCGCCGTATGATACAGGGGGGGGGGGGCTATCTCTAAGAGAGGGAAGATTTTCTCTGTCGGCTTGGGACTCTGGCATCTTGCTATGATGCGGGCGGACTCATTTACAGAGTATCCATATGTTTTACATGGGCTGAATTCAACAGGCGCGGCATATGCAGCTGCCAACAAACTCAATGCAATGGCTGTTGTTCGAAACACTTGTGGGTTAGCACCCCAGTTTACGAATGATGCTATTCCTGGTGCTGACCTTTGTCTTAGTGTCCAAACAGTGCCGTCTGATTAACAGAGTTCTGTCTAGCTTCGCCCCTAAGTATTTGGGAGTGTAGCACTGCTCTAGCACTATCCTTTCCAGTTCACATGCAGTTTTATTTAGCCTTTTTTTTCTGTTGGAGGGGGGGGGGGGGGAGGGCGCTGGAGGACATAGAAAGAGAGCCTGCCTGCTATAAGTTAGAAAGATCAGGCATCCCTGGAAACGGCATATAGTCGACTGATCCTTCTAAAACCAGAACACCAGCGAAAATAAGTGTGAACAAAAGGTCCTTTTCTCCAATAAAAAACATTTTATATAAATAAGTGGTTAATTCAGTGAGATTTGTGGTACTGTTTAGTCATGGTGTTAATAATACTTTGCTTATCAGGACTGACACTTGTTAGTTTTAGGCATTATCGTTTACCACTCAAAGTTTGTATCTAATTTTTTACGAAGGGAAAAACTAGAAAAAGGAGGCACACATAACGAAGCAGTTGTGCATTCCTTTAATTCCTTCAAATTTGTAGTTTCGCTCCCCACTCGTTACTACAAGAGACAGTCTTTAATCAAAACGCCAATATTGAAATAAACAGAAATATAATATCAAATAAAACAAACCGCCTTTATAAACATGGTAACACACACAAAACATCAAGCAAATAGGGTACGATAGAGAAAGGATAAATCAGTGGAAGTTTACTCACTCGCACGTGGAAGAGTAGTGGTGCAGCCAAGTTGAAATTACGAACGAATGGTTTTTTTTCTGTGTGTTCTCTCCAGTCTAGGTTGTTACCCGTCTTCATCTACTCTGTCACTGTTCTCTGTTAATAGATTTGGGCGATTTATGGCGCACAACATGGGTTATTCCCCTAAGGACAGAAGGGAATCATTAATTCCGCGGTGGCGAATTGTGTCGAAACGAGTTGCAAAACGACAGCAGCGTCGTAATGGCGTGTGTGGGAGGGAGAGGCTGCCAGTGGCTCCCACGCCCACACGTGCTGCCCATATGGCCATGTGGCGGGCTGCTGCTTGCTGTTGACACAAGGCGTGCGTCCACGCCAGAGGCTACCGTAGAGGGACTCCAAGCTGGGAACCTGGGCTCGCTCAAGTAAACACGGAAAATGCATGCCTTACAATTTGCTCAACTTCTATGAGGTGTGGTCAAGTTATAAGTTTATAACACCTCTGATTCTTTTCCCCAGGACTAGCTGCTGATACACACATGTGGTTTCTTTTAAAATACCCGCCCAACATTGTGTATGTGCGATAGAGATGGCAGCTCCGTGTGTCACATAGAACTCTGCCGACAGTGGCGATAGTTGGACTGTTGTTGATCTGCATCATAATACATACTCCGCGATCCACCGTAAGGTTCGTGGTGGAGAGTACACTGTACCACTACCAGGCATTTCCTTTCATATTCCACTCTCAAATAGAACGAGAGAAAAAACAATGTCTATATACCTCTGTACGAGCCCTCACTTCTCTCATCTTGTCTTTGTGATTGTTATGTGAGTGTAAGTAGGCGGCAGCAAGATCATTCTGCAGTCAGCTTCAAATTTCTACCGCCTAAATTTCCTCGCCAGAATTTCTCTGAAAGAACGTCGTATTTCCTCCAGCGAGCCCCATTTGAATTCCCGGAACATTTCTGTGACATTCGCGCACTGGTCGAATCTACCAATAACGAACCTACTGCTCGCCTCTGAACAGCTTCCATGTCTTCCTTTTAACTGATCTGCTCTGGTACCCAATCACTTAAACAATACTCAGGTCGTGGTCGTACAAATGATTTATACGCGGTCTCTTTTTACAGATGAAGTACATCTTCCCAAAATTCTCCCTACAAATCGAAGTCGGCTGTCCGCCTTACTCACAACTCTGTCCTTACATGTTGTTCCATTTCATATGACTCTGCAATGTTACGCCTAGATATTTGAACGATGTGAGTGTTTCAGGAAGCTCACTATTAATTATGCATTCAAACATTATGAGATTATGTTTCCTACTCATATGCGTCACCTTACTTTTTATTTTATGTTATTTTATCTTTAACATTTAGAGCTAGCTGCCATTTTTCGTACCAACTAGAATTTTTGTCTAAGTCACCTGTATGCTGTTACAGTCAATTAATGACGACACACTCTCGTACACCACAGCATCATCAGCAAACAGCCGCAAATTACAAGTTACTCTGTCCATCAGATCATTTATATAGATAGAAAATAATAGCGCTCCTATCACACTCCCCTGGGGCACGCCTGACGATACACTCGTCTCTGATGAACACTTGCCGTCGAGAAGACTGTACTGCGTTCTATTACCTAGAAAGGCCGGCCACGGTGGCCGAGGGGATTGAGGCGCTCCAGTCACGGTCTGCACGGCCACTACGGTCGGGGGTTCGAATCCCCCCCTCGGGCATGGATATTTCTGCCGTCCTTAGTGTTAGATAGTTCATAAGTAGTTTGTAAGTTTAGGGACTGATGACCCCGTAGTTAAGTCCCATAAGCTATACAAACATTTGAACATTTTTATTACTTAGAAAGTCTTTCAGTCAGTCACAAATCCGCGAACCTATTTCATAAGCTCGTATTTTCGTTGGCAGTCTGCAGTGCGGCACAGCGTCAAATGCATTTTTGGCTCGCAAGATGTCATGCGAGAAAATGGCAAGCTGAGTTTCACACGAACGATGCTTCCTAAACCCGTGCTGATTCATGGAAAGAAGCTTATCCGTCTCAAGGAAATTTACTATATTCGAGCAGAGAATATGCTCCAAAATTCTACAGGAAACTGATGTCAACCATATTGGCCTGTAATTGTGTGGGTCAGTTCTTTTATCTTTTCCGTTCACTAGGAACTTTGCGCCGAATTAAAGATTCGCGATAAATGCAAACTAAGTAATTCTGAAACAAACTGAAGTATGGAAGACAGACCCATCTCAGTCTTCGACGTCCATTTACTGCCGGAAGTATGCGTACGACGAAATTTTTTGACAGACATTCCTTCATTGCTGGCATGTGAGGAAACACGCTGTGAATCCCGAGTGCGCGAATTTGCTTCACCCTGTATACAGACGCGGATATCTAAAGTCACTTGCGTAAGAGACGCCGCTGGAAAAAGGAGATGGAATTAGTTGCCAGATTTGTATCTGCTTGTGATGTGATTCGCAACACCCCAGAGATATATTTCAGGGTATGTCAGAATCTTGTGCGCGGATATCAATTCTTACACTGAGGTTAATGACCGGCAGTTTCAGCACGTTTTGTGAGATACACTGCAAATGGTAGTTCATTAGGCAATGATTTGCAGTTAACTGTAGCTAATGTAAATAAATAAGTACACAGTGATGTGATAGTATTCCTATTATCTCCTTCAGCTTGTTTCTCCAGTCCCAAGTTATCTACCTCAAATTGTTTGGTGCGTCATGATCTGCGCGCTGTTAAAATTTCTGCCTGATCTTGCGGAAGTACATACTACAGTCTTTTGGTTAATAGTTTTTTGATTGTTATTTCAAAACGGAGGTTTCTTTCTGGACAGGCGCCGTCTAATAGTTTGTGTGCATCCGTGGTGCAGTCAGTAAGTTCAGAGACTAACCACACGACGGCTCAGTGATGCACTACAGCGCATAGGTGAACACCGCCTAGAGACACGGCCTCACAACAGCCCGTGCTGCGTCACACGGACCAGGCCGCGGCCGCCAGCGGAATGGCTGCCGCTGGGACACGCCCCCTGCCTCGTAGCGGCCTGGTCCGTGACCGGCGAGAAATACAGGCCTCAGCGCACACGTCATGCCACGTAAGCAAGGTAGTTCCGAGCCGGCGCGATCGCTAGCCGATTGGCCGGCCGCTGGGGCACTCTCCACTGCGTCATAGCGGGCAGCCACTGAGCTAGCGATCGCTCTGGCTCGGAACTACCTTGCTTACGTGGCATGAGGTGCGTGCTGAGGCCTGTATTTCCACGGGCCTGGGCAGTGTGACGTAGAACGGGCTGTTGCGAGGCCTTGTCTCTAGGAGGTGTTGATAGGTGGCGCCGTTGTGTGGTACCATGTCAGTTAGTCTCTCGTCCCTATGACAGACAGTTGAGTGCTTGCACTGGAAGCAGAAGTACGGTCGTTGTTGTGACGGAGAGTCACACCAAAATCGTATGATAGATAATGTAAAGGTCTCTTATTGCGCTAGTGATACTCCCGCATCTGCAAAACTCTACAGTCGCCCATTAGAGGCCTCTGCGTGTACCATGTTGCATTACACTTTGACCTGCCGGTACGCCAGTAGTGACGGTGCAGTGTGCCTCTGAAGTTGCATTTTGTGACGTTATTTGTGCGGTGAAGTGTCGGATGGGTCGGCGATTGGTAATCAGTCCTGCTAATATAGTGTGACTGGTTGAGGTGAAGTTACGAAGAAACCTTCTTCGTGTAGATGGTATTGGTGTAGAAGATGAATCATTCGCATGTTACCTATTATCTATTATATTGTTTCTAATCTATGCTCATATTTCTGCACTATAATAGATACCAGAAAACATGTGAATGATTCTTCTTCTACACCAAGACCGTATTCACGAAGAAGGGCTCTTCGGAATTTCATCTCAACCAATTGCAATACATTAGCAGGATTGATTACTAATCGCCGACCCATCTGACGTTTCTTTACACAAATAACGTCACAAAGAGCAACTTCAGAGGCACACTGCACCGTTACTACTGGCGTACCGGCAGGTCAAAGTGTAATACGGCATGGCACACGAAGAGGCCTCTAATGGGCGACTGCATTGTTTTGCAGATGCGGGAGTATCACTAGTGCAATAAGGGACCTTTACGTTATCTATCATACGATTTTGGTCTATTTCTGTTTGTTCAAGCCTAAGTACTTTCCTTGTCAGTGTGAACAACGAGCAAAGATCAAAGTTCTACCAGAAATTAGGCAAAACCGCTTCCGAAAAGTTTGAAATGATGCAACAGGTAGACGGTGAAGACGGAATGAGACGCAGTGTTTGGGTGGCACCGACTGTTTGCGCAAGGACGGGACTGTTTGGAAGATGATGTGCGTACTGGTCGGCCACGAACAGTTCGAACAGAATGGACGATCCAACAAATTGCTACGTTGGTGCGTGCTAGCCACTCCCAATCGCTGGACGCTCTCGCAGCAGCACTAGGGATCAGGCATGGTACTCGCCACGAAATTCTGACAGACGACGTTAACATCTATCGTCTTCGGAATGAAACTTTCATTCTGCAGTGGGGTGTGCGCTGGTATGAAACTTCCCGGCAGATTAAATTGTGTGCCGGAACCGGGACTCTAGTTGGGACCTTTGCCTTTCGCTGAGCTATCCCAGAAGGCTTCGCGGTACGTCCTCACAACTTTACTTCTGCCAGTAGCTCGCCTCCTACTTTAGAAACTCCACTGCAGAGTGAAAGTTTCATTCTGGAAACATCACTTAGGCTGTGGCCGCCATATATCCACCATATCCTTTTTCCAAAGTTCGCAGGAGAACTTCTGTGAAGTTTGGAAACAGACAGTGATAAGTGTCGGGATAGCTCAGTCGGTAGAGCGCTTGCCCGCGAAAGGAAGAGGTCACAGGTTCTAGTCCCGGTTCCGGCAGACAATTTTAATCTTCCAGAAAGTTTCATATCTCTCGTCTTACCCAGTACAGTGTGCCTGCCACGAATCCTGTCACAAGACCAAGGAGTTGAGCGTATAACGATTAGTGGTGACCTCATTAGTTCTGCGGACGTTTCTCAACTGGATAACAAGTGGAGACGAAACATTTATTTTTTTAACTGAATCGACATTCAGCCACCTGGACGCTGGAATACGGCAGCGTTTGCAACAAACGTAGTCGTGTGGGTGCCTATCCTCCACGTGTCAAGTCTCAGAACTTAAGCCGCTTTTACACGATCGACGTTGTTGTCTCAGTTGACTACTCGAGTCGAGTGTGTCTCTGCAGCGCCCCTGGCGAGTTATTCGCATACTGAGTCTCGTTTTTTCGAGTGCTCGTTTTCGTTTAGACGATAGAAATAAAATTGTAGAACTGTCTGCTGCATAGTTTCGCATTGGAATGCCGAAGTAAGGTTTAGGGCACTTTTCACGTGGATAAGGAATTGATATTGAGTTTACTGAATGATTATACGTATTTGATATTATCGTCTAATACCATGTGTCAAATTCTGTACTCTATTTATGACCTACAAAATATAAAAGTATCATCGAAAAATTTCAAAACGTATAGATTTATTAGCTGAAGAGAATATATTAGTAGCACATAAAATAATTCCGAAAATGAAGTACAAAGCACCAAATTTTTTTCTAGTTTTCTTATCTTGTTCTCTTGCTAACGGTTAAATTACGTCGAAAATAATTTTCTCTTCTAATAAATCTGAGTGTTTCAATGTTGAAGTAATTTTCATTAAAAGACGTTTACATATTTAACTCATTTAATTCGTATTTATGCATAGTGCAGGTTTTTTCAATGTAAAACGTTAATATCTTTCGGTTTGCAGATATTTCTTCTCTTCTGTAGGTGAACGCTAGCAGAAAAAAGAATTTTAGGCCTCACTGCAATCTTTTCGGTTTGATGAGAACACAAAGAAAATAATGGAAAATAGTTGAACAAGATGCGAAAGCATTTCTATAACCGGCCGCGGTGGCTGAGGGGACTGAGGCGCTCCAGTCACGGTCTGCACGGCCACTACGGTCGGGGGTTCGAATCCCCCCTCGGGCAAGTATATTTGTGCCGTTCTTAGTGTTAGCTAGTTCATAAGTAGTTTGTAAGTTTAGGGACTGATGACCCCGTAGTTAAGTCCCATAAGCTTTACAAACATTTGAAAATTTAGTATTTCTATAAAAGGAAGGAGCTCGACCAGAATGGGTTATCTCAAGATGTTAGCAGACGCCACTACAATTCCTTGCTTCTGCGCATGCGCAGTCTGCGGCACAGTCAGATATTTCGAACTCCGCAATCGGTACAATCTATTGATCATTGACTTCATAGACGCACTCGCTTTGCGGTTGGCGGCTGATTTACACGCAGCCGCGAAAGGTGCACGCACTTCGGGCAGTCGATTTACAGCAGAAAGTCGATCGTGTAAAGCGGTCTTTACTGACTGCACCGCGTATACCACTCCAGTTATGGACATCTGAAAATTTGAAGAGGGTGTTATGGGACTGACAACAGTTGGTAGTTTCAGATGGATGTTCAAATGTTTGTAAATCTATCGGACCAAACTGCGTGGTCATCAGTCCGTAGCTTACAAACTACTTAAATTCATGTAAACTAACCTAAGGACAAACACACACACCCATGCCCCAGGGAGGACTCGAACCTTCACGGCGAGCAACCGCGCGCTTCGCAGCGAGGCGCCTTAGACCGCTCGGCTACTCCACCGCGGCTCAGATGGATGCAGGTTATGGTAGGTCTGAATAGATGAAGAGGCTAGCACAGTGCGGAGCGCCGGGCTGCACTTGCCAGTGTCGGCAGCAGGAGTTGCTGTAGCCGGAACCGCTGCCGGCCTCGCCGGTCGGCGCAGTGACCGGCGTATCAGCCATCTGGCTGGCCGCCGCCGCTGCCGCCGCTTCTCACGCCGACAGGCGGACACGAGCGGCCGGCAGGAACCGCTCCACGCCGAGGCGCGCTATTTTCGGAACACCGCTACCCTCTCCCAGGGTACCCTACCTCGTCTCCCTTCACCGCAGTTCCCCTTACCACCTTTATGCTGCACCAGTCACCGCTAAGACCTCACACAACTTCTCGCGAAACCACTTTTGACGCTTCCTGGACGCAGAGGCAGTGAGTGCTGTGCAATCTTCTGCAATCTTGTTTTGTGACCTTCAGTCTGGAGAATGGTTTGATGTAGCTCTACACACTACTCTATCCTGTGTGCAAGCCTCTTCAGCTTCGAATGAAACTCAAAAAGTACTGCACAAATTGAGCTCAAAGTTTGGCACAACATTGCTTTCTAATACAGAAATGTTTTTAGATATCTATTTCATTTATTTATTATTATTTACTCGTTTCCCCCTGTAAGGAGTTCATGAATATTATTATTATTATTACACACGTTACAGGCCTTTTATCAGATCACGAGAAACATTCATGACTACTTGTTCTTCCTGTTCTTGCAGTATTCCTTCATTCTTTCACTAAAGGCTCTCTTCCTATCTTCAGACCACTTTGGTCGTTGGGCTTTAGTGGCTGTTTCTCTGACATCACTTCCCACTTGAACACCTTGTGTCTAAAGACGACTTTGTCTATGATGTCTTCTGAATCTATATGTGTCCTTTCCAGATCAATTTTGACTTGTATCATCCAGGGTGTAGTGGTCTTGAGACCCTGGATGTACCGGAGGATTCTGTTCGTGAATCTGGTCTGTGGAAGTGTGCTGATATGTCCATAAAAGTTTAGTAGCCTCTTTCTAATGTCCGCTGCGATGTTATAGAACTTCTCTGTCGTATCTTCTGTAATTTTTGCTTCAATAATTTTCCTAATGATATTTCTTTCCTGTGTGAGGATGTTCTCAAGGTCGGTCTTTGTGTGTAACAACAGTGTCTCACTGGCATATAGCACCTCCGATTTGATTACGATGTTGTAGTGACGAATTTTGGTGAAGGTGGAAAGACATTTCTTATTATAGATATCCTGCGTTTTCTATAAAGCTCTCTTCTTTTTCAATACTCTAGTATTCTGCGCAATTTGTATATTATTATTATTACTATAATAATAATTATTATTATTTATTCGTTTCGCTCTCTAAGGAGCATATAGAACCATTACTTAGCACTGGTCTTCTTGACTTTCTTCTACTTCTTTTCTTCCCGAAACTTTTACTATGGACCTGTTTCCTAACCTGAGTCCATGTGCTTTACAGTTTCATGCGGTTTTGGTAACAATGTTTCCCCATTATAAAATTCATATATGGCATATATTAATAATCACTATCTATATACATGCGAAAGGACACTCACTCACTGACTAAACACGAAATCTCCAAAACTACTTCACCTTGTGTTGTTGTCGTCTTCAGTCCGGAGACTGGTTTGATGCAGCTCTCCACAATACCCTATCCTGAACAAGCCTTTTCATCTACTCATAAGAACGGCAACACACATCCACTTGAATCTGCTTACTATACGCGTCTCTTGGCCTCCCTCTGCGATTTTTCCCCCATACACTTCCCTCCAACGCTAAATTCACAATTCCTTGATGTCTAAGAATGTGTCCTACCAATCTATCCCTTCTTTTAGTCAAGGTATGCCAGAAATTCCTTTTCTCCCCAATTCTGTTCAGTACCTCCTCATTAGTTACGCGATCCACCCACCTAATCTTCAGCATTCTTCTGTAGCACCATATTTCAGAAGCCTCAATCCTCTACCTGTCCGCACTGTTTATCGTCCATGTCTCACTCCCATACAAGGCAACACTCCATACAAATCAATATTCGATGTTAACAAATTTCTCTTTTTCAAGAACGCTTTTCTACCCATTGCCATTCTGCATTTTATATCCTCTGTATTGCGACCATCATTTGTTATTTTACTGCCCAAGTAACAAAACTCATCTACCTCCTTTATTGCTTTGTTTCCCAATCTAATTCCTTCAGCATCACCTGATTTTCTTACACTGCACTCCATTACCCTAGTTTTGCTCTTGTTAATGTTCATCTTATATGCACCTTTCAGCACACTGTCCATTCCGTTCAATTGCTATTCCAGGTCCTTTGCTGTATCTGACAGAATTACTATGTCATCGGCAAAACGCAATGTTTTTAATTCTTCCCCCTGAACTTTAATTCCTTCACTAAATTTCTCCTTGCTTTCCTTTATAGCTTGCTCAATGTACAAATTGAACATCATTGGGGAAAGGCTACAACCCTGTCTTACTCCCTTTCCAACCACTGCATCCCTTTCATGCCCTTCAACTCTGACAACCGCTGTCTGGTTTTTGTACAAGTTGTAAATAACCTTACGCTCCCTATATTTTAATCCTGTTTGCTTCAGAACTTGAAAGAGTTTATTCCAATCAACATTGTCAAAAGCCTTCTCCAAATCTACAAAAGCTAGAAATGTAGGTTTGCCTTTTCTTAACCTATCTTCTAGGATAAGCCGTAAAGTGAGTATTGCCTCCCGTGTTCTTACATTTCTCCTGAACCCAAACTGATCTTCCCCGAGGTCGGCTTCTACCAGCTTTTCCATCCTTCTGTATATAATTCGTGTTAATATTTTGCAACCTTGACTTATTAAACTGATGGTTCTGTAGTTTTCACACCTGTCTGCACCTGCTTTCTTTGGAATGGGGATTATAACATTTTTCATAAAGTCTGAGGGTACTTCGCCTGTCTCATACATCTTACACACCAGGTGAAACAGGTTTGTCATGTCTGGTTCTCCCAGAGACTTCAGTAGCTCTGAGGGAATATCATCTACTCCAGGGGCCTTGTTTCGACTGAGGTCTTTCAGGGCTCTGTCAAATTCTTCTCTCAGTACAGTATCTCCTATTTCATCTTCATCTACATCCTCCTCCCTTCCTACAATATTGCCTCGAAGTTCATTTCCTTTGTAGAGCCCCTCTATATACTCTTTCCACCTTTCAGCTTTACCTTCTTTGCTGAGAACTGGTTTTCCATCAGTGTCCTTGATATCCATAGAGCTGTTTTTCTTATCTCCAAATGTTTCTTTTATTTTCCTGTAGGCTGTATCTATTTTTCCCCTATTTATGCATTCTTCTACATCCTTGCATTTGCCTTCTAGCCACTCCTGCTTAGCCATTTTGCACTTCCTGACAATCTCATTTCTTAGTCGTCTGTACTCCATTTTGCCTGTATCATTTACTGCATTTTTATATTTTCTCCTTTCATTGATTAAATTTAGTATCTCCTGTGATATCCAAGGATTTTTTGTAGGTCTTGCCTTTCTACCTATTTTGTCCTCTTCTACCTTCACTATTTCATCTCTCAATTTTATCCATTCCTCCTCTACTCTTTTATTTCCCCCCGTTTCTGTCAATTGTTGCCTAAAGCTCCCTCTGAAATTCTTAAGAACCTCAGGTTCTTTCAATTTATCCAGGTCCCATCTCCTTATTTTCCTACCTTTTTGTAGTTTCTTCAGTTTCAGCCTACAGTTCATACCCAACAAGTTATGGTCAGAGTCTATATCTGCCCCTGGGTATGTCTTACACTGTAAAACCTGGTTCCGAAATCTATGTCTTACCATTATAAAATCTATCTGGTATCTCCCGGTGTCTCCTGGTCTCTTCCACGTATACAACCTTCTTTTGTGATTCTTGAACCAGGTGTTTGTTATAACTAAATTACGTTCTGTGCAAAATTCTACCAGGCGGCTTCCTCTTTCATTCCTTTTGCCCAGACCATATTCACCTACTATCTTCCCTTCCCTGCCTTGTCCTACTACCGAATTCCAGTCTCCCATAACAATTAAGTTTTCCTCTCCCTTAATTGTCTGAATAATTTCCTTTAGCGCCTCATATATTTCTTCGATTTCCTCATCATCGGCAGAGCTATTTGGCATATAAACCTGTACTACTGTTGTCGGTGTTGGCTTCGTATCTATCTTGACAATGACAATGCGAGCACTGTGCTGGTCATAGTAGTTTACCCGCATTCCTATTTTCTTATTCATTATCAATCCTACTCCAGTGATACCCCCAATTGATTTTGTATTTATAATCCTGTACTCACCTGACCAGAAATCCTGTTCATCCTGCCACCGAACTTCACTAATCCCCACTATATCTAACTTTAACCTATCCATCTCCCTTTTTAAATTTTCTAATTTTCCTACTCGATTAAGGGATCTAACATTCCACGCTCCGACCCGTAGAATGCCAGTATTGTCTTTCCTGATGATCACATCCTCCTGAGTAGTCCCCGCCCGGAGATCCGAATGGGGGACTATTTTACCTCCGGAATATTTTACCCGAGAGGATGCCATCATCATATGTTCATACAGCAGAGCTGCATGCCCTCGGGAAAGGTAACGGCTGTAGTTTCCCCTTGCTTTCAGCCGTTCGCAGTAGCTGTGTGGCAAAGCCACATTAGCTGATGTTACAAGGCCAGCTCAGTCAATCATCCAGACTGTTGCCCCTGTAACTACTGAAAAGGCTGCTGCCCCTCTTCAGGAACCACACCTTTGTCTGGCCTCTCCACAGATACCCCTCCGCTGTGGTTGCACCTACGGTACGGCTATCTGCATCGTTGAGGCACGCAAGCCACCCCATCTCGGCAATGTCTGTGGTTCATGGGAGTGGATACTTCATCTATGAAGCTGAAATTTGGCAGGAATGAAGTTTACAGGTAGGAAACGTCAGCTAAGAAAGTATTTTGTAATAGGTGCATGGCGGAGCATACTTCTCTTACAGACTCACGAAATCTACAGTTTCATTCCGATTTTCACGAAATTTCGCATCCTCACCTTCAGAACAAGAGGAAGGTCACCATTACCTAAAGTTTCATACGATGCATGCGGGAGGATACTTTGCAACATAAAAATGGGTTGCTAACTACCTTGCTCGCGCCATAACTTGAGAACGGCTCGACCGATTTCACATGCGTTTTTTTTTGTTTTTTGTTTTTTTTTTTTTTGTTTTCGTTATTCTCAGAACAAGGGTTGTATGAAATAAAACTGGAATATTTTCAGAATAACAAAGTGCGTTTTTCAATGTGACCATGCGTTTCTATGGCATAGAAAACTATAGTTTTGTTCCGATATTACTAAAATTTTGCACACTTGACCTTAAAAACAAGGGGAATGTCACCGTCTGTATAAAATTTCGTTCGGTGCATGGGGGAGGGTGCTTAACTTAACTTAAATTTTGGAAAATGCATAGTTTTGCTCCAATATTTATGAATTTTTGTACACATGACCTTTAAACCAAGAGGAAGATAACTGGTTACATAAATGTTTGCATGCTACATGACAGAGTGTATCTTGCAGAATATTTTGTCGAGAGAGGGAAAGGTGAACACGAACAGAGGGATGGTAGAGAAAGAGGTGGATGCAGAGAGAGGGGATGCGCGTATTCTGGTAGATGTATTAATTAATTAATGTTTGTGTAGTCTATGGGACATAACTACGGGGTCATCAGTCCCTAAACTTACAAACTACGTATGAACTACTTACAAACTAGGACGGCACAAATATCCATGCCCGAGGGGGGATTCGAACCCCCGACTGTAGCGGCCGCGCAGGCTGTGACTGGAGCGCCTTAGTCTCCTCGGCCACCGCGGCCGGCATTCTGGTAGAACGTTGTGTCAAAATTTCAAAGCATTTGGTCAAGAACTTTCGTAAATATAATGTTTTGAACATAATACTAAGTCTCTAAGACCTAGGTTATACAGAGCTTCTCCTGGAGAAATACCAAAATTTATATGGCAGTTTTAGACCTTCAACTATGCAGTCATGCTTCAGACCTTTTTAGCGCCTTCTCAAACAATCGTATTGGACCACACTTGGCCTCTTCCGTGGGAGTCACGACGTCAGTCACCTTTGACTTGTAGCTGCTCATAGATTATCGCTGAAACAACAGTGCAGCTAGCCGGCAGTTTATAGTGGTTCTTCAAATCGACAACATGCCAGATGTCTGCATGACAATGCACCGATGCTGCATATTTTAAGGCGGACGTTGTCTAATGACTGTTTCATTTTAATTTGTAGGCTGGTGGTCATGAGACAGTGGGCCGTGCCCCAGGGGCTAGCTACTCGGCCAGTGAGCTACGCTAGTGCAGCCTCCGCCCCCGAAACTTTGAACAGTTATAGCAGCCAAACTAAACGTAATAAAAATGTCTTTCTAAATTCTTTGTACACATCTGATGTCAAAAATTCCAGTGCATGATAGAAACAATCATTCCATTTGAAAAACTGAATGTTTGCATAAAAAATACACTTTATAAGTAATGTAACAATCTGTTTGTTGGCTAAAAATATGAGCCCCTAACTACAAATCCAACCTTTGAAAACCGCACAACAATCGCATATTCCGTTTCCATAATATTTGCGGTGCTAGTGTTGGGTGATTCACCCTGTATACTGTTTTATTAATTGCATCCATACTAGTTTCCTACGTTTCACATTCACTGATTGGGCTGTAAGTGTAGTTGGGTAGATGTGCGACGTCTTTCTAAAAAATCGCTGGTCTTCCGGTGTTTACTGGGTGGTGTTTGTTATTAAAAGAAAAAAGTTATTGTCGATTTTATGGCACTGCATAGACGCCTATTACAAATAAATGCAAATGTATTATAGTTAAATGGCATATTACGCCTTTGGAGAGAGAGATAGAAAATTTTATATAAAAAACACTTACTTCAGCCAAGATCGCTAGTTTATTTGCTGGTTTTTACTGGTTCCCATGAACTATGTCATCATCTTCAGAATTTTTTTTTTAAATATAATTTCCTCCTATGTTCACTTTGGGACTCACGTAAAATAGTTACTTGTGAAAATGTAATATAATAAAAAGAGCATTGTGAAATAATAAATTTGGATCACCCAAGTGGATCGTCATCTGTATTCCACATTTAAAAAATTGTAGGTGTTCTTGCCACAAGTAAAAATTAAGTTAAAAAATTGTGACAAGAACACACACAATTTTTTAAATGTGAAACACAGATGACGATCCACTTTGGTGATCCAAATTTTAATCGTTTGACAATGTTATTTTTCTTGTATTACATTTTCACAAGTAACTCTTTATTTTATGTGAGTCCCAAAGTGAAAATAGAAGAAAATTGTAAAAAAAAAAGTTTTTTGAAGATGATATAGTACATCGAAACCGCTAAAAACCAGCAAATAAAGTAGCTATCTTGGCTGAAGTAAGTGTGTTTTATATAGCAAATAATATTATACGTAGTCGTCTGATTTAGTGTTCATAAGTGAAGCTCGCTAGCCGCTTGGAGCGCTACTACCACCGTGGATAACAAAAACGCGTCGGAGTGTCGTGACTGTTATGCTGGGCTGTGGTCGTATAGAGACAGAATTGAGCCATTAAGCTTAAATGACTTTCTTGTTGATGACAGGATCGTTACGGCTGTGATGAGCGCGGAACAAGTGAGGGCGTTAGCGGCTGCGCGCAGCTGGGCTCAGAGCTGTTGGGGGGGGGGGGGGGCAGAGGAACTGACCGCAGCCGGAAGTGGCGTGTCCTTGTGCTGCGGCTGCGGTCGGCCTCCGCCCCCGCCTGCCTACCCATGGGGCGCTCCCTATCCTGCTGTAACGCTGCCCCCACTGCGACTGCACAGGAAGTTCCACACCACTTGTTTGTCTCCTCTTGTTCGCCGGAAGTGCAACAGCGAGTCTCAATTGCTGCGAAAGTGCAGACTACAGGATGTTTCAGGTTACATTACATTAATACACTACTGGCCATTAAAATTGCTACACTAAGAAGAAATGCAGATGATAAACGTGTATTCATTGGAGAAATATATTATACTAGAACTGACATGTGATTACATTTTCACGCAATTTGGGTGCACAGATCCTGAGAAATCAGTACCCAGAACAACAACCTATGGCCGTAATAACGGCCTTGATACGCCTGGGCATTGAGTCAAACAGAGCTTGGATGGCGTGTACAGATACAGATGCCCATGTGGCTTCAACACGATACCTCATTTCATCAAGAGTAGTGACTGGCGTATTGTGACGAGCCAGTTGCTCTACCACCATTGACCTGACGTTTTCAATTGGTGAGAGATCTGGAGAATTTGCTGGCCAGGGCAGCAGTCTTACATTTTCCGTATCCAGAAAGACCAGCACAGGACCTGCCACATGCAGTCGTGCATTATCCTGCTGAAATGTAGGATTTCGCAGGGATCAAATGACGGATAGAGTCATGTACAGTTTATTAACTATGGTTCATATTCCTACGTGCACACATACACAGAGTTCACAGGACCCGCAGAACACGCACAGCTGCCAGAAACTGCCACGATTCCTTTCTGTTTCCCACTGGATACCCGCAGATGTTTTCAGTCGCTTCATGAGATTAATTACCAAGCGCTATTTTGGTCGTCCTGTTGGGCGTAACGTTTGGTTTTATACGTTGCAGCGTTCTACACTACTGGTTATTAAAATTGCTACACCAAGAAGAAATTCAGAAGATAAACAGTATTCATTGGACAAATATACTAGAACTGAAATGTGATTATATTTTCATGCAATTCGGGTGCATAGATCCTGAGAAATCAGTACCCAGAACAACCACCTCTGGCCGTAATAACGGCCTTGATACGCCTGGGAATTGAGTCCAACAGAGCTTGGATGGCGTGTGCAGATACAGATAACCATGCATCTTCAACACGATACCACAGTTCATCAAGAGTAGTGACTGCCGTATTGTGTCGAACCAGTTGCTCGACCAGCATTCACCAGACGTTTTCAGTTGGTGAGAGATCTGGAGAATGTGCTGGCCACGGTAGCAGTCGAACATTTTCCGTATCCAGAAAGGCGCGTACAGGACCTGCAACATGCAGTGGTTCATTATCCTGCTGCAATGTAGGGTTTCGCAGGGATCGAATGACGGGTAGAGACATGTACAGTTTCGTTAACTAACATTCATATTCGTACGTGGTACGCTAACCTCCTTTCACGTTTCATAGTGGTACTGATCGCTCTGGGCTTCGGATCACTATTTATACTAGGCATTACGTACGGCGATTACAGCGCCATCTGTTAGCAGCTTTTGTAACTATTATTTCAGAAGGCTGTAAAAATATTCTTACGGCTTTCACAATAAACATATCGTTTACTGCATTCCTCTATCGATTTTTGTTTTCGAGATATTTAATTTTTAAATCAGGGAGCCCTTTTTTATGGACACCCTGTACTAAACATAAGTGATGAGGGGAGAAAATATAAAAATTCAGCAAGTGAAACAGGAAAAAGGAAGTACAAACGTCTGAAAAATGAGATTGACAGGAAGTGCAGACTGGCTAAGCAGCAGTGGCTAGAGAAAAATGCAGAACCGTAGAAGAATGCATAACTAGGGGAAAGATAGATACCGCCTACAGGAAAATAAGATATATTTGGAGACAAGAAAAGCAGCTGTATGAATATCAAGAACTCAGACGGAAAACCAGTACTAAGCAAAGAGGGGAAAGCTGACCTGTGGAAGGAATATATAGAGGGCCTATACAAAGGAAATAAACTTGAAGGCCGTATTCTAGAAAAGGAAGACGAAGAGGAGGAAGGTGAGTTAGGAGATATGATACTGCGAGAAAAATTTGACAGAGCGCTGAAGGACATGAGTCGAAACAAGGCCCCTGGAGTAGACGATATTCCGCCTGAACTGCTGATGTCGTTAGGAGAGCCAGTCGTGAAAAAATTGTATCACCTGGTATGCAAGATATATGAGACAGGGGAAATACCCTCCGACTTCAAGAAGAATATTGTAATTCCAATTCCAAAGAAAGATAGTGCAGACAAGTGTGAAAATTACAGAACTACCACTTTAATAAGTCATGGTTGCAAAATACTAACACGAATTATTTACAGACGAAAGGAAAAACTTGTGGAATCCGACCTTGGGGAAGATCAGTTTGGATTAGGAGAAATGTAGGAACACGGGAGGCAATACTCACATTACGCCTTATCTTAGAAGATAGGCTAAGGAAAGGGAAACATACGTTCTTAGCGTTTGTCGATTTGGAGAAAATTTTGTCCATGTCGACTGGAATACACTCTTCCAAATTCCGAAGGTGTCAAGGGTAAAATATAGGGAGCGAAGAGTTATATTCAAACTATACAAAAACCAGACAGCGGTTATTAGAGTCGAAGGGCAAGAAAGGGACGCAGAGGTTGGGAAGAGAGTAAGACAGGGTTGTAGCGTTTCCCCAATGTTGTTCAATCTATACATTGATCAGGCAGTGAAGGAATGGAAGGAGAAATTTGGAGAGGGCATTAAAGTGCAGGGAGAAAAAATAATTATATTGCGGTTTGCCGATGACATAGTAATTCTGTCAGAGACCGCAAAAGATCTGGAAGAGCAATTGAATGGGATGGAGAGTGTCTTGAAAGGAAGATATAAGATGAACATTAACAAGAGTAAAACGAAGGTAATGGAATGCAATGTCAGAAAATCAGGCGATGCTGAAAGAATTAGATTACGTAATGAGACAATAAAAGTGGTAGATGAATTTTGTTATTTGGGTAGCAAGATAACTTCTGATGGGAGAAGTAAAGAGGATATAAAAGGCAAAATGGCTATGGGAAGAAAAGCGTTTCTAAAGAAGCGAAACTTGTTAACATCCAATATTGATTTAAATGTTAGGAAGTCCTTTCTGAAAGCATATGTCTGGAGTGTAGCAATAATATGGGAGTGAAAAGTGTACGATAAGGAGTTCAGATAAAAAGACGTTAGAAGCTTTTGAAATGTTGTGCTACAGACGAATGATGAAAATTAGATGGGTAGATCACGTAACTAGTGAGTAGGTGTTCAACAAAATTGGGGAGAAAAGTAGTTTCTGGCATATCCTGACTACGAGAACGGATAGATTGGTGGGACACATTCTGAGACATCAAGGAATCGTCAACTTAGCATAAGAAGGAAGTATGTGGGGTTAAAAATCGTAGAGGGAGACCGAGGGACGAATACAGTGAACAGATTGAAAAGGATGTAGGTTGCCGAACGTATTCTCAGATGAGGAGTCTTGCACAGGATAGGGGAGCGTGGGGAGCTGCATCAAGCCAGTATGCGGACTGAGAATCACAAGAACAACAACAACAACAACAAACCGAAGTCAGCTGTTCGCCTTACTCACAACTGTCCTTACATGTTCGTTCCATTTCATATCGCTCTGCAATGTTAGGCCTAGATATTTGAATAACGCGACTACATGAAGAAGCTCACAACTAATGCTGTATTCGAACATTATGGGATTGTTTTTCCTACTTATGTGCATCACCTTACATTTTTCTATATTGAGAGCTAGCTGCCATTATTCGCACCAACTAGAAATTTTGTCTAAGTCATCATGTATGCTATTATAGTCAGTTAAAGGCGACACCCTCCCATACACCACAGCATCATCAGCAAAGTGCCACAAATGACAAGTTAGTATGTCCATTAGATCACTTATATAGATAGAAAATAATAGCGGTCCTATCACACTCGCCTGGGGCAAGACAAAGATTCTGACCTCCCCTTCCCCGTATTCACTTGGTTTTATTTGCTCTTTAGGCAGAGGCAGTGAATAAACTTAGGTACGCCGCGGCGGAGCGGCCGAGCGCATTCGGATGCTATGCTACGATGGGTGAGACCGTTCCCCGTCGGGGGTTCGAATCCCCTCTTGGGCATGGATGTTTGTGTCGTCTTTAGTATAAGGTAGTTCATAAGTAGTATGTAAGTTTAGGGAGTGATGACCCCGCAGTTCAGTCCCATAAGCTTAACAAACATTTGAACATTTTTTTTGAAGGTTGGATAACCACGGATACACAAATGAATTACTAATAAAACATCAATAAACAATTTTTTGAGTCTTTATTTTCACCGTAAAATGAAAGCAGTATCTTCTTTAGTCATATGACTTAGAACTAAGTATACATACTATTTTTTATGAACTACCTTAAATTGCAGTCAATTGCTTGTAGTATTGTAGGTGTGTTAATCGCGGAATTGCCGGGCGCGGTGGCCGAGGAGACTGAAACGCTCCAGTCACGGTGTGCACGGCCACTACGGTCGGGGGTTCGAATCCCCCCTCGGGCATGGATTTTTGTGCCGTCTTTAGTATAAGGTAGTTCATAAGTAGTTTGTAAGTTTAGGGACTAATGACCCCGTAGATAAGTCCCATAAACTTAACAAACATTTTTTTTAATCGCGGAATTATCTTTGTCCAGTTATGTTTAAGTCTCATTATGTCAACATTAGTTAAATCAACACTCTTGAAATAAGTGACTCATATAAACATACATCCGCGGCGGGGCGCATTGAGGCGCTATGCTCAGATGCGCGAGGCCGTTTCCTGTCAGGGGTTCGAATCCCCACCTTGGGCTTGGATCTTTGTGTCGTCTCTACTATAAGGTAGCTCATAAGTAGTTCGTAAGTTTAGGTACTGATGACGCCGCAGATAAGTTCTTTAAGCTTAACAAACATTTCAACATTTTGAACATTTAAACTTTGATGCCGGCAGTAATAACAGTTGTTGTTGAGAATGTTGGGGCGCTCGAAGTCGCTATTTTCTTTTTCAAGGGGAACAAATGGCTAAATGGAAGTTCCATGACCTCGCCATCTCTCCCAGGCCGAAGTCCTGGAATCGGCGCCGGTAAAAACGTAATCAGTAAATAGGTTTTCTTGCCTCACCCCCTCTATAGTCCGTTCACTGAGAGCTGGGACGAAACGTAAACAGTGTCACGTGAGCGACTACGATCGTTTCCAGATAAAGCATTCGGTGTTCACGTGATACGCAGGGGTGTGCAAAATGCTTGGCGCACGCTTTGCAGCTGGCGGCGTTGGCTGGCTACCGAGCTGGCGTCATAGCGGACCCTGAGAAACCTGGGCAACAATGTAACGAAATAAAGCACGACATGGAAGAGTCAAAGCCAGTTACAATAATGTTAAAAGTACGATGAAACTGAGTTCATTCTGTCAAAACAGATTTGGTTTGATACAGTTTGCTAACAAAACGCCCCATTCTTACACAATTTTTAATAACATTACCAGTAATAATAATTGTAAAGGACGGCGAAACAAGGTTCATTCTGTCAAACTTGAACTGTTTTCATTGAGGTTTATACCAAACAGCTCCTCTCTCTCCTCTACAATTTCCACATTTGACTTTCAACTAAAAATACGACACAGATGACGCACTTGTTTCAAACTTCTGCAGTCTGTTTTTACTGCTTCTTCTTGTAGTTCTTTAACCTCCGGCATTTTGTATGTTTTGTCTTTCGCTGCAACATAGCCTTTGATTCTGGCCCACACTTAGTCGATGGTGTTTAATTCACAGCGTCACGAAGAACAATTTTCCCTGCATTCTTCGCCAATTCATCTATCGCGTATTCGTTGTGCACTGTTCTGTAACTTTGAAATATATCTAAAAGTTATTTTTCAACATACCGTCTTCAAAATGGAGGTTTTTAGATTTTAGCCACTCTGATATTTCGTCCATATTGGAATTCGCACTGGGAACTTTTTATCTTCTACGATAATGGTACGGCGTTTTATCAACAACAATAACTGCAAGTAGAGGAAGAGCACCTTAGAACCACTTCTCACCGAGCGAGGTGGCGCAGTGGTAACGCACTGGACTCGCATTCGGAAGGATGGTGGTTCAAATCCACCTCCGGCCGTTCAGATTTAGGTTTTCCGTGATTTCCGTAAATCACTCCAGGCAAATGCCGGGATGGTTCCTTTCAAAGGGCACGGCCGATTTCCTCCCCCATCCTCCCCCAAAAATCCGAGCGTAAGCTCCGTCTCTAATGACCACGCTGTCGACGGGACGTAAAACCCTAAGCTTCCTTCCTTCCTCCTAAGAACCACTTCTCGAAGGTTCAACTCGTCTTTAAAGATGAACTTAAGAGATCCTGAAATCACCGCTGTACGACACGCTCTAAAGAGATCACACCTGCAATGGAGACGGCCAGGCCACTACGGTCGGGGGTTCGAATCCCCCCTCGGGGATGGATATTTGTGCCGTCCTAGTTCGTAAGTAGTTCATAAGTAGTTTGTAAGTTTAGGGACTGATGACCCCGTAGTTAAGTCCCATAAGCTGTACAAACATTTGAACATTTTGAACTCCCCGGACTTAACTCCCTGTCACTTTGATTTGATTCCGAAAATGAAGGAACCACTTCGTGACATTCGCTTCGGAACTGTTCCAGAGATTCGACAGGCAGTATACCGCTCCACACGCACCATCAACAGAACAGACTCTGCTAACGGTATACTACACCTTGCACATCGCTGGCAACGGGTCCCCACAATGCTGCCTTGTACACCCCTCGACGGCAGCGGTGTGGTCACGCGCCTTGCCGTGTTTACAGTACGTCTCTCGTTTCGGCGAATGGAGTATAGAGAAATAGTTGGTACGCCACTGCTGCTCACAACTATGACGAACCCTTTGGCACTACTTAGCAGGTGGATGCGGTGAGGCGGCAGCGTGTTCCGCCACCTGCCGGAGTGCCCGGCTTCCAGCAGCTGGCCTAATGCAGCGTATCATCAGCTCGGCGCTGGCCGCCGTTTAATTGCCCGACCGGACGGCGCGGCAATTATTCTAATCTCTAACTGTGCCCGCCCGGCCCGTATCTCAATTTATTCCCGGGCCTTATTACAGGGCGGAAGGGCCGCCTAAGTGAGTGGAAGCGGCCGCTGTGGGGCGATTCGCAGCAGTCGCCGCATGCAGACGCCGACCGCAGCCCACACTTAGCGGCGCACAGCTTCGCCCGCCCACCAAGCGCCCTGGTTGTTGTTCTGCCATTCTCACGGCTGACGTTCTCCTTGTTACCGATCAAATGGCCCGAGGACTGCTGCTCCTTTTATTGGCAGTGGTTAAGCGGTCTTCACTTTCGATTCTGCTGTGGGGTCTGAGAAAAGAGCAAAAGAGACTGTTAATAACTATGGGGTGATGTCACTGCTGAAAGCGAGTTATTGAAGTTCTACACAGAGGAACTGATATGGGATTACCAAGCAGCGTCAGGTTCTGTAAAAGGTACAACTGATCGTATATTTCACGTTTTACAAGTGTTTTCATAATTTATTCTGTCATAAAAGACGCTTGATTCAAAATGTTCAAATGTTTGTATAGCTTATGGGACTTAACTACGGGGTTATCAGTCCCTAAACTTACAAACTACTTATGATCTAGCTTACACTAAGGACGGCACAAATATCCATGCCCGAGGGGGGATTCGAACCCCCGACCGTAGTGGCCATGCAGACCGTGACTGGAGCGCCTCAGTACCCTCGGCCACCGCGGCCGGCAAAATACGTTTGAATTTTGTAAGCTATTATAATCTTTTATTTAGAAACCCTGAGACTGTTTTGCGTCTCGAAAATGTCAAAGACCTTAAAGTTAAAGGTGAAGCATACAATTTTTTTTAAATTTTTTTTTTTTTTTTTTTTTTTTGCTCCTTAATTGCAATTGGTGCGCTGGTCTAGTGGTTAAGACGTCTGCGTAGTGAGTATGGGCGTCCGGATTCGATTCCCGGCCGCATCACAAATTTTAATTCAAGACTTCACCTTTAAGTTTGGCCGACCGCAGTGGCCGAGCGGTCTGCGGCGCGCCAGTCACAGTCTGCACGGCCGCTGCTGTCGTGGGTTCGAATCCTCCCTCGGGCATGGATGTTTGTGTCGTCTTTAGTATAAGGTAGTTCATAAGTAGTTTGTAAGTTTAGGGACTGATGACCCCGCACTTATGTCCCTTAATCTTAACAAACATTTGAACATTTTTTGGCTTTTAAGTAACCAATGTTCTGAACTACTTTCTAGATTGAAATATAGTGTCTGTAAAACACGTACCAATTCACAAACAGATAGGGTTAAAATGTCTCTGTACTTTATAATGTAATAATACTCGTATACTGAAAAATAGCTGATCGATCATTTCTTAATACGGTATCAAACAGTTCAGTAAGTAGTTGAGGTCTCATGGGCTGTTATACGCTGAACGAAGCGATGGAATCGAGGAACGTGCACAATATAATAGATCATAGGTAATATAAACAGGTAAGGCAAAAGTTAAAACAGTGAACCGGTGAGCAGGCAGTGACATACCATATCACCCGACCTGGCCCCATTAGATTTCTGTAATGGGGCTGGTTAACGGGGAATGAGTACGCAACGAAGGTGGATACATGTGAAGAGCTTGTCGCTCGCATCACCAACACTCTTTTCCGCATTAAACAAAATGTTCAAATTTTCAAGTATTTGTAAAGCTTAAGGGACTTAACTGCGGGGTAATCAGTTCCTAAACTTACAAACTACTTATCAACTACCTTATACTAAAGACGACACAAACATACATGTCCGAGGGGGAGATTCGAATCCCCGGCCGCGCGCACCGCAACACGGCACTCCAGTACGCGCGGCTAATCCGCTGCGGCCCGCATTAAACTCCGTCGAGATGATGTGCTTTGTGCAACACCACACAGCCTCCAATAATATGTCGACTAGTGCATTCATTTGGGTGAGAGACATTTGGAACACCTCTTGTAGGCTGGATCAGTCATCTGTTCCACTATTATTGCGTCCACCACAGCTTCAACACTGCATTCCGTTAAATCATATTCACATTTGTCTTCACAATCATTCATGGATGTATATAGTCTTCAGTCCGTTCCAGTTCAGTAACGATCGAAAATTGGACACATATTCATAGGGCTTTTCCGATTTATTTTTAGATGCAGAATCACCTCACAAAGTATGTGACATTCCCACTGAATCACACTGTATATTGCACACATCTCCTCCTGACTCCCTCTCGTGGTCAATGTCCTCCTCGTCCTCTTTGCCTATACCCTCCTCCCAACCCTCTCTGTCTTCTCCTCCCCCTCTCCTTGACTTTCTCCTCCTCCTCCGTCTCACTGATTAACTCCGTCTTCCCTCAGTTTCTTGTCCATGTACTTCTCTAATAGCTGTTCATGCGTTCCTCACCTCTCTCTCTCTGCACATTTCCTCCATATACCCTTCCTATCCATCTACTCCTCCTCCCACAAATCTCTTTGTCCATTTGCTTCTGCCTTTTATCATTGACAATCCACTGCTACCGCCCCCTCTTTCCATCATCCCTGCCACACATACTTTCCATCCTTCCACTTCTCTATCCATCTAAACACTCTCTCATCCACATTCATCCACTAATGCATACTAGCATAAACGTAAATGAAACTGGTCGCTACTGCTCCTTGCGCAAGGCGACGTAGGTTTTCTTATTGCACCTGACATATATGTTGCCCTGCTAAACAGTTCAGTGAAGCAGATCGATACGATTCCTACAAATCTGTCGAGCTGGGAAGCCTACGTTGCAGGTACAATGATACACCTTTACCGGTATCTCCGTTGCTACTGCAGCGAGGGGTGATCAAATGGACAAGTACAGAACTTGTTAACGACTGAACCAGTTGCAATTGGAATATGCCGCTTTAGGATAAAGTATCTAGGGACCTACCCCTATAAAATTCAAGGCTGTGCCCTCAGCAGGCAAGGTGTCTTTTTCGACGTCGAGGGTCCAATTCTCATCAAATGAAGTGTATTGCAGGGCACAGTAGCCTACGCAAAGACATCAATAGCGAACGGCCTGGGCTGCTCATGGAGGGAGTCATTCTACTCCATGATAAAACGTGTCCACATGTTTTCAGGATCACACGAAGTGTACAGGCCAAGATCAAGTAGGAGCAGCATGAGCATCTGCCCTACAGCCCGGACATGTCGCTCTGTGACTTCCATCCGCTTCGCCCGCTTAAAAAACATGTCAACGGGAAATGCTTCAACTTGGACGACAAACGGAACGACACAGTAAAGGACTGGCTCTTGTCACAGCCACAGGAATTCGAGGAACAGGAAATCCCTCGGCTCGTTAAACAGTGGAATAGTTGCGCTGAGGCCTCTGGTGATCTTCTTATATATTAAAAAAATCTACGAAAACTAAAGTCGGCCAGACCAAACTACCCGGCTGATTTCCTTCATTTTTGTTTTAAACGAAAAGTATTCGTCCACAGATTTGTCATCAAGCGATTTCCTTCTGTATATTTCTTATGGGGATGTCCTTGCTGTAAAATAAAGTCAGTCGGTCAGACCATTCTAAAGGTAAAGCAGTCAACAATCCGAAGATTGGTTTTAACGCCACAGTGCTTTACTAGGCATGCTCCTGTTTGGAGGCTGTATGCCGTTACCTTCCTCCGACCTTCGAACTGACTTACCCAAACAGTTATAGGGGGACCTACAGTTTAAAGTGGGTTCCTAACCACGGTGCTATCTTTTTCACATAAGAAATACTGCCAGAGGTGAAAGAAGTGGAAAGTGACATAAAAATCCTAGTTCCCAACGGGGATCGAACCCGCGACCTTTGGATTCATAGTCTGCCATTCTACCACTGAGCAACCGAGGCCGACCGATTACCTTCATTTTTGCATTAAACGAAAGGTATTCATCCGCAGATTTGTCATCAAGTATCAGAATTAACTTAAGTCTCTCCATTCTTTATTTTTATTCAAACGTGGTATCCTTCTGTCCTTGCATTGAATATTTTAATGGAATTGTTTTACGATATTTTCGGTTCCACTTAAGATACGCAGTTCTTTTTTACCTAAAAACAGTCACCGAATCAAGCTCTTTCATTTGCGCTTTTAAACACTTACACTGATTGATTCTGAAGAAAGCTATATGTGAACATTCAACTTTACTTTATTTTTCCCCAATTTTTTTGTCATTCCACTACCGGTGCGAAGAATTCGCACGGGTCCTCTAGTTGCAGATAAATCATATACACTCTTGTCTTCATAATCATTCATGGATGTCTACAGTCTTCAGTCCACTCCGGGTAATAGAGATTTTTCGATTCATTTTCATATGAAGAATCATCTTACAAATTATGTGACATTACCACTGAATCAAGCTGTTCGTTGCACACATTTCCTTCAGACTCCTGATACCGAGAGTCTTGTTTCGTACCTTTTCATTCGAACATCCGTCGTAAAAACACATTAGTGCTCGTTGTCGTGGGTTAAGCAGTAGGCATACAAACTTTGACTGAAAGTGTTTGAGAGTTGTGGTAAGAGTTCCTCAAATAGACACATAATTACAGACGTATAGTATCGTTTATATATACAGAGTGAGGTAGTGCTTTGGTTAGTACACTGGTTTTTCATTTCGGAGGGCAGGAGCTCAAACTCATCTCTAGCCATCCATTTTTTTTCCTTATTTCATTCACATACTATGTATTTTCCCCCTCCTGAGTTACGCTCTATAGGCAAACAGAAAAGGGACGAGAACTCATCTCTGAGATAGTGTAATTAGGTGTGCGATATGCACATTGCTGTCACATCGTTAAAAGGCGAACGCAACTGCTGAAAGAAGAGAGCCTCCGTGTGGTCTTTGGGCTGTCCCTGGAGTTAACTGCCGATCAGCGAGCAAAGTGGGAGGCTTACTCCGGGAAGACTTGCTAACAGGGTGGATCCCTGCGCTCCGTTTGATTATTTCGCCGACGAGGCGGGACCACCCAGGGTCTCATTAGCGTGCTGGGCGCGTAATTAGTGCATGATTAATGCGCGGGCCCGGGCCGGGGGCCGCTGGCCGCTGACTCAGCCGCTGACGATACAGAGCTTCACGGGCCGTCACGTGACTGCCGCACACGCCGCGCCGCTAACGGCAGATCCAGCGGCCGGATAGCGCCACCAGCTAGCCGACACTCTGTGCTGGCGTCGCTCCCACCACCGGCGAAACGAGTCCAGATGAGCCCGGTGGACTGTACACCTATGGTTCGCAAACTGTCGGTATCTCCTCGGAGTACATCTACATTTACATAGATACTCTGCAAATCACCTTTAAGTGCCTGGCAGAGTGTTCATTAACCACTTTCATAACTTTTTTCTACCGTTCCATTCTCTAATAGCGCGCGGGAAGAAAGAACACCTAAATCGTTCCGTTTTCGATCTGATATCTCTTATTTTATGGGGAAGGTCATGTCTCCCTAAGTAGGTGGCTGCTAGCAAAATATTTTCACATTCAGAAGTAAAAGTCGGTGATTGAAATTTCGCAAACAGATCACGCCGCAATGAATAACGTCTTTCTTTTAATGATTTCCACCCCAATTCGTGCAACATTTCCGTGACGCTTCCCCTCCCCCCTCCCCGTAACGTGATAAAACAAAACGAGCTGCCCTTCTCTGAACCTTCTCAATATCTTCTGTCAGTCCCACCTGGTGAGGGTCCCACAAGGGGCAAGTGTGATGTGGGCAGTCTCTTTGGTGGAGCTGGTTCATCATCGAAGCGTTCTGCCAATGAAACGTAACCTTTGGTTCGCCTTCCCCACAATATTTTCTGTGTGTTCTCTCCAGTCAAAGTTGTTCGTAATTGTAACTCCTAGGTATTTGATAGAATTTACGACCTTAAGGTTTGACTGACTTAACGCGTTATTAAAGTTCAGCGGATTTCTTTTAGTGGTCATGTGTATTACTTGACACTTTTCTTTATTTAGTGTCAATTGCCAATTTTCGCACCAAGTAGAAATTTTGTATAAATCGCTTTGCAGTAGCTTTTGATCCTCTGTTGACTTCACTAACCGATAAACGACAGCATCATCCGCGAACAGTCTAAGGGAGCTATTCAGATTGTCTCCCAAATCGTTTATAAACACGAGGAAGAGTAGGGGACCTATAACGCTCCCTGTGGAACGCCAGATATCACTTCTGTTTTACTCGATAACTTACCGTCAATTACAGTGATGCAACTTAACCCCCGAGCGGGGCGCGCCGCATTGCCAAGTGTCAAATAGGCGCGCGGGGTATCTTATAGCCCAGAGCATAAATTTCGTAATACGATATCGAACTTTGGAAAACTGGCGCTTACTTTGTGAATACACATACTGAGCATAATCATTGTAAACCTGAACATTTATTTGTTGTTTTTAGGGTAAATTTTACATATTCCATGAAAAGGCAACAAAATTTGTTTCAGTAAAGGTTTGCATACTTTATTTTTCAATTTATTTATTACGTGTTCTCTACATTTTAGGACTCGCCAAATACGCCACAGTCGAACAATTGTTGCACGTGTTTGTAACATGGTTCTTACAAACAAAATTTTTGCATATATTACACATAATGGTTTTTGATACATATTTTGCTCGGCCACACGTTACACACCTTCCACGTTTCTTAGTGGAAGACGAATGACTGCTAGTTTGTCAAGCTTTCTTCTTTCAGATCGTGTATCCTTGTCATCAAATTGTAAAGATCGGAGTAAAAACAAAAATCTTTTGTAGCTCATACATGCTCTTAGAACATGCAGTCCTGTTCCGTCTGAGTTCCATAGCTTGCGTGCGTTAGTGTGGTGTCCTTTCTTTACTCGAATTAGATATAAACATCACAATACAGCCTGTATTTCACTTTGCAAAGTCTCCTTTGCATCTCTATCACGAGAAGATTGCATTGATTCACTTTTCTTCTGAATATACAAATTTGTATGGGTGACAATATTAGGCCGGCCGCGGTGGCCGAGGGGTCTGAGGCGCTCCAGTCACGGTCTGCACGGCCACTACGGCGGGGGTTCGAATCCCCCCTCGGACATGGATATTTGTGCCGTCCTTAGTATAAGGTAGTAGATAAGTAGTTTGTAAGTTTAGGGACTGATGACCCCGTAGTTAAGTCCCATAAGCTTAACAAACATTTGAACATTTGACAATATTATCTACCATACTTTCGTCTAGAATTTTATGAAATGCAGAAAGTTCGCTAATGAGGTCAACTGCTTCTAGGACCAGGGACGACATTCACTATATTCTTACTTCTCACTTTACACCGCTTGACGTATTGTGTTTTTCTCCACTTTGTGATGTTACCTCTGCCTATAAAAAACACCACATTTGCACTCGAATAACTGTCACCTTCAGTACCAGACAGGTACTGGACCAGGAACGACATTCACTATATTCTTACTTCTCGCTTTACACCGCTTGACGTATTGAGTTTTTCTCCACTTTGTGATGTTATCTCTGCCTATAAAAAACGCCACATTTGCACTCGAATTACAGTCACCTTCAGTAGCAGACAGGACGTCTTGTTCCGAACCACTGGCATGCTCCCTTTTCTGAATTACTCCCTCTTCCTGAACACTGTCACTGCTGCACAGTTCGTGATCAGATTCGTCTGACAAATCTGACATCTCCAGTAGACTTCTGGCTATTTCCTCAGACGTCATTTCCCTGAATAAGTAGGAAGCTAATCAGTTTTTCAAACTACTGTCCTGATATGAATAACGATGCACGTTTGTGTGTACATAAGAAATGTTTATTACCTACAGCAGCAGGCACATGAGGTAGTTTATACGCCAGCAGCGTCCTGACAACAGAGGCACACAGAAAGCTCCACAGTTAAACTAACTGCAGCGGTAGGTAGCTGCGACAACAGGAGAGTAATACGTAGATGCATTTAATCGCTGACTGGAGGCAGCGTTGCCACTAGCGGTAAACGAGACGTGGGGTTCTCTATACCCCAGTGCGTTAAATCACTTAACAAGAACAAGTCTTCTGGTCCGGACTGTATACCCAATAGATTTATATTTGATTATACTTAAGCGATAGCTCCATACTTAACAGCCGTATACAACCGATTGCTCAAAGAAGGATCTGTAACAAAAGACTGGAAAGTTGCACAGGTCACACCTATATTCAAGATAGGCCGTAGGAGTAACCCACTAAAACTACAGGCCTAATTCACATTCGACGTCGTTGCTGCCTACACTACGACCACTGACATAACTAGCTATCATCAAGTTATATACATAAAACCCATGAAATACTAAGATCAATATGGTGTCTTCATCTTTCTACCGAAAACAGCTGCCCCCCCCCCCCCCCCCGCGATAGCCATGAAGTGTGTCGGTGGAGTTGTCCCACCTTATTGGTGATCGTTCAGAGGCATGTAGAGAATATCTGGCATTCTTGATACTGCCCCAAACGTGAAATTCGCACGTTGTGACGTCAGAAACTCGCCACGTTGGCCTGACTTGTTCAGATACACGCTCCGTGTGGCGACGCTTAACTCTCTCTGCTGGCCACCGGTGAAACTTGTTCCGTTGGAGGTCCAGACGACCCCGGTGGACTCTTTTTTTTCTCAAGGCTGTCCAGCGTTGTTCGTGATATAGCAAGTTTATTTTAACTCTGAGCCCGAATGTCCTCATCGCCACAATAGCCAGTTGACTTAAAGTAGCGAATTAGAATGTAAACTGGATACATAGGGTGTCCCACTCAGCACAGATATCTCTAGAACAGAGTTTTTCAACATTTTCGAGCATGCGACCGCCTTCCAAGTAAAAATATACTAGCGCCCCCCAACTCCACACAAACCGTAACAAAAATACTTTATCTCAAAGAAAACAAATGTAATATTCTTCCTTTTGCTTCAGCTGTCTTTAAAATTGTTGGACGAATTTTTTTGGTGTAATTTTCGGAATGGACCACGTTATCCTATTTTTACATGATTTATGAGAGAAAAGTTTATTTTGCTTAACGACTGTTTGACATTATAGATAAAATTCCGAAACGAATTATGGTCACTCAGAAAAGTCCCACTGTATAGATATATTCTCCGAATTTTCCAGAATTACTTATTGTATCAAGTTCTTTTACCTATCGATTGGTTCCTGAAAACAGTTTTCAGACTTTGCCCATTAACACACCATATATTAAAGCGATCCATTCAATCTTTAATGTATTTTACAGAAGGAACCCCATATTTTAACATTAAAAATATTTCACTTAGGCATTCCGTTTCGTGTTACTGAACCCCTGCTTCTTTTATGGTGCAAGAATTTCCTGCTGTGACTGCGATCCTACAAGCAAGGCTTGGCGACCTTCTTGGGATCGCGACACTCAGATTGAAAAACACTGCTCTAGAACAACAGTATAATTGCAGCGTGATTCAATTAAGCTGTTCGTCCCAAATACGAGGGTTGGAACTTAAATAGACGCAACACTGCTGTGGAGACACTATGCGATGGAATCTACTATTGTCGCTGACATCACACGTTGTTGACATACCTACATTAACTCCAGGCAAATGGACTCGTACGTCCCAGGTCACCGGCGTGTGCACAGTCAAGGGAAACACAAGTCACTCGTGACCGAGCGGTCTAGTATAAGGGTGTCACTATGTTTCTCAAACAGAACCAATGGCGTTGGATCAAAATTGGATATGCCAAAAGTCGTACAGCACCACAGTGTCATCAAAGTCTTTAAGAGGCGTCACAGCCCCAGTATGGCGAAAGTCATGGTGATTCTCGTGTACGACAGTGACAGTGTTGTCCTAACGCATTACGTTCCTCCACGGCAGACCGTCAGTGCACAGTATTACTGTTCGTTTTTGGACCGTCACCTGCGACGAGCTTTGCGAAAGAAGCAAGCGGCAACACTTTCTGCGCAAGCCACCCATCATTTTGCACGATAATGCGCGGATACATACAGCGGTAGCTGTGGCTGCTCTGTTCGGTCGATGGGACTGGAAAGTACTGTACCATCCACCATACTCCCAGGACGTAAGTCGTTGTTGCTTTGATTTTATTCCGAAGATGACGTATTGATTTGAATCCGAAGATGAAGGAACCACTTCGTGGCATTCGCTTCAGAACTGTTCCAGATATTCGACAGACAGTACATCGCTTTATTCGTACCATCAACAAAACAGGCTCCACATTTCAACGGGTTCTACACGATGGTGACTACTATGAAGGACAGTAATAGGCGTAAACATTAACGCTTTTGTATCGGTTGTAAATAAATAATTGCCACTATTTAAGTTCCCACCTTCCTATTTCCGGAAACGTTTAAGATGATTTAATTCTCTTTTCACACAGATGAATGCTAAGAAAGCCCTCACTAAACGAGGTATAGTCTCTTGTCATAGCTATATTAATTGGACAGAATATATCGATATGACCTTTGTTTTTCTTTTCAAACAAAAGTATAATAATTTCTGTTGCTGGTATCGTAGATCTCAGAGAGGAATTCAACGGCGTCACACACACTGACATCCGATAAGTAGTTTCGGAGAAATTATAATATTTGAAGATCAGAATTTGACTGTTTTGAACATCAAAACATTTTCATTATAGTCGACATGGTCGATTATAGACCAATTAGTACTCAGCCAGACGAGTTGCGGACGCAACTATAAGATCTGAAGATGATCCAAGTGATCGAAACATGTTATGAAACAATTTTATAGCAACTGTTGACGGAAATAAACACATTTAAAATATCAAAACATTTGCTGTCTTATGCGGAAGACCGTGATTTCATACTCAAATAAAGAAATTTGTCACGTCGGATAAGGAGGAAACAGGGTTGCACCGCCGCGATGCGCTATAAAAGGACCACAGAGAGTAAGCATCTTGTATCCTGTCTAGTCCACGTGTGACGAGTTTGGAAAAAATGTCCTTTACAAACTAAGAGAAATTAAATATTCTGTTTCCTCCTTATCCGACGTCACTCATTTCCTTATTTGGATATGAAATCACGCACTTCCGTATAAGACAGAAATGTGTATGATGTTCAAAACAGACAAATGTTCAAATGTTTGTAATTCTATGGGACCAAACTACATTGGTCATCAGTCCCTAGACTTACAAACTACTTAAACTAACCCAAGGACAACACACACATCCATGCCCGAGGGAGGATTCGAAACACCGACGCGGGAGGCACGCGATCCGTAAAGTGGCGCTCCAGTCCGTTCGGCTACTCCCGCGCTGCAAAAACAAACAAATCCTGATTTCTAAATATTGTAATTTCTCCGTAATTACTTGTCGGATTTCGAAGTGTAAGACGCCATTGAATTCGTCTCTTTGAAATCTACGATAGTAGGGGCAGAAATAACTCTAATTCCATTTAAAAAAAATTAAAAACGGAGTTGATATCAATATGAATGCAATTAATATAGCTATGACAAGGACCTATACTTCTTTTAGTGAGGACATTCTTACAATTCGTCTGGTTGAAAATAGATTTACGATATCTTAAACGATTCTTGAAATACCTGAGGCTAACAGCCTATTCAGGTACGTGCAGTATTATTACCTTATCTACATCTACATGGGATACTCTGCAAGTCACATTTAAGTGCCTGGCAGAGAGTTCATCGAACCACCGTTATACTATTTATCTCCCATTCCATTCTCGAACAGCGCGCGGGAAGAAAGAACACCTGAATCTTGTTCGAGCTCTGATTTCTCGTATTTTATTCTGACGATCATTTCTACTTATGTAAGTGGGAGTCAACAATATATTTTCGCATTCGGAGGAGAATCTTGGCGATTGGAGTTTCGTAAGTAGCCCACGCCGCAGCGATAAGCGCCGTTGTTGTAATGATTCCCACCCCAGGTCCTGTATCATTTCCGTAACGCTGTCTTCCCTGTATCGTGACAATACGAAACGAGCTGTTCTTCTTTGAACTATTTCGATGTTCTCTGTCAAACCCACCTGGTAAGGATCCCACACTGGACAGCAATACTCCAAAAAAGGACGGACAAGCGTAGTGTATGCAGTTTATTTAGTACTTCTGTTGCATCTTTTAAAAGTTCTGCCAATAAAAAGCAGTCATTGGTTCGCTTTTCCCACGACGTTATCTACGTGTTCTTTCCAGTTTAAGTCTGAAGAAATAGTAATTCATAGGTATTTAGTGGAGTTTATCTTGTAAACATAGTTTAACGGATTTCTTTTCGTACTCATGTGGAGGACTTCACACTTCTCATTATTTAGAGTCAACTGCCAATTTTTACACCATACTGATATCTTATTCAGATCGTTCTGCAGTTGGATTTGATCTTCAGATGATTTTACTAGATGTTAAATGGCGCCGTCATCTGCGATCAACCTAAGAGAGGTACTTAGATTTTCCCGTAAATCTTTTATGTAAATAAGGAACAGTAGAGGACCAATAACACTACTCTGCGGAACGACCGATATCACCTCTGTTTTAGTCGGCTTACCAGCGTGCTTTAGGGCAATCAGAGCGCACTGCCAGGCTCCACGAATACAGGGTAGCTAAGTTACGCTGTAGAACATTGCTTCAGGAAACGAAAAGAATGCACTGGGAAAAGGTTTTAGAAAGTCTTGAGGATTGAGGTCCGGGGAATGTGGTGCGTGTTCAAGTTGCACCAGCCCTTCTTTTGCCAGTATCTATTTGACGATATTGGCTGTGTGTGGGCGAGCGTTGTCGTGCAACCTGAACATCGACCAAAATCGCCGGATCTCAATCATCTAGAGTTCATCCTAATACCTCGACTCAAACTCGCTTTGAAAGGAAAGAGATTTGACGATATTCCTGGCATCCAACGAAACTTGACGAGGCGTTTGATCACCATCCTAAAAGAAGACTTCGTGCAAATTTTCCAGAACATGTATTGCAGAGCTCAGCGGTGCATAGTTATGGAAGGTGACTATTACGAAGGACAGTAAGGTAACTGTGGTTAACAGTTCATCTACGTTAATATTACAGAACTATTCACTGAACTTTATTGTCAGAGGTTGTATATGACTGAAAGTACCTGCAAAATAATATCAATTTAGAGTACATAGTCTAGACACATGACGCTATAGACACTTAGACGCGTCAAAAGCTATTTTCTGGTAACATTGGCATGCAGTAAAAGCCGGCCGCGGTGGCCGAGGGGACTGAGGCGCTCCAGTCACGGTCTGCACGGCCACTACGGTCGGGGGTTCGAATCCCCCCTCGGGCATGGATATTTGTGCCGTCCTTAGTATAAGGTAGTAAATAAGTAGTTTGTAAGTTTAGGGACTGATGACCCCGTAGTTAAGTCCCATAAGCTTAACAAACATTTCATTTTTCATGCAGTAAAACTTCAACAGCAGGTACAACGGTTTAATGTATTGCTTCTTTATATTTTGTAGACATTACCCACATATTCAAAGAAACCACATGAAAAATTTTACCATGGTAAGTCACATAATTGAGGAGATATGACATTGTAAACATTTTGATGCATGAAAAACTGTATTTTGCTTAAAATGAAGTGCAAATTACCCTATAGTTATCCAGTTCTTGATAACTTTTTCGCCATATCTTGCTTGACGCCAAATATTAAGTAAATTAACTCATTAGTAAGGTAATCAGACATTTGAAGCTATTCTGTATAATGGATTGGATCATTTTCGAAATTGGGGATTTTACTAGCAGAGACCAAGTTGAATATCTTCAGCACCTTAGTGCAGTGTGCATGCACGAGTAGTGTAAGAGAAGACCAGACGTTCTTGTGGACCGCGTATCTCGACGCCAACAACGACGTGACGTAACAGGACGCATGCCCACTGCGGTCGTAATTAACGAGGTCAAGGGTTGGCAACTGAGGAGTCCGATGCGTAACAACGTGCGATGAACTGCTTGCTCTCAAACACTCCGTTTTGTCTGAACATCTTATCGTCCACGTTTCACTCCCATACAATGCCACACTCCATCAGATGCTTTAAGAAACGACTTCCTAACATTTATTTCTTATAATCTCATATCTTCCGAACAGGACCTTCAATGAAATGTCAGTATATAGATGTATGGCCACGTGTTTTTCATCACTCAGTGTAAATCTTAAGCATGTTATCTTGAAATGCGGGCATCCACAGCCAAATGTTGACATTGTGAGATTAAGTCCGCTTCGACTGCGAGCAGCTTTTATTTAAAAAGCACAACCGGTTTCGCGTTCTATAGACGCATCATCAGGGCCTCAAAATTTTTTAAAAACATGTCTGCCGTCTAGCCACTTACCGACGTTCACGTCGGATGTTTAAAATTTTGTGAACGCTATCTAACTTTTACGTTATCACGAAACCGGTTGTGCTTTTTTAATAAAAGCTGCTTGCAGTCAAAGCGGACCTAATCTCACAGTGCAAAACTGCCGCGCGCCTGTCACCCAATACATTAGGAGCGCGTTACAGAAATTTTGAAACACATTACAGCAGCAGTTTTACATGGTGTCTATTCGACAAGTACTTCATAGACTTTCGGGATATAGGGTAACATATGTTTACGCACATATCAAGAAATTCCTGTAAATTACGGGTGGATGGCTATGGAGCTGGCACCCAGTACTAGCAGATTAATAAAAACCCCTGTTCCATAAAGATCTAATTACAGTTTATAGAACTTTTTCAAATGTCTGATTGTATTACAAATGACTTGATGTGCTAAATAAGTGACTTTGAGCATATAATCAAGAAAAAGCTTGTTGGTAGTCTTCATCGAAAATTGGATGAATGTAGGGTATTTTGCATTTCATCATAAAAGGAGGTCACATGGGCATCGGATTTTAGAATTCCTTTATACTTATGGTACGTGAAGTTTAGAACTGAAATAAGAATCAGTCAAACCAATTCGACGCAACTCTCAAAAATAATCAGAAAATAGACTTTGTAGTTTTGCAAGTACGACGCGAGGGAGTACCCGAGCGGTGTGGAGCGTCATGTTGCGGATAGCACGGCCTCCCGCCTCGGAGGTTCGAATCCTCCCTCGGGCATGGATGTGTGTGTTCTCCTTAGGTTAGTTTAACTTAGTTTAAGTAGTTTACAAGAATAGTGACTGATGACCAACGTATTCTGGTCCCATAAAATTACAAACATTTAAACATTTTTTTGCATGTACACGTAACTACTGATTATAAAAACGGTTACAGCATCTGTCGGTGTAGCTAAGGTGGTAGCGCTCTGGCCAGCAACCACAGAGTCGGTGGTTCGAATCCTGCTGTAACAGATATGTCATTTTTCCTTTGCTTTTGAATTCAGATACTTAAAACATTTTGAGATCTCTAATTCCACGTGTTGTACCAGTTTTTGTTTATGTTTATGTAGACGAGCTGAACACCTTGTCGTCACATAAAACGATGCTTGGCTAGATTTGCTGCTTGGAAAACTATTAATAGCTATGGAGATGACTTTGCAAATACAGTGCCGTAGCTCTTCACAAACTGAACAATCAAAGACTACCGTCGTCAACTAATAGTGAAGCCAATACTGTTAAAAAAATGTAACTTACGTTTATTTTCATTGAAACTATCATTATTAACAACCTTCTATTCTAAATTACGAATAGACAAAAATACGTTCACTTTTCGTAAAAAATTACTATTAGATATTAAAATTGCGTTAGTATTCGAACACAACGCAAAAAATTGCCATGACAGGATTCGATCCACCGACTCTAGGGCTGTAATGCCAGTACGCTGCCATCTAAGCTATACTGGTATACACTGCAATTCATTTAATGATTAGTACATCGTTTATTTGCAAAATTTCAAAGTCGTTTTTATCGAGAATTTTTGAGAGTTGCTTCGAATGGCTTTTATTTTAGTTCTTAACTTCACGTACCATAAATATAAAAAAATTCTCAGATTCGATACCCATGTGGTCTCCTTGTTAGCTAAACCTAGTATTATACGTGATACAATTCTCCAGGTTAATTTAGTGCTATATGTACTGTGGGCAAAGTCTGTTGGTAACAGAGTTAGTATTTGAAACGTAACACACTGCCGGCGATCAAAGTAACGTTATTATCGACCGGAGCTATCACAACCAAATTTACACTGCTCAAAACAATTCGGGTATCATTGTGAGATGTCATACACAGTATACATATGGTAATGTATTTTATTCAGATATACAGCTGTAATTTGTGTGTGATACAGTACGGTATATTGCTGTCTTAGCTCTTTACTTGAAGTTTACATGGCGTTTACTTAGAGCGAAGCACCATGGGGCTGCCATAATAGTGAAAAGTTATTATTGTTGCTCTCTGAAATTGTGTGAGACGACCTCGGACTGAGAAGTACCTTTGCACACCCGCGTGGCATGAACAGAAGGACGTTATGGATCAGCTCTTGCGGGCAACATCCAGCTTTGTAATCGTTGTGGGAGACGCAGGTCTGACTGCAATGCGTCTGCCACGTGCATCCCAGACATGCTCAATCGGTCTTAAGTCCAATGAACAAGCTGGGCACTCCATTCTTTCAATTCACCCAGCTTCAGGCATGTTGTCCACGAGTGCAGATCTATGGGGACGAGCGTTATCGTCTACCAGAAGGAAACCATTTCCTATGGCACCGCCATAGGGCACAAATGTTCAAATGTTTGTTAATCTCAACTGCATGGTTACTAGTCCGTAGTTTACAAATTACTTAAACTAAATTAACCTAAGGACAACACAAACAACCAAGCCGAGACCCCCGATGGCGAAAGGCCGCGCGCACCGCAGCACGGCGCCCCAGTACGCACGGATAATCCGCCGCGGCGCGTAGGGCACAACGAAACGTCAAATGATCTCGTCTCTATTCCTCTGAGCAGTCAAAGCGCCATTCTGAACGACATAGAAGTCCGTACGTTCGGAAATACTGTCTCATACCCATACAATTCGTCCACCACCATTGTTCCGAGTTCCACGTTCTCTCCAGATGAGAGAACGACTACTGTTCAGCTGAACACAAAATCTTGACTCATCTGTGAATCGGACCAAGCGCCATTTGTCACGACTCCAATGCTGATGTTCCTCCGTCCATTTCTGCGGGCTTGAACGGTGTCATGGTTATAATGACACACACACACACACACACCATATGCCTCCGCGCGGTGAGGATACATTCCCGTAGGCGGTTTCAAACTGTGTTGATATTGCGCGTCCTGTTACTGCCTGGAAGGTGGGTTGCAGCTGAGCTGCATTCAGTGTCCTGACAGGCTGTTAACCTGAGATAGTGGTCATCTCTTGCTGATGTTACCCCTGGACGACCTTGGCCTTTCCTTGTTTTAACGGTTCCTGTTGTCTGAAGTCGTGTCCAGGTCCTGGAAATTACACTTTGGGACACTCCAATAGCTGCAGCCACCTCCCTCTGTGTCTGTCCCTTCTCACTACTCTCTCTGAACCCAACTGCTCGTGTATTTCGTTTGGTAGAGGAAGCCAACACCAACCCCCCCCCCCCCCCCTCTGCAGCAAACATCTGTTATTGCCAGTATCTTGGTTACCGTAATGTTGTTGTCTCCACTTGGTAGAACCGACAGACAGAATCATTTTAGCTCATTCTGTCGGTGACAGTACTTCATAACCTAGATATTATTAATTTATCGCGAATCTTTAATTCAGCGTAAAGTTCCTAGTGATTGAAAAAAAATCGCAGCTGACTTCCGTTTATAAGGAATGTTAAATTAACTGACCCCCATAATTACAGGCCAATACCGTTGACATCAGTTTCCTGTAGAATTTTGGAGCATATTCTCATTTCGAATATGGTAAATTTCCTTGAGGCGGAAAAGCTTCTTTCTATGAATCAGCATGGGTTTACGAAACATCGCTCATGTGAAACTCAGCTTACCCTTTTCTTACATCACATTTTGCGAGCCATGGATGAAGGGCAACAGACATTCCGTTTTTCTCGACTTCAAAAAGGCGTTTGACGCGATGCCACACTGCAGACTGCTAACGAAGATATGAGCTTATGGAATAGGTTTGTTACTGGCTTGAAGACTTTCTGAGTAGTAGAACACAGTATGTTGTTCTCGACGGCGAGTATTCATCAGAGACAAGTGTATCGTCAGGCGTGCCTCATGGGAGTGTGATAGGACCGCTATTATTTTTTATCTACATAAATGATCTGATGGACAAAGGAACCTGTAATTTGCGATCATTTGCTGATGATGCTGTGGTGTATGGGAGGGTGTCGTCTTTAAATGGCTGTAATAACATTCAGGGTGACTTAGACAAAATTTCTAGTTGGTGTGAAGAATGGCAGCTACCTTTAAATGTTAACTAATGTAAGGTGATGCACATGAGTAGAAAAACAATCCCATAATGAAAATTTCACTCTGCAGCGGAGTCTGCGCTGATATGAAACTTCCTGGCAGACCTAAACTGTCTGCCGGAAACGGGAATCGAAACTGGGACAATGCCTTTCGTGGGCAAGCGCTCTACGAATGAGCTATCCCGATGCGACTCACGATCCGTATTCACAACTGTAGTTCTGCTAGTACCTTGCCTCCTACTTTCCAAACTTCACAGAAGTACTCCTGAAAACCTTGTAAGAACTAGCATTCCTGGAAAAAAGGATATGGTGGAGACATGAGTGAGTCGTGTTGGGATAGCTCAGTGGTAGAGCGCTTGCCCGCGAAAGGCAAGGGTCCGAGGTTCGAATGCCGGTTCCGGCACGCAGTTTTGGTCTGCCATGAAGTTTCAATCCCGTAATTTTAGAATACATCACCAGGCGTAACATTGCAGAGCGACATGAAATGGAAAAAACATGTAAAGACAGTTGTGAGTAAGGCGGATAGCTGACTTCGTTTTAATGGGAGAATTTTGGGAAGATGTACTTTATCTGTAAAGGAGACCGCGTATAAAACGCTTGCACGACCACGTCTTGAGTATTGCTCAAGTCTTTGAGACCAGCAGCATATCAGTTTAAGGGAAGTCATAGAAGCAGTTCAGAGGCGAGCTGGTAGGTTCGTTACTGGTAGGTTGACTAGTGTATTTTCTTCAGGGGAGAGTCTATTTGCACCCGAAAGAGCTAAGGAAGTGACGTCAAAGTGACGTAGCCGACCGCCTGGACAAACCCGATGTTTGTTCGGGTCCATGCTCTGTGTCCTGCAGAGACGCCATCTTCCCTTTCGTATTTAATGATATTGTCCTTGTAACACACGTCTTGCTATTTCAAAGTAACGGCAGACTGAAGAGGTACCAAAAACATCTTGTTCATTGTACGATTAATTATAAATTAAAGACAATAAATGTTATATAGGCGAGTAGCCGTTGATGTTAGTGGTAATGAGAAAAAGAGACAGTATAGTAATGTGCTTCTTGTAGGCGTCATATTGGGGAGCTAATGAGCGTGGGCTGGGCGGTGGTTCGATTCCGGGCTCCGACAATTTTTTCTTTTTATCTTGACTCTAAAAAGTTTTTTACATTGTTATTAATTAAAAGAAATTTACATTTTGCGATATTTCTACATTTTTACGTAAACAAGCGCTTTCTCTAAAAAGTACATTTGTTCCCTTTGTTGAAAATACCGTGAAATACGGACCGTCGAATTGTAAACATCGTCTCTAGAATTTACGTATTTCGACATATTTACAAGTAAAACCGCTTTTTCTCAAAAGTGCGTTTCTTCTATTTAGTGAACATGCCGTGAAATATAGACCAACTAATTGTAAACATTGTCTCCTAAACTAACTGCACATAAACTACGGACACATCGTTATACTGAATGTTGCAAATGACATGCTGATACAAATAGTTTGATACATTAACGACAAAGTAGAGACAAAACTCTTAAGATCCATGAAATGGATACATTATTAGCACAATTATCTCATAAACAGTGCTTGTAGAAGGCAAGAACATGTATAACAGCCGCTGCAAAAAAGGAACAAGGCACTTTAGTCTCATTAAGAAACGACAGTTGTCACAGAACTCTGGTACGTAATCTGTATATAAAACTATATGAATCAACATGACATTTAGAACATTAATTACTATGTATGTCTTCCGTTTATGTGCAGGTAGTTCAGGAGACATATTTTTACAATTCTTTGGTCCATATTTCACGGCATTTTCACTAAAGAGAACAAACGTGCTTTTTTAGAAAGAACTTGCATACGTAAATATCTCGAAATATCGCTGTATGTAAATACCTTTTAATTAATAACAGTGTAAAAAAACTTTTAGCAGTCAAAGTTAAAAAAAAATGTTCGAACCGGGAATCGATCCACCGCCCACTCTCATCATGTCCTCGAGACGATGCATTTATCCACTGCGCTACGAAAAGGACGTACTTGTAATGTCATTGGTTTGCATTACCACCATTATCAAGGGTTACCCGCCAATATCGCATTTATTGACATATTACAATTAATCGTACTAAGAACGATATGTTCTTAGTAACTTTTCAATCTGCCGTTACTTTGAAAGGAGAAAAGCACGAAAATACGAAAGGGAAGATGGCGTCTCTGCAGCACAAAGCTTGCGCCCGAACAAACCTCCCAATGTTTGACGGGATCGGTCGGCTACGTCATTTTGACGTCACTTCCTTGGCTCGTTCGGGTGCAAATAGGTTCTCCCCAGTGATCTCTATACTAACTGGATGTTGAACTTCAGTTGTCTGAGCGTGCCGGCCATAGACTTTCATATTTCGTTCCTTGCCAAATTCAAATATGGCCGCTATGAAGTATTATAAGAAAACGAGAAGAAAATACGTTTCGTTTACACTTCCATATTGGCTTGTTACACTGGGTATTGACAGAAATTTCAAATCAAGAGGAAATCAAGCAATTCTTTGTCGCGTAATAATTGATGGAAAATCGTATGCCAAATTTAAACATGACCGACAATACGAAAACGTGTGGAAAACAACTGAATGTGCAGACACGCTGTAGTTCTATGCTCAGATGCCAGAGTTATACATCCAGTTTGTATAGAGATCAGTGGCTCGGCCATTTTCTTCAGAGAGGTAGTCGTTCGGACTACCGTGCTGCCAGCTGTTGTTATGCCTGAGGACGCGTCAGCCGGCGCTGGGCAGTGCATAACCCAGCACATGTCCGCCCTGAGCGTCAGCCCCTGTGCTGGTCTCCCGTAAGCGGCTGCTAGGCAGGCCGCGTCGTCCACGAAAGACGTATTGCCGTCCGCGCTGCGATGCTGCGCGCGTCTCCTCTCCACTCACAGGTGTCCGCGCCAAGCATTCCTCCGCGGCCGGCCGCTTAAAACATAGGAAATATTCTTCCTGTTCCTTCGCACGTATAAGGCACGAGTTGTGTTCGTGGCAGGGACACAAACAAACCGAGGCAGGTTCCGAGGGTATAAATCAGAAGCAACAGGAAATTATACGAGTGTCTGGACAATTCTCCAAACTGTACTCCAGTGAAACAAACAAACCAGTTTTCTCGATTCCGCGTAGCAGCAAAGTAACACTGGGAACGTTTCTAGAGCAGCAATCTGTGCATTTTGGTGTAAGATGCCGGCTACCGTTTGAGAAACGCTGAACACGCCGACGGAAGAGCGAAACTGTTATGAAAGTTACAGAGTAACGATGCAAGATATTAATTTGTTGACTATTAAAATTACGAAGTGACAAAAGTTCAGCAGACATTAAAACCAGAATTGCGCAAGCTAAGATAGCCTTCAACAATAAACGATAGCTTGTTACATAAAAAAAAAATCAAAAAAAAAAAAAAAAAAAAAAAAAAAAAAAAAAAAAAAAAAAAAAAAAAAAACGATGACAAATGAAGAAGTTCTGAGAATAATCAGCGAAAAAAGAGCACCTTTGAAAACGATAATGAAGAGAAGGGAAGTTAATAAGTCAACTGTATAGCGAATGTTATGAAAGGAAAAAAAATGTAGAGAAAGACTCAGATTGCAGTACGTGAAAGAGATTTGGAAGAAAATAAAAAATTGGAGTAGAATCATATCAGAAAATGAAGAGGCCATCCGAAAGTACACTGAAAGCGATGTAAAGGAATTCTGAACATCGTTTCATGGTTTTCAGTAGCCCAGTGGTTCCAAATCTTCACTGTGATGGGAGCAACAACTTTTCTTGGAAATATTTCGCGACCCAGTACATATATATACAACTGCTACACATAAATTGATACTAATAGAAAAATTATCTGTAGGATGAAACTAATATGATTTTTAAGTGCATATTTTTCACACTTTGTGCTTTCTTCTGTGGGTGCATGGTATTTCACGAATGATATTTTACCAACTGTGTGTCTCAAAAGTTAATACTGGTATTTTAAGGGACACTGACGAAAAGCCAGATACATTAACTGTTAGAGCTTTACTTAAACAGTTTCAACAGTTACTTAAACAGAATACCGTACCCAATTTATGCCCTATCTCACAGATAGTAGATTATCGAAATCGACGGAACCGTCTCATCTCGAACTAGGTCTATCACATATATTTCTATCTCCTTGACTAGAATCACTGAGTCACCCATTTAATAACGACTACGAAATTTTCAAGTTCCAAATCACATATGTTGTGCTTGCACTTTTTGTCTAAATTTTGTCGTGAAATTCCGAGGCTCTCTTGTAGTCTACGGTTAGCAAGTTTTCCGTGAACGAATGGTAATCCATCGCCAGCCCCCAACATGGTGGACCAAGACTTTCAATTTTGGGGTAACCCTCCCCTAGATGAACTGCTTTCTTTACATTTGTTGAGGTTCATATCCACTTTTCGTAAACAAGTGAAAGGATGAAGAACAGGGAGCGGAAGTCAGACACCCTTTGTCTGTGGTCATCAGTCCCGAGACTAATTTACACTAAGAACAACACATACATGCAAGCACTAGGGAGGAGTAGAACGTCTGCTGGCGAGCAACCGTGCGCCTTAGAACGCTCGGCCACTCCACCGCAGCGAGAGCGAGTTTCGTTATGTTCTCAATTTTAACATCTTCCTTTAAGATATTTCGTGTCTTTTTAAGAAAAACGCTAGTTGAAAAAATACTAAGTCCATGTGGAAACTTTTCAATGTGACGAGAAAACAAACAACAGAATAAACTTTAAGAAGATGCGGAAGAATTTACGTGATACAACCAGTAAGTTCTGACAGTGGTCGCTTAACGGCCCTGTGGTGCGCCATAGGGTATAGTTGGCGCCGTGGTATGGTACCATGTCGGTTACTATCTCGTCCCTGCAAGAGGGGTTGAGAGCATATATTGGAAGCGGATGGTGGCTTGAATGTGCCAGTCGGACTTTGATGTGTCACAGTTTGTACAACGAGCAAATATCAAGTTCTGCCAGCAATGAAGCAAAACCGCTGCCGAAACGTTTGAAATGTTGCAGCAGGACGCATTGCGTAGCAATGTTGTGTTTCGATGTCACCGTCGTTTTCTGCCTTTACGGGGTAGTTTGGTCGTCCACGAACAGTTCGGAGGGAGAGCAAGATCCAGGAAACTGCAAGACTGGTGCGTGCTAACCGCTCCCAACCGGTAGGTGCTCTCGCAGTAGCAGTAGGGGTCACACTTGTTATTTGCCACAAAATTGTGACAGACGACTTCAGTATGTCTGGTTTACCAGCACAGTGTGCCACGAATCCTGTTGCAAAACCAGCCATGACGATTTGTGGTGACCTCATCTATTGTGCGTATGATGGGCCAAAGTTTCTCAACCAGATGATAACTGGAGTCGAAACATAGAGTTTCCTTTAGCATCCGCAACTGAAATAACAATCACCGTAACAATCGTCGTGCGCACTAAGGCGCGCTGCTGTGGTGCGCGCGACCGTTCGCCGTTGGGGTTTCGAGTCTTCCCTCGGGCATGGGTGTTTGCATTGTCCTTAGCAGAAGTTACTTCTGCTTGCTTCAGAACTTGAAAGAGTTTTTTGACAATTATGTGCACGAATTATTTCAATTTACATTTAAAGAGAAATACTAAAATAAGCTCTAACATGGAAATTAAGCGTTTCCTGACACATGTCCACATAACATATTTTCTTTCTTTGTGTGTGAGGAATGTTTCCTGAAAGTTTGGCCGTACTTTTTTGTAACACCCTATATGTCAGACTGTGGTACTACTTCGGAGTGTTAGCAATCACCACTGACAAAAATTTCGTCCAGTTTTCCCGCCCGTCAAGGAAAATTAGGTATCGAGTCCGTTAACGGCCAGTGTCAATAATGCAGCGCGGCTAATAAAGATAAGCATTTTTTCGAGACGGTTAATAGAAACAACGGGTGCCGGCCATTAGTTAGGGGCAGTGTGGGAGAGTGGTAGTGAGTGCTAATGAAATGTCACGGCCTTAATTACCCGCCATAACTCAGCTGACCCGGCGGGAGTCGATGCCGAGTGAGATATCACATGAGGGCGCGTACGCCGGCCCGTTCTATCCCCGTGTCATCGGCTGCCGGGGAACCGCCGCAGCGCCAGCCACAGCGCGGTGTAGTGGGACATCCCGCAACAAGCATCCAATTAAGATTAGCGATTGGGCCGTCTGGCGACTGATTTGAGCCTGCCGTGCTGGAATGCGCCAGCACACAGGCGTGTACATGTCCTGCTGGGGAGGAGGCACGATGCCACGCTCTAACGAATCTGCGTGTAGTCGGCAGCCCTACCAAATTACATGCTACTAGCGTGATACACCTGATCTTTGGACCCCGCCTTGACATCGCTGCATTAAATCATGACTTACATTAATGAAATAGAATCCTATCAATGTAGAGAATTTTTTTCAATTTCTCGAGAATGCACTCACTTGAAGATGACTGACGGTTGTCAGCCAAAATATCGTGGCAGTTAGTCTACGGAAACCGGCTGCAATCCCGAAACTTTATGGAACAAATAAATATTCTATAGTAACCATTGGTTCCATATCTAAAAATAATCTGTTGTAAACCAGTCTGTTTTACAAGGTTTGACACAGCTCATATATGTGACCTGATACTTGTGACCAGATAATGTATGCCACTGTCCAACCTTCTACATCTACATGCATACTCCGCAAGCCTCCCGATGGTGTGTGGCGGAGGGTACCTTGAGTATCACTATTCGTTCTCCCTCCTATTCCAGTCACGTATTGTTCGCGGAAAGAAAGATTGTCGGTATGCCTCTGTTTGGGCTCTAATCTCTCTGATTTTATCTTCATGATCTCTTCGCGAGATATACGTAGGAGGGTGCAATATACTGCTAGACTCCTCGGTAAAGGTATGTTCTCGAAACTTCGACAAAAGCACGTACTGAGTGACAGAGCGTCTCTCCTGCAGACTCTTCTAATGGCGTTTATCGATGATCTCCGTAACGCTTTCACGGTTACCAAATGATCCTGGAACGAAGCGCGCTGCTCTTCGTTGGATCATTTCTACTTCCTCTATTTACCGCACCTGGTACGGATCCCACACCGGTGAGCTGTATTCAAGCGGTGGACGAACAATTATAACCTACTTCCTTTGCTTTCGGACTGCATTTGATTAGGATTCATCCAATGAATCTAAGTCTGGCATCTGCTTTACCGACGATTCATTTTATATGGTCGTTCCCTTTTAAATCACCCCTAATACCTACTCCTAGATAATTTATGGAATTAACTGCTTCCAGTTGCTGACCTTCTATAGTGTAGCTAAATGATAAAGGATCTTTCTTTCTGTGTATTCGCAGCACGTTACACTTGTCTACATTGAGATTTAATCGCCATTCCCTGCACCATGCGTCAATTCTACGCAGATCCTCCTGCATCTCAATACAATTTTCCATTGTTACAAGCTCTCTATATACTACAGTATCATCCGCAAAAAGCCTCAGTGAACTTCCGATGTTATTCGCAAGCTCATTTATATACATCGTGAAGAGCAACGGACCCACGACACTCCCCTGTGGCACACCTGACACCACTCTTACTTACGGCCGCGATGCCCTGGTGCTGACACTTGTTAGCGGCAAGTGGTTGCTATCGGCAGCACACATGGGCGCCTCCTGCTGCCGGCACATGTGTCGCCCAGACGCTAGTCATCAACCGGCGGTCCTGTGTCCCGCTTTTTGTGCTCCGTTCCTAGCTTCGGCGCTATCTGCAAGCGGCTCGCGTTACACCACGCCACTCGTAGCTGGGAACCTCGCTGTCTTCACGCTGCCACTTGCCATGCCCTACCTTCGTGCTCTACATCAGTGTTTTTCAACCTTTTCGAACATGCGACCCCCTCTCAAAGTAAAAATATTCTGGCACCCCGCTTTCAAATAAAGCTATTCTAGCGATCCCCCACATCAATCTTCACGAAACGAAAGAAAACTATGTTATATCAATGAAAACAAATTTAATCTTCTTTTTTTTTTTTTTTTTTTTGCTTTGCATTGAGCAAGCTATAAAGGAAAGCGAGGAGAAATTTGGAGAAGGAATCAGAGTTCAAGGTGAAGAATTAAAAACATTGCTTTTTGCCGGCGACATAGTAATTCTGTCAGAGACAGCAAAGGACCTGGAAGAGCAGTTGAACGAAATGGCCATTGTGCTGAAAGGTGCATATAATATCACCACTAACAAGATCAAAACAAGTGTAATGGAATGCAGTCTAAGAAAATCAGTTGATGCTGAAGGGATTAAATTAGGTAACGAAACAATAAAGGACGTAGATGAGTTTTGTTACTTGGGCAGTAAAATAACAAATGATGGTCGCAGTACAGAGGATATAAAATGCAGAATGGCAATGGGTAGAAAAGCGTTCTTGAAAAAGAGAAATTTGTTAACATCGAATATTGATTTAAGCCTAAGGAAGTCCTTTCTGAAGGCATTTGTATGGAGTGTAGCCTTGTATGGGAGTGAGACATGGACGATAAACAGTCCGGACAGGAAGAGGATAGAGGCTTTTGAAATGTGGTGCTACATAATAATGCTGAAGATTAGGTGGGTGGATCGCGTAACTAATGAAGAGGTAGTGAACAGAATTTGGGAGAAAATGAATTTCTGGCATACCTTGAAGGGATCGATTAGTAAGACACATTCTTAGACATCAAGGAATCATGAATTTAGCATTGGAGGGATGTGTTTGGGGTAAAAACCCGAGAGGAAGACTGATATAGGTTGCCGTTCTTATGTGGAATTGAAGACGCTTGCTCAGGATAGGGTATTGTGCAGAGCTGCATCGAACCAGTCTCCGGATTGAAGACCACAACAACAACAATATATTGCTACGGCTTTCTCTTAAATTGTTGGACGAAGTTTTTTATGTATTCGCGGAATGATTTCCGATACAAAACATATTTTGCTTAGCGACTGTTTCAGGCAAGACTCAGAATCTTCTTATGCTCATTAAGGAAGGCCCCACTGTATAGGCAATTTGTAAAGTAGTAAATCTTTTTTTCGAATTTTTCAGACTTAATTATTGTATCAAATTCTTTTACCTCTCGATTGGTTCCGAAATAGCGGTGAACGCACACTGGAAGCGTGTCTTCGTCATCGCCATACTGCCGGCCGCGGTGGCCGAGGGGACTGAGGCGCTCCAGTCACGGTCTACACGGCCGGGTCGGTCGGGGGTTCGAATCCCCCCTCGGGCATGGATATTTGTGCTGTCCTTAGTGTTTGCTAGTTCGTAAGTAGCTTGTAAGTTTATGGACTGATGACCCTATAGTTAAGTCCCATTACGCTATAGAAACATTTAAACATGCCATACTGGCGTATCACCCAGCGTGATGGTATGGGGTGCCACCTGTTACACGTCTCGGTCACCTCTTGCTCGCTTCAACGATACTTTGAACAGTGGCTGTTACATTTTAGATGTGTTACGACCCGTGGCTCTACCATTCATTCGATCCCTGCATGATAATGCACGACCGCATGTTGCAGGTCCTGTACGGGTCTTTCTGGATACTGAAAATGTTCGACTCCTGCCCTGGGCAGCACACTCTCCAGATCTCTCATCAACTGAAAACGTCTGGTCAATGGTGGCCGAGCAACTGGCTCGTCATAATACGCCAGTCACTACTGTTGATGAACCGTTGTGTCGTGTTGAAGCTGCATGGGCATCTGTAACTGTACACGCCATCCAAGCTCTGCTTGACTCAATAATCAAGGCCGTTATTACGTCCAGAGGTGGTTGTTCTGGGTACTGATTTCTCAGGATCTATGCACCCAAATTGCGTGAAAATGTAATCACATGTCATTTCTAGTATAATATATTTGTCCAATGAATACCCGTTTATCATCTGAATTTCTTATTGGTGTAGCAATTTTATTGGCCAGTAGTGTATGTTAGACTGTGCTATAACCAGCTGCCACTGTTAACTTACAACTCTAAGCTAATAAGATTTTAAAAAGTCAGTCTTTGGAGTTCCTTCCTGTTCTTAGACTTGTTATCCGGGAAATATGTTTTGAAGTAGTGTTGTAAATATACCTCCGATGTTCCTTAGCGTGGTTGGTGTGCTTACATTATCACTATCTTGAGATATTTATGACTTTTCATCTGTGAAAATGTATTTCATGCCCTGTCTCACGGGCATAGATTGTGTGTACGGAGAAGAATGCTGCTTAACTACCCTGGGTCGTTCACCCGCACCTTTATAATGGAGTTTATCATTACCAATTACTGTCACTATTATGAACCAGTCGACACGGTCCGGATAATAACTCTTCAGACGCCCACCCCCTGTCGCTTCGTGCCTGGCTCACGTTTTCTCTGATGTTTATTCACTTCACGAGTCCCCACTTAATGCACCAACATTTCCTGTGTCAGCATATGGCGTAAACATTATTTCACCATTCTCCGGGTGGAAACTGTGAGTACTGTCTCTTGTACATTTTATCTATGGTCCTGGTGCATACTAATCGTCGGTAATTAGAAACTTTCTTTCAATTTACATTCTGCATTTTGTGTATACGACACATCGAAATTTTACTAATACAAACTCAACCCCCCTCGAAGAACCGTTGACTTGTTTTAAAATTTGATATTTTACAGTAACAAAAGAGTGTTATTAGGTTTATTGGCGAATAATAGCTTAACTATTTATTACTAGCTTAAAGCCGGCCGCGATGGCCGAGGGGACTGCGGCGCTTCAGTCACGGTCTGCACAGCCACTACGGTCGGGGATTCGAATGCCCCCTCGGGCATGGATATTTGTGCCGTCCTTAGTGTTAGCTAGTTCATAAGTAGTTTGTAAGTTTAGGGACTGATGACCCCGTAATTAAGTCCCATAAGCTATACAAACATTTTAACATATGAAAATAGCTTAAAACCCGGCGTTGCCCGGGTATTTATTTATTTATTGCTGCCATTTTTCCCTAGGTATATATTTATTTATATAAGGGATGTATGTCTGTAAAATCTCTTGGGAATACAATTAGTAGTAAAGACGTAATAGATTATAACTTGGTGCGTGATGGGGCGGTTTTCCATGAACGTTACTATTTATGTGGTCATATCTCATAAACTACGTGTCGGAATGTGATACAATTTAGAAGCTAAACGATATATGTGTATACTATATGTAAAATTTCCAGTCACTACAATTTGTAGTGTTCAAATTATAAATTGTAACGTCATACCGAGAGCTGTAGTTTTACTCCATAAACAGCGGAAAATGAGTAAACGATAAACTTTTTTCCTTTCATCATTTTACTATGGTTGCCAGCGAGAAAAAGTTTAATAAAGGTTTGAAATTATGTTGCAAGTCACTAAGTACTGTCATTCTCATACAGTGTATTTCGAAAGTCTTGTCGCTTTATATGGCATTTTTTGCGATTTCTTTTGGTTATGAAATAATATCTTTTGTACCATGTGCCGTATCTTATTCTTAACCATGCAGCAACTGTTACCCTACTGTAAGGAATGTGTGTACCAAATCTGCTTGAAATTGGTCCAATGGTTTAGGAGAAAATGAGCAGCATTTTCGCAAAATGCAGCAGTTTTTCGCGCATCTCATTGTTTATGACGTCATATCTCGTGAACTATATATCGTATATGATTCTTACACTTAGGCGACCGTCCTCATGAATTGAAGCTTACGTGTTCAAAATTTTATAAAGATTGGAACAAAGCTGTAGATTTGTATGCAAGAGGTACAAACATACGGATACTCTGCTTTATATATTAGAAGATGTGCATAAAAATTGAATATTCTATTCAATTATTAAAAATATAATTGGCTAGATTTCCACGCTGATAGAATGAAAAAAAAATGACGTTTTCTTTTTAACAGCATTGGACCTTTGAATTCATTTGTTAAGCGTCGGAAATTATGGTTTTACGGTACAATCATATGAGTTGTAATCATACGAGGGTTACATCTGAAGTAGTAGCAACACTGCTTTGGAAGCACTATGCAGTGAAATCTGCTACTGTCACTGACAGCACTCGTTGTTGACATACCCAACTAACCTCCGAGCAAATGGACTCGCCTGTACCACGTCACCAGCGTGTACGCAATCAAATGTTCAAAATGTTGATTGAGTTTATGGGACTTAACTGCGGTGTTATCAGCCTCTAAACTTACAAACTAATATAAACTATATTATACTAAAGACAACATAAACACCCATGCCCGAGGGAGGTGTCGAACCCCCGACGGTGAACGGCCTCGCGCATCGGAGCATAGTGCCTCAATGCACTCGGCCACTCCGTCGCGGCTGTGCACAATCGAAGGTAACACAGTCACTTGTGAGCGAGCGCTCTAACGTAACGATGTTACTATTTTCCCAAACAGGAAGAACGGAGTAAGCACGACAGTGTCATCAGGATCCTGAGAGGCATCGAAAATGCGCCAGAGCCCCAGTGTGGTGAAAGATTGGTGAGTCTCGTGTACGACTGTGATGGTGTTATCCTAACGCATTACGATCCTTCACGACAGAACGTGAATGCACAGTATTACTGTTCGTTCTTGGAGCATCAGCTGCGACCAGTTTCGCGAAAGAAGCGGCAACGCTTTCAAAATGTTCAAATGTTTGTTAAGCTTAAGTGACTTAACTACGGGGTTATCAGTCCCTAAACTTACAAACTACTTATGAACTACCTACAACTAAGGACGGCACAAATATCCATGCCCGAGGGGGGATTCGAACCCCCGACCGTAGTGCAGAACCGTGACAAGCGCCTCAGTCCCCCTCAGCCACCGCGGCCGGCGGCAACGCTTTCTGCGTCCCCCCCCCCCGTCCCCAATCATTTTGCAACGACAATGCACGGGCGCATACAGCGCAAGCTCTGGCTGCTCTGTTCGGTCGATGGGTCTGGGAAGTATTGTACCATCCACCAGATTTCCCGTTCTTACGTCCTTGTGAATTTGATTTGTTTCCGAATATGGAGGAACAATTCGTGGTATTCGCTTCAGAACTGTTCCAGATATTCGACAGACCGCTCCATTCGCACCATCAACAGAACAGGCCCTGCTGACGGTATACTACGCCTTCCACATCGCTGGCAATGAGTTCTACACCTCGCTGGTGACTAATTTGATGAATACTAACAGGTACAAACATGTAATGATTTTGTATCGGTTGTAAATAAGTAGTTGCCACTATTGAAGTTCCAACCCTCGTATTATCAACATAAAGATGCGTAGCAGTTATTACTTCGGTTTCCATTCATCAGAGGCAACGATGCGATCCGCTGTGAAAGATAAAGCGAAGGTTCACTTTTTGAGTATGAGTTCAATTCTAACGATTATCTCGTTCTTCTGAATACCTACTAGTATATCTTCTTACGAAGACGCAGGATATGCTTGTCAAATTCATTTCCGTTTGTCATTTACAGTACTTTACAATCGAAAAACATTTATGCCAGATCTCGTTAATCGAACATTTCAGTCACTCGAAAGAAACTTTTACTCTGCTGCGGAGTGTGCTCTGTTATGAAACTTCCTGGCAGTTTAAAATTGTGTGCCGGAACCGGGACTCGAACCTGGGACCTTTGCCTTTCGCAGGCAAGCACTCTACCACTTTTTTTTCTTTTTTTTTAGTTTTTTCTTTTTTTTTATTTTTTTTTTTTAGGGCCTCCTTCCTCCCCTTCAGCCCCGCCTTTCGCTCGCCATCTTCTGCCTTCTCGGCCTGGCTTCATTGCCGTTTTAGTCTTCTCAGTAAGAAAATTAAAATTTGCACTTCTCTAAACACAGAAATTAAAGTTAAATGTCTTCTTCAAACAAAAATCATACAAACATAGTTGAAATGAAAGTAATAGCTCTATGTAACTTAGTTCTTGTATTGCACTGTGGCTGGCTGCTAAACTAATATTAGAAGTGCACCTCGCCGATCCCCAACGCGCCTCGCGTTGGAGTCGGGCACGTCTCCTCGATAGATTTTAGAGTAAGTTCCATTGACCTGATCAGTTCTAGCTCAAAGTCGGCGAATATAGAAATTAACTTCTCATACCCGGTACTCCCCAACTGCGCGGGGGATCGCTCATAGCACTTCCTAGAAAGTTAGCAAAGTAAAGTTTGTATTTCTTGTGGTTCTTGATCGTAGAATGCCGTTCTTGTAGAAATGTCCAAAAGTCAAGTGCGTTCTTGGGGCCTTCTCTGAAAAGGTAGAGGACTGTCAATCCTCGAATCCAAGTTACTGCATTGGTCTTTGTTCGGGGGTAGTATGTCTCGTCCGGGTAGAGTAATATCCGTGGTTCGATATCTTGCGGAGCAACTCGAAGCAAAAAAGCTATAATTTTTTGCGCCAAGCTCCACGCTTCTGCGGAAGTGCCGCATGTCAGACGATGTACTTCATTATCCAATTCATTGCACTGAGTACACAGAGGCGTGTCCACTCTATGTATAGCATGTAATCGGGCACGCGTCATGAATTTTCCATTGACGATCTGATACCACAGCGTACGTGTCTCTGTGTCAAGAAACGCATGGTGCACTGCCCGCCATACCACTGTCCACGTTACTGTCGGGTGCCGTCTCTCTATCACGTTGCCTGGTCGTCCTCGTAACAGTAAGCAATATATGTCGCGTGCTGTTGTGGTCCTGGTAGTCGGCAGGTCCGCTTGTACATAACTGTATTCGACGAAAAAGGTACGAATATGGGCAAGAGACGGTGATATGTGACCGACAAAAACTGGCGCTCTTTGAGAAGGTGGTGCTAATTCCTCTATCAAAGTGCCGGACAGACTTGACTGGTGTCGACGCCACATCTTGGCCATCGTACTGACATAGAGAGCCACAGCGCGGTCGCGGACGTGGACAAGTCCGAGGCCCCCTCGCTTAATGGGGAGGGTGAGAGTTTCGTATCGGACTTTGAAAATGAGACCTGCGCTCACAAAGTATCCAAAGGCCGCTAGGAGGCAGCGTGCCATAACCACCGGCATCGGGAGCACTTGCGCCAAGTGTGGAATGCGCGATGCCAGGTGAATGTTCACAAAAGTGACCCGTTGCATCATGTCTAATGTTCTTAACATGTTATCTCGAACACTCGTTCTGATAGACTGCAGGAGCCGTCTATAGTTGAGCGCTGCCGTGCGTCTGACGTTGTTGGTGAATGTAATTCCCAAACATTTCATTGTGTCCATCAATCTTAACGGTGCCACGCTGTTATCTGGCAGCCCTCGTCCAATGTTCATAGCCCCAGACTTCGCCATATTAACGCGACTTCCTGTAGCCGAACCATACAGATCAATCCAGCGTAGTGCTGTTCGTATCTCGTCCCCCGACCGCGCCAGGAAGGTAAGGTCGTCTGCATATGTTCTGCAGATGAATGTGTGGCCCCTGAACGTCATTCCTGTTAGCTTGTTCCTTAGACCACAAAGTAACGGCTCGATAGCTATGGCGTAGAGCACCGACGACAGTGGACACCCTTGCCGCACAGATCTGAAGATTTTGATTGGTCCTACCGCACGTCCGTTCACGAGCACTGTGGAGGAAGCACCGTGGAGTAGTCGCATTACTACGGTAACGAAGTCGTGTGGAAAGTTCATTTTCGTCATCACTTTTGTCATGTACGCATGGCTCACTCTGTCAAAAGCGCGATCAAAGTCCACGGACACCAAAACAGCATTGAGACGACAGGTTGTTGCCAATGCTATCACGTCGCGGTAGTCACTGAGCGCTGTCTGGATATTGCTGTCACCACCGAGTGACGTTTGATCAAGGGAGATAATTTGGCGGAGGACGCGTTTGATGCGAGCTGCAAGTATCCTTGTGTAGGTCTTAAAATCTGAGTTGAGTAGTGTCAGCGGCCGGTAGTCTTGTATTCCTTTCCCACCTGACGGTTTGGGGACAGGAATTATCATTCCCTCCACAAAGGCTGATGGAAGAGGGGTATGTGGAGACATCAGTTCTCGGTACAAATCAGTCCACCGAGGCAGCATGAGAGTTTTGAATGTCCGATAAAATTCTAACGGGAGTCCGTCCGGTCCAGGTGATTTGTTTGCTGCGCCTTTCCCCAGAGCTTCTGCCACTTCATCTTCCGTAACCTCTGCCATGAGTAATCCTTCAGCCGTCACATCAAGGGTACCCGACAGTGTTTGTGGAACTTCATCAAAAGCTGCTTCATTGTGTTCCACTCTGTCGTATAGGTGTCGGTAATGTTCCAGAAAGGCTGTGGCAATATCTTTTTGCGATGTTAGACTGTTGCCATCCGGCAAGTCGACGACATGTATTAAGGCTCTCCGACTGCGTCGTTTCTCCCTGATGACGTGGTGCATCGATGGTGGTTCTCCCTGTACTCGGTCAAAAACTCTAGCTCGGACGACAGTGCCTTCTAGGTTGCGGCGCATTATAGATGTTATCTGAGCCTGTACCCGTTTGACTGCAGATTGCCGATCTGGTGAAGGTGCCTGTGTTGAGAGCTCCCGTAGCGTCGTAAAATAGAAGTCCACGGTGTTCCGTCTCCACAAGGATTGTTCTCTTCCGTATGCAATCATCGCTCGGCGTATAGCAGGCTTGGCGCAGTCCAACCACCACTGTAGTGTCGTGGGGAATGACGGTAGGCGTCGCTCGCTGGTGTTCCAAGCGTCTTCTATTAAGCGTCTGCACTCCGGATCCCGGAGGTGTGCGACGTTCATTTTCCAGGTACCTCGACTCCTCCACACTTTCTGGCGTTGGAGTTCGATCGTGCATATGTATGCGGTATGGTCTGAGAAGGCAACGGGCCACAATTCAGCATGAAGAACAGCATTTGTGAGACCACGTGTAACATAAACTCGATCAATACGACTTGCTGAATGACTGGTATAGTATGTGTATCCGGTCCGGTTGCCATGGACGCGTTCCCAAGTATCGATCAAGTTCATATCTCTCACCAGCAGTCGTAACTCTTGACACGAGGTGTAATGTGGGTATTGGTCTTTCGGGTCAAGCACACAGTTGAAATCACCTCCAAGTAAAAAGTGATTATATCGGCCCAAGAAAAGAGGAGCAATCTCCTCTGCATAGAATCTGGCACGATCCCGTCTTCGGTCTGTACCTGACGGAGCATATATGTTGATGATGCGGAGCCCAAGTACTGTCAGCGCAAGCCCCCGTGCTGACGGCAGATATACCACGTCTTCAGCATCGATACCGTCACGTAAAAGTATCGCCGTGCCGCTGGCGCTGTCATGCGTTGGTGTAATATATGTGTTGTACCCATACAGTGCGGGAAAACTGTCTACATTGACTTCTTGTAGGAGGACTATATCAACATCCGACGCCCTCAACATGTCCTTTAATAGCTCTAGTTTGACGTGTGCACTAATCGTATTGATGTTGATGGATGCTATTCGATATGCCTGTTGCTGCACTGCACGTTGAAAAGCGTTCATGATGCTGGAGTTTGTTGGTGTGGCGTTGAACATCTGTTGAGTGCTGTCGTGTCCTTCGGAACCTTCCGCATCTCCTAAGTGACTAGTGTTTGGGTGAGGTCGCGGCCGCTGCCGCGTCCGTGTCGTCATTCATTGAGTCATCATCATCATGATCCTCAGACCAGACGATATGAGGCAAATCTCGTTGAGATATCCCCGCGTGGCTTTGCAATGGCGGTGGATCTGTATCAAGGTTCGTCGGCGGACCCACTTGTTGGTCTCCGATGAACGACGTCAGATGTTTCTCGTGTACTGGGCGGTTTGCGTCGTTCTGTTGTGCGGTGAGAAGGGACTCCACGTTTGTGCTTTCAATTTCATTATCCTCACTGTGTGTTGCAGCGTCTCCCGTGGAACAGGTGTCCGACGGCGATAGACGGCGTTTCTTGTGCCGCTTCGGCGATCGTTGCTTGCGTGTGTGTATCTCTGTACCAGATTGTGGCAGCGAATCCCGGCTTTCAAGAGCGACGGCGGGTGTGGGTGTTGCCATGTCAACGTCCATTCGTGCTTCCGGCTCTTTCTCTTCAGCCGTCGATGTCGACAGAGAAATTGTGCTCTGGTTGTTCGGAAGCACATCTGTGTCAGCGACCACCAATTCTGACGGTTCTGGTATCTGTTCTTGTGGAATGGGTGGGTCAATATTCGGCGTAGCGCCTCTACGGAGCACATTGACGTATGACAGTGGGAGTGACGTCGGCGCGGGCGTTAGCACAGCTTCTCTTGTTGGTACTTGTGCGATCCTCCGCTGCATGCACTCAGAGCGAACGTGTCCTTCTTTACCACATCCTGAGCATGTCTTCGGCTGGCCGTCGTATATGACTACGGCCCTGCAACCTCCTATGAACAGGTAGGACGGGACGTGTTTGGTAAGTTCGATCCGGATTTGCCGAACCCCGTTAAGAACTGGGTACGTCATAAAAGTGGACCACTTTTCCGCAACATGACTGAGCACCGTACCATAAGGTTGGAGCGCTTTAATCACGAGTTCAGATGGCACTTCGAATGGGAGTTCAAAAATGCGTATTGTACGTAGTCCAAGTCCTGCATGATCAATAACCACATCGCCGACATGGCCGTCTGCGTGCTTAAATTTGAGTCCATGCTTATTAGCTCGAATTATTCTTTCACATGCTTCTTCGCTGATCATTTTCAAGTAGACAACACTACTCAAGATAGAGAGGTGTATGCCTATGAGATCTTGTGGATCGATTTTAACCTCTTCTCGTATAAAGCGTTCGATTTCGTGAGCTTTAGGTCGGGCATATTCGTTCGAAAAGCTGATCTTTATCGTCGACTTGCGCCATGAGTGAGCCATTCTATAATAGGAAATACTACACCCGCGAGAGCGGCCGAACACGTAAACAAGCGCGTGCGCGAGAAGCTCTGCGGCGGGACGTAAACACGCCCGTCCTCACCGCGTCGCTGCCTGACGCAGACTACCACTGAGCTCTCCCGACACGACTCACGGTCCGTCCTCACAACTTTACTTCCGCCAGTACCTCGTCTCCTACTTTCCAAACTTCACAGAAGCTCTTCTCCGAACCTTGCAATACTAGCACTCCTGGAAGAAAGGATATGGTGGAGACATGACTTAGCTACAGCCTAAAGGATGTTTCCAGAATGAAACTTTCACTCTGCAGTGGAGTGTGCGCTTGCCCACGAATGGCAAAGGTCCCAGGTTCGAGTCCCGGTGCAGAAACACAATTTTAAACTACCAGGAAGTTTCATATCAGCGCACACTCCATGTCTCCACCATATCCTTTCTTCCAGGAGTACTAGTCCAGCAAGTTTCGCAGGAGAACTTGTGTGAAGTTTGAAGAGTAGGAGGCGAGTTACTGGCAGAATTGTAGTTGTGAGTCGTGTCGGGATAGGTCAGTGGTAGAACGCTTCCCCGCGAAAGGCAAAGGTCGCAGGTTCGAGTCCCGGTTCCGACACAATATCTTAATCTGCGAGGAAGTTTCATTTCAGTCACAATTTAGTGCTCTGTTTCCTAGCAGTTTTACGTTATTTGATATGAATTGCTTGCACCTCAAATACGTATAGAAATTCATAAGAGTACGAAGTACATTATTATACTGCTGTTTTAGCCGTCTTGTAAGTAACCTGTTTATCTACAGCATGTGATTTAAGCGTATGTTTTAGCCAATACTGTGAGTAAATTGAGATGAAGAAGGGTTGGAGAGTAGGGTTTATCACATTTGCAGCTAACATCCTTGTGGTGGCACAAAATGCAAGAGAAACGTAACAAATGTTAAATGATCTGGATTGACATGGAATAAGAATTAACAAGAAAACTAAAAGTAGGCTAATTGGAGGAAAATGTAGAAATTATTGTATCATGCGGGGAGAGAAAAGAGAGCAAGTACTTGCAAGATAATTGATGTTATGTAGTGCACAACAAAAATTGGCACACGAATTACCTTGGCAAAATCGGATTTCAAGACAAAACTGAATTTTTTTTGCGGGCCACTAAACAAAGATTTGAGAAAAAGCTTTGTTAAGTGTATGTGTCTGGATCATTGCACTGTGTGGTACAGAGACTTGGAAATTACGTAAGAAGACGAAAGTAGAGTGGAGGCATTAGAGACGTGGATATGGAGGAGAACAGAAGTGATATGGGAAGACCGACGAAGGAATGACGAATTTGGAAAAGAACGAACTGTACTGGAAATCATTAGAAGGAGGACATGGAACTGGATCGGATACTGTTTGAGGAGGTGCTGTATGCTGAAGGATGGGTTAGAAGGAATGTGGAAATACAATGAGGAAAAAAAAAAAAAATGAAATGCTGGACAACATCAAAGGGTGAAAATATTTGAAGATAAAACGTCTGTCTTTGGACAGGCAATAGTGGAAGAGGTTTAGCTCAAGACAGTACCTGCCAGAAGGAATGCGCCTCCGATGTTAACCTAATAACAGTAACGTCTGTACTACAAACTTCAGTATAAAAGTTATATAGTATCATTGTATTACGTTTGTCTTGCCATCTAACTGATCTAAGGGCAGTCTAAAAACGGATTCCGTAATTGTGATTTACACTCATTTTTCTACACCTCTATAAAACCTCCCTCCCTACTCATTTCCTGCGTAATAAAACAAAGCGGAAGCTGATATCTGACTTGTGTTGCGGACGTTAGTGTTCCCTGATGTACCACATGAAACTCGCTGGCCGAGATTGATCAGTATCTCTGCTCACAGAAAACAGCAAACAACGGACTATCTTATTTCAGTGAATACGATTTCATCAGTCGTTTTCATTGACTTTTGTCACTAAAAGACTCTGTTGGGAGTGTTCTGAGTTTGGTAATTTGGGTTTGTACTGTTTTAGTTAATGCAAAGTAATATTTTAATAATCTTGAAAAGTGAAAAGCCAAGATCGCAAAATATTTATTTAATGACGACCGGTTTTAGTGCGCTATGCCACCATCATCTGGTCATATCATATATTAAAATCAGTCGTCTTATTTAAAAATTGGAGATTCAATAATACGTGCAACATAGCACTTAGTCTAAATACAAAAATACGTAAGTTGAAACATCACATCTTGTAAGATACTGAGTGTCTTGTATTTGTAAGTAGTATGTTGGACGTATAATAATCTCCAGATTTTTAAATAAGATGATCTACTTGTAATATTTGGTATGGCCGGATGATGGTGGCAGAGCCCACTGAAACCGTAGTCATTAAATATTTTGCGATCTTGGCGTTTCACTTTTGAAGATCGTTAATCTATCAGGTCGCCTCCAAAAGCTGTGATGTCAGGTTGTGTCAACAAAGTGGTATTATTCAAGGGACAAAGCTCTTTTTATTAATATAGCGTTCAAAAATGTGCTCGTAACTTTTCAGTTTTATTTACTATTAGTTACAATTTTGGTTGCCCCCCCCCCCCCCACCAGTTTAATATCTATCATGGCATTTCGACGCAAAAACTCTGCTATCTTTTTGTTACTGGTAAATCCTTTTGTAAACAGAACTAAGTATTTCATAAAGTCTACTAAAAGCATTGTATCCTGTCAGGACTTCGAAGTTCCATGTGTATTTTTTTTCTTTTCATTTTATTTTCTTTTTACTTCAAATAATGAAAATAAAAACGTTGGAATAAACTAATGTGTTTTTATTTACTGCAGTGGTAAAATAACGAAATATGAAATTATGTGGACAGGAAAGTGATAATCGCAAGACATTTGACGGTGTGTGGTCTAGAGTGCTTTGGGCACCATTAGGGTTTACAAGCTGAAGATGGTGGAGGTTTTTGAAATTGTGACGAAATTAGTCCCATCGTGACACTAGCGCATTGAGGCGCTATGTTCCGATGCACAAGGACGTTCCCCGTCGGGGGTTCGGATCCTCCTTCGGGCATGGATATTTTTGCTGTCTTAGTTCATAAGTAATTTGTAAGTTTAGGGATTGATGACCCCCAGTTAAATCCCATAAACTTAAACATTTGAACATTTGAACACTAGCAATGTGTTATACTTTCAGGAGGACGGTATATACTTCGTTAATATAGGCCTAGGCCAAGGTTATACCTAAAAAAGTAAATATAATTAAACATTTCATATAGAGTCTGAGCTTACTACATCCTCATCCCCCACCCTCATTCTGTGCCAGTTAACACATTGTAGAAGATTCACCGCTGCTTCGGAACAGAGCTATGATGCGATTATGCTGTCCAGTGTGTCACTCAGATTACGATAGTCGAAGTAGAATCAATAATCGTAAGAAAATTGCATTTTAACCTCACAATATTGTATTAGACTGATAATACATGATAAATGTCCTCAAATACGTGAGACGGGAGACCGAAAGAAAAGGCCAATACACGCGAAAACCCGGTAAATACAAGAGACGTGGCAACCACAGGCACCATTTCAAATCCCCTCCTTACAGTTCCATTCATAAATGGCCACTAGTTGTGACGCCTGTGGAGCTGGTGGCGGTGCGCTAGCGTGGCGCGCGGCGGCCGGCTAGTCGCTAGTCGGTTGTGCGGAGCAGCGGGCCATTAGTTTTAACTGCCTGACTCACCCGGCGAATCCACTTCCCGCACTTATCTCGGCCGCCGTGATGCAACTCGCCGCCGCGCGCTGAACCCATTCCCAACACTTGGGGCGCAACCCACTGGTACCGCGGTGCTGGCACTCTGAGGCCTTTAGGCCAGAGGATGATTGGTTGGTTTGATGTTTTAGGGGGACAAAACTGCGGAGGTCAGAGGAGGCGGGTTCTTCTGACAAATGGGGGTCCCTATTTTTACTACATTGTTCTAATGTTTGTAATTAGAAGGGACTTAACTGATGCGGTTGTCAGTGCCTAGGCTTACAAACTTATGCAAGGGCAATACACGCACGTATGCCTGAGGGAGGACTCTAACCTACGACATCGATCAACTTAAGTATTGGTAGAATTTACGACTTTAAGGTTTGACTGATTTATCGTGTAATTCAAGTACAGCGGATTTCTTTTAGTGGTCATGTGTATTATTTCACACTTTTCATGATATAGTGTTAATTGCCAGTTTTCGCACCTGCAGTTCCTTTTGATCCTCTGTTGACTTCACTAACTGATAAACGACAGCATCATCCGCGAAGAGAGCTATTCAGATTGTCTTCTATATCGTTTATAAACACAAAGAAGAGTAGGGGACCTACAACGCTTCCCTGGGGAACGCCAGATATCACTTCTGTTTTACTCGATGACCTACCGTCATTTACAACGAACTGTGTACTTTCTGATAGGAAATCGCGAATCCAATCGCACAATTGGGGCGATATTCCATAAGTACGCAATTTCATTAGAAGCCGCTTGTGAGGCACATTGTCAAAAGTCTTCCGGAAATCTATATATATGGAAGCTATTTGAGATCCCTTGACGATGGCACTTACTACTTCATTGAATAAACGGCAAGCTGTGTTTTGCAAGAGCAATAATTTCTCAATCCGTGTCGACTATTGGTCAATACGTCTTCGAGGTAGTGCATAATGTTCGAACAAAGTATATGTACCAAAATCCTACTGTAAATCGACGTCGATGAGATGGATCTGTAATTTTGGGGGTCACTCCAATTGCCGTTTTGAATACTGGAGTGACCTCGGCAACTTTCCAGTCTTAGGGTAAGTGTCTTTCGCTGAGCAAATCGGTTTTATATGATAGTTAAGTATGGAGCTATTGCATCAGCATAGTCTTACAGGAATCTAGTTTGTATACAATCTGGTCCGGAAGATTAGATTTTGTTTAGTGACTTAAGTTGTTTTACTACTCCAGGAACATCTACTTCTAAATTTCGCATGCTGGCAACTTTTCTCGCCTCGAATTCTGGAGCGTTAGGGAGTAACTGATGGGTCTCCTTCCTATTTCCTCCTCGTCCCAGGCTGTCTGCCAAAATTCTTCTCCTCTTCTCTTTAATTTCCAATTTAGATCCAACGCTGACCCCAATTATTTCCTCTGATTTTCCTAGATTGCCTTTCTTTAACTAATAGCAGGCTCCTTACTCCCGTATCTTGATGTCAAAAGGGCAGAGCCCCATCGACACCAAGAGAGCCCCTCTCGGTTCTGTAAGCCCCTACAAGATTGAAGGAGGATGTTACCGCCAATCCTTATAGCTGAGTTTGCGTGGCGAGGCCTGTTTGCAGACTCGACCTTCTCTGGAGGTGGTGTAGGGCGCCGGCACGGCACGACCCGCGCAGGCGCGTGCAGCGGCTATCTGCGGGTCATCTGCGGCACTCATCAGCAGCGCGCTTTAATTAACACGCTGCCCTGTCAGGACAAAGGCGGCGCGATCGCCGCGCCACGCCGCGCCGCCCGCCCCAACTAAATCTCCCCCTGGCACACTTCTTAATGGACGCAATTAGCGACCGCTACACTTCATATGCGCGCCGCACGCGGTGCCCCACTATCATCATCTTCTGTCGGCCACGCACTCACTCCGGCGCCGTGCTGCAGGCACGAGGAAAGACGATAGCTTCCTACTAGGGTATGCCACACAAACTACTGGCCGGTGCTCAACTCACGGTACAACAGGAAAACATCCGAAACTGTTATTTTCTCAACCTCAAAGTTATACATCTACATACATACTCCGGAATCCATCCAAAAGGTACATGGCGGACGGCACCCACTAACCAGTGGCGCGGCGTCTTGTGTGTTCACTGGTTTAGTCAACCTCCGGATAAAATGGTCCTATGTAAAATCGATAATTGGCAATTGACACTAAATAAAGAAAAGTGTGAAGTAATACACATGACCACTAAAAGAAATCCGCTGAACTTCAATTACGCGATAAATCAGTCAAACCTTAAGGTCGTAGATGCTACCAAATACCTACGTTTCATCGGCAGAACGCTTCGAAGATGCACCAGCTCCACCAAAGAGATTGCCTACATCACACTTGTGCGTCCTCTCCTGGAGTACTGTTGCCCCTTGTGGGACCCTCACCAGGTGGGACTGACGGAAGACATTGAGAAGGTTCAGAGAAGGGCAGGTCGTTTTGTTTTATTACGTTACGTGGGGGGAAAGCGTCACGGAAATGTTGCACGAATTGGGATGGAAATCATTAAAAGAAAGACGTTATTCATTGTGGCGTGATCTGTTTGCGAAGTTTCAATCACCGGCTTTTACTTCTGAATGTGAAAATATTTTGCTAGCACCCACCTACTTAGGGAGACATGACCATCCCAATAAAATAAGAGAAATCAGATCGAAAACGGAACGATTTAGGTGTTCTTTCTTCCCGCGCGCTATTAGAGAATGGAACGGTAGAGAAAAGTTATGGAAGTGGTTAATGAACCCTCTTCCAGGCACTTGAATGTGATTTGCAGAGTATCAATGTAGATGTAGATAAGCGGGTCAAAACCCACTGTCCAGTCACTCGATCATTCCGGGGCAGTAATAGAAGAAAGCAAACGGAAAGCTGAAGTTCTAAATTTAACCTTTAAGAAATCTTTCACGCAGGAGGACCGCACAAATGTACCATCATTTGATCAACGTACTAATTCCGAAATGAAGGACATAGCAATAGGTATTTCCGGTGTAGAGAAGCAGCTGAGAGAGCTAAATACGAAAAAGTCTGCTGGTCCGAATGGAATACCAGTTCGGTTTTACAAAGACTATTCTACGGCGTTGGCCTCCTACTTAGCTTGCATTTATAGCGAATCTTTAATTCAGCGAAAAGTTCCTAGTGATTGGAAAAAATCGCAGGTGACTCCCGTTTATAAGAAATATCGTTGTCAACAGTTTCATGTAGAATTTTGGAGCATATTCTCAGTTCGAATATAGTAAATTTCCTTGAAACGGAAAAAGCTTCTTTCTATGAATCAGTACGGGTTCAGGAAACATCGTTCATGTGAAACTCAGCTTGCCCTTTTCTCACATGACATCTAGTGAGCCATGGATGAAGGGCAACAGGCGGATTGCGTTTTTCTCGACTTCAAAAAGGCGTTCGACGCGGTGCCACACTGTAGACTGCTAACGAAGATACGAGCTTATGGAATAGGTTCACAGATTTGTGACTGGCTGAAAGACTTCCTAACTAATAGAACTCAGTACGTTGTTCTCGACGGCGAGTGTTCATCAGAGACGAGTGTATCGTCAGGCGTGCCTCAGGGGAGTGTGATAGGACCGCTATTATTTTATGTCTATATAAATGATCTGATGGACAGAGTAACTTGTAATTTGCGGCTGTTTGCTGATGATACTGTGGTGTATGGGAGGATGACGTCATAAATTGACAGTAATTGCATGCAGGATGAATTAGAAAAAAATTCTAATTTGTTGTAAAGAATGGCAGCTAGGTCTAAATGTAGAAAAATGTACGGTGATGCATATGAGTAGGAAACAAATCCCATAATTTTCGAATACAACATTAGTAGTGAGCTTCTTGATGCAGTCGCGTCGTTCAAATTGTCTAGGCGTAACATTGCAGAGCGATATGAAATGGAACGAACATGTAAGGAGAGTCGTGAGTAAAGCGACAGACGACTTCGGTTTATTGGAAGAATTTTGGGAAGATGTATTTCATCTGTAAAGAAGACCGCGTATAAAACGCTTGTACGACCACGTCTTGAGTATTGCTCAAGTTGTTTGGGACCCGCATCAGATTAGTTTAAAGGAAGACATAGAAGCAGTTCAGAGGCGAGCAGCTGGGTTTGTTACTGCTAGGTTCGACCAATGCGCGAGTGTCCCGGAAATGCTCCGGCAACTCAATTAGGGATCGCTGGAGGAAATACGACGTTCTTTTCGTGAATGTCTGTTGAGGAAATTTAGAATGCTGTAATTTGAAGCTGAGTGTAGTACGATGTTGCTACCTCCTACTTACATTTCGCGTAGTGATCACAATGACAAGATAAGAAAAATTAGGGCTCGTACGGAGGCATATAGGCATTCTTTTTTTTTTTTCGTTCTATTTGGGAGTGGGATAGGAAAGGAAATGCCTAGTAGTGGTACAGTGTACCCTCCGCCACGCACCTTACGGTGGATTGCGGAGTAAGTATGTAGATGTAGAAAAGCTCGTCTGAAAAAAGTAAAGACATAAATTAAATAAAATGTGTTTTTAAAATATTATTCTTCGTTTAGTTGTTCTAAAAAAAGGTAAAGCAGTCATCAATCCGAAGATTGGTTTGAACACCACAGTGCTTTACTAGGCATGGTCCTGTTTGGAGGTGGTATGCCGTTGCCTTCCTCCGACCTTCGAACTGACTTACCCAGCCAGTTATAGGGGGACCTACAGTTTAACGTGGGTTCCGAACCACGGTGCTACTCGGTATTTTTCACATGAGCAACACTGCCAGAGGTGAAAGAAGTGGAAAGTGACAGATAAAAATCCTAGGACCTGGCGGGGATCGAACCCGCGACCTTTGGATTTGTAGTCTGGCACTCTACCACTGTGCAACCGAGGGAGTGTTCTATCAAATCATTTTATATTCACATTCAAAGTATTTTTATCTCGCGAGAAAGGTTTTACGTCGCGCTGACAGCACGTATACGAGGCATAGTGCGGCCGCTTAATATAGGCGGCAGTGGCTACAGCATTACAATGCGCATGCGCGGCTGTAGTTGAAATTCTCTTCTGAACCCCCTGGAGGCAGCATATGGTCGCTCCCGCGGCAGGGAGGGGCGAGGGGAAACGCGGCTTTTAACATTGGCGTTGGAGCTCATAGAAACGCCAACTCCTGGCTACAGATTCACACGAATAGTCCTGAAGCAAAACATTGGAGCTACAGCGCAACTCGCCTTGCACATACGCAAATCCTCCAAGAAGGCAACATCCGCGCTTCATATTTGTTTTTGTCGCATTGAAGATTCATCAAAAAACACGTCATATTTCGTAAAATATCTTATAACTGTAAATTAAAAACGCATAAACCGTTAAAGCCTTCAGACGATCCGATCATGAATAATAATTAAGTCACTACCGCGCACCTAGCAAGGATAGCCTGTGCTTAGCGGCATCGCTCTGCGCTGTCGTAGATAGTGGGTTCGATTTCGACTGTAAGCGAGTCTTTTTAACCCAATCTTTTTCTTAACAGATACGAGAACAACAATGACACTTGTATTGTTACTTGCCACATACTTTGAACGTTTTTGCAAATGTGTTGGGATTTCGAGGGTAAATGACATTTATACTCTTCGTTGTAACAAATATTTAAATATTTGAAAAGATGTGGGGCAGAGCGGCCTTCGCCCATGCGTAAGCTTAGGAGTGGGTGCTGCTTACAGTATCACGTGACACGAAGGTAGCTTGTCTCTTCATCGTAACAGATTCATTTAGAGGTTTGATTCCATTTTCAGAATGGTGCTCAACGACCACACAATGATGAACACACCAGATGTAATGAGCAGCATTGGCCGTTTCTTTTATTTATATACAACAGATCGATTTCGATCACATAGTGATCACCTTCAGTGTATCCTTCAAACAAGCATTGTCAATGCACTGAATGTAACTGCAACTGTGTCGAAATAAGTTTCGGCAAACATAAAATTGCAGTGCCAGGGCACCCCTCACGATATCCTACTCTCTGATGAACACTCGCCATCGAGGACAATGTACTGGATTCTATTATTTAAGTAGTCTTCGAGCCATTCGCATATTTCGGTACCTATCCCATCTACTCTTACCTTCTTTAGCACTCTGTAGTGCAGTACCGTGTCAAACGCCCTTCGAAAATCGAGAAATATGCACCCTGCTTGTTGCCCTTCATCCACAGCACGCAAGATGACATGAGAGAAAAGGGCAAGCTGGGTTTTGCACGATCGATGCTTCCCAAAGTAGTACTAATGCATGAACAGAAGGTTTTTCGTCTCAAGGAAGATCAGCCTCATTCCCCAAAAACATCAAGTTAAGGTGATCTTCCTGACTCCTATGGAGATTGCAGCCTTACTCGGATCTGTGAAATATGATTTGTTGTTCGCAAGACTGGCGTGCATCAAATTCCATTCAGAAATTGTTAAAGTTGATGTATAGGTCAGACAGCAACGTCTTGTACAGGAGGGAGATGTTCAATACCGACGAAATATTTGCTTACTACAGCCGGACAAGTTAGACGTGGCAGAACATTGTTTATATACAGCGATGAATTTCAGTGATATATGAAGACTTTAACGCCCATCTCTTCACTTTGGGATTCAATTTTGAAGAAATTAGTAGAAATTAAATTATCCGAAATTTTAATAAATAGAGGTAAAGATTTTTATTTAGACAAAGCTTGCAATCCTGCATTTGTTGTAACAGAGTTTGCAGAGAAGTCTTCAAGGTATTGCTACAACAGAACGTATATCGAAAAGAGAATAGAATAGCTGATTCTTTTCACTGTGGGGAGTGCGTGTGTTAGGCGTCAGTGACTCGTATGCTCAGCACGGCTGCGATGCGGCAGTTGAGCCAGACTGTGAACTGTCAAAAAGAAAGAGGCGGTGGCAACGTGAGAGGAGAAGAATAAGACAAAGACAATGGCAAGGAGACAGTGAAAATGCCAAAGAGAATGCTGTGGAAGGTCGAGAGGCAGGAATGGAGGGAGTGACTGTTGGAGACACAAACAGGAGCAAGTGGCAATGAGAGAAAAAAATGTTCAGATGTTTGTAATTCTATGGGACCAAACTACGTTGGTCACCAGTCCCTAGACTTACAAGCTACTTAAACTAAGTTAAACTAAGCTAAGGACAACACACACACATCAATGCCCGAGAGAGGAGTCGAACCTCCGACGCGGGAGGCCGCGCGATTCGAAACATGGCGCTCCAGACCGCTCGGCTACTCCCACGCGGCGCCAATGAGAGAGACACATGTATACAATGGCAGCGGACGGGGATGCTATATAAGCAAACTTCATTCCAGCGAGGGATTGTGCTAAACGTGCGTAAATATGTTAGAATGCAAAATCTTTTGTGACGAAGATGGAATGAAGACTAGGGCAACTGGGTCTTCACTGTAAGAGTCTTTTAAGCAGAAACACATTTTCCTTTTTTTTTGTGCTCTGAAAGGAGAACTTTTCAGCTAATCTAACAATGTTTGATTATTTTTCATTGATGCAAATATTAACTCAATGTTTTCTTTTACAGGTGAGCAAGACTGACGGATTCTGTTTGATTTCGGCAGTGCGTGCACGTTCTGCGTACGGTATGTAACGACTCTTCCAGCAACTGTAATTTATATTCCTTGAAGCTATTCCCTGACGAACATGACAGTGATTTCGATTTCATTGGGAATCATGAACAAAATGTAATATCAAGTTGGAGACTTTACAGACTCTGTAATAGTTAAACAGGACAAGTGCAACTTATATGACAGATTTGATAGACAGTTCCGTAACTGTAAAAGTGTCACGGCGTGTATGATTAATGAATAGCTCTTCTGTTTCCAGCAGGGTAGCACTGCTGATATGCCACGACGTTTGGACTAGTATCATACTGATTGACAATTGTTAAAGTCAGAAAAATTGGTAGAAGCCGACGTTGGGGACAATCAGTTTAGATTTTTAAGAAGTGTAGGAACACGTGAGGCAATACTGACCTTGCTTGTTATCTTAGATTAAGGAAAGGGAAACCTACATTTCTAGCTTTTGTTGATTTAGAGAAAGCTTGTTCAACGTTGAAAGACGAACCTTTATAAGTGATCTACTGCTGTATCTGTACGTCTTTCTGTTCTCCTGCCAACATACAAATGGACTGTTTCAATATATGAGATACTACAAGCAACAGAATATAAGTTCTACAATACGTTTTGTCGACTCGTCCTGTAATATATGCAAGACAAATGTTATTTTTACAGAACAATGGTATTACATTGACGAATTCTGTAATTCATTAACTTCGCGTGTTATGTTTCTCAAAGTACTTTGTTCTTCCATGAGGTAACCACTTGCTTCCTCAACGACACTATTATTAGTTGTAGGTGAATATACAGAATGTGCATAAAGAATTTCTTTAACTACAAAAATTTATTTATGAGAAAATAGAACGGTAGTTTACCTCATTAAATTTGTAAGGAACATATTTTACATGTGCTCCTTTGAGGCCCGTAAAAAGTGTAGGAGAAAAAATAACATACAAATTTTTGTTATTAGAGAAAGATTCAATGCTCAGCCTGTGTGTCGTAACAAGCGTCACCACCCCGCAACTCCGCATCTGGAAAAGGGTGTCGTAACCGTTGGAACGATTTTATCTTTTAGAGTAGTCATTAAATACGAACAAGTTAAAAGATTTCTGTGCTATGAGGGGTCGCTTGATACAAGGAAAACTGATTTGGTGTATGAGACCATTGTGTAAAAGTGCTGGAGGCGAGGCCATCCCACGAGAACGTAGTGTAAACAGTACATAAGGCACTGGATATTTAATTTTCCCAAGCGGCATGTTTCCGTTAGACGCTGTAGTCAGTGTTTGCAGGACAATGTGTGTCACCCCTAGTATCTCAGTCAATACATTGTGCTGACGTCGCTACAAACGGCTCGTTAAGGCTTCTGTGCTTTTATCTGCCGCACGCGCTATCAAAGCAGATCTTCACTCTTTGTTCATTAGCCGCCACATATCGTAATTATATTTTGATTCACATGATTACGCCAGTGAAATATTATTACTCCCCAGCTGTACCATTACCTTTCCATCTTAGTTCCTTTGGAAGAAAGTCAACGAAAAATCTACATAGTGATTCAGCTAACAAGCTGTTGACTCCAGCCGCGGTGGAATGGTCGTGCGCTACTGTGCGCGCAGCCGTCCCACGTCGGATGTTCGAGTCCTCCCTCTGGCATAGGTGTTTGTGTTGTTCTTAGGATAAGTTAGTTTTAGTAGTTTGTATGTTTAGGGATCGATGGTCACTGCAGTTAGATCCCATAACTTTACAAACAATTGAACATTTTGTTCAGTCCAGTCCTTTCCAGAATCGATTAAGATACTATAATTCTAATTTTACTCGCCTGAGCTCCTCATATATTTCTTCGATCTCCTCATCATCGACAGAGCTAGTTGGCATATAAACCTGTACTACTGTTGTCGGTGTTGGCTTCGTATCCATCTTGACAATGATAATGCGATCACTGTGCTGCTCATAGTATTTTACCCGCATTCCTATTTTCTTATTCATTATCAGTCCTACTCCTGTGATACCCCCAACTAATTTTGTATTTATAATCCTGTACTCACCTGACGAGAAATCCTGTTCATCCTGCCACCGAACTTCACTAATCCCCACTGTATCTAACTTCAACCTATCCATTTCCCTTTTTAAATTTTCTAATTTTACTACGCTATTAAGGGAGCTAACATTCCACGCTCCGACCCGTAGAATGCCAGTATTGTCTTTCCTGACTACAACATCCCCCTGAGTAGTCCCCGCCCGGAGATCCGAATGGGGGACTATTTTACCTCCGGAATATTTTACCCGAGAGGATGCCATCATCATATTTCCATACAGTAGAGCCGCATGTCCTCGGGAAAAGTAACGGCTGTAGTTTCCCATTGCTTTCAGCCGTTCGCAGTAGCTGTGTGGCAAAGCCACATTAGCTGATGTTACAAGGCCAGCTCAGTCAATCATCCAGACTGTTGCCCCGGTAACTACTGAAAAGGCTGCTGCCCCTCTTCAGGAACCACACGTTTGTCTGGCCTCTCCACAGATACCCCTCCGCTGTGGTTGCACCTACGGTACGGTTATCTGTATCGTTGAGGCACGCAAGCCACCCCACCTCGGCAATGTCTGTGGTTCATGGGGGTGGCCATCAGTTAGTACGTGACAAACATTGTTAGATTACTTCTGGATTTGAAATTTAGTTCAATATGCGAAGTAACAGACTCGTGTGTCGTTTTCTTGTAATACTTCATAGCAGCTATGTTGTAATTAGTCAAGAAGCAGAATATGAACATCTTTGGGTGGCACGATCATAAATCTGTAGTTCAGCATCCAGGTTGAATAGAGATCACTGCTTAGAACACACGGACATCATTCCAGCATCATTCCACCTTGCAATGGAAGCTGTACAGAAGAAGTGAGCCGCAGAATATACATGGAAACGAAAGCGTTTGTGAGTGAAAGATTTACTGACAGACAGGGGCATCTCCGTTAATTCCAGGAAGAGGTTCGCCAAATCTTTTGTGGAGTGTGGTGTCTAGTGGTTCTGAAGCGTGGATAGTCAGAAATAATAAAAGTATTTAGAAAGTTTTGAAATGTGATTGCGGAGAAGAATGGAGAAAGTGAAGTAGGCTAAAAGAATGAAAAATCAGGAGGTGTTGAGCAGAATAAATGAGTAAGTAATCGATGCTAAGGCATCGACTAAAACAGAGGTGATATCGGGCGTTCCACAGGGTAGTGTTATTGGTCCTCTGCTGTTCCTTCTTTACATAAACAATTTAGGGGAAATTCTAAGTAGCTCCCTTAGGTTGTTTGCAGATGACGCCGTCATTTACCGTCTAGTAAAATCATCTGAAGATCAAAACCAACTGCAGGACGATCTAAATATCACTACGGTGTAAAAATTGGCAATTGACTCCAAATAATGAGAAGTGTGAAGTCGTCCACATGAGTACGAAAAGAAATCCGTTAAACATTGTTTACAAGATAAATCAATCTAAATTGAAGGCCGTAAACTCCACAAAATACCTGGTAATTACTATTAATTCAGTCTTAAACTGGAAAGAACACGTAGATAATGTCGTGGGAAAGGCAAACCAGAGACTGCGTTTTATTGGCAGAACCCTTAAAAGATGCAACAGAACTACAAAAGAAACTGCATACACTACACTTGTCCGTCCATTTTGGGCGTATTGCTGCCCAGTGTGGGATCCTTATCAGGTGGGTTTGACGGAGGACATCGAAAGAGTCCAGAGAAGTGCAGCTCGTTTCGTATTGTCATGATACAAGAGAGACAGCGTTACGTAAATGATACAGGATCTGGGATGGGAATCATTACAACAGTGGCGCTTCTCGCTGCGGAGTGGTCTACTTACGAAACTCCAATCGCCAGCATTCTCCTCCGAATGCGAAATATATTGTTGGCTCGCACTTACATAGGTAGAAATGACCATCAGAATACAATACGAGAAATCAGAGCTCGAACGGAGAGATTCAGGTGTTCTTTCCTCCCTCGCGCTATTCGAAAATGGAATGGGAGATAAATATTACAATGGTGGTTCGATAAACGCTCTGCCAGGCACTTAAATGTGATTTGCAGAGCATCCCATGTAGATGTAGATGTAGATACAGAAGAAGAAAACATTTTGGGTTTGCCACATATTAAGCTGGAACTGTCTGCTGTAGAGGATGATGAAAAGTATAGGATACAAGAGAGAGGAAAGGTTTGGTATGTTAACAGATGTGAAGAAAGGCAGAAGCTACAAGCAAATGAAGGAGGATGCCCAGGAGAGAGAGAGACATGGAGGAGTTCGGCTGATACACAGTCATCACTCTTCAAGATACCCGTGCCAACTTATCTCCACCTCACTAATTGTGCTTCCGAGTGCGCTGAAAATGGCGGTTATTCTAAATGCTAACCGTTGCTCATAACACTCTGACTTGACAGTGTAGTTATAATGTACACAGCAGTACGTCAACACACTTTCATAACTGTAAGCATTTTACAAATCATATGAGACAGTATCAGTCGCAGGAATCTTCGTGAGACATCCTTAGTGTGAACGTTTCATATCTCTCACGCTCCATCAGAAGTATGACGGAGGAATACATATAACTCGAAGCTAACGTGACGATTAGGGCATATATCTTGTGGTGTAATGGCGGTCTGCTTCTCTCAGGCAGGGCAGCCCCGCTTAAGTGGATGCAGTACGCCGGTTAGGCAACGCGTCGTCGAGGGAATTTGTTTCTATCACAATTACGGCACTAAAAGCGGTGTTTACGAGCGCCGCGTGGCCTCGTAGCACGGGTCGCGGAGCACGCAGACGTTAAGTGCGCCAACACACCAGTCCGTACTCTCCCTGCCGCCTAAGATTTACACCGGATGGCCTAAATTAAAGCGGCTACCCAGAGCAGCGCGCCGTCCGTTCTAATTTTTCTTAATTAGAGTATACCTCTGAACATCGCGTTTACTGCCGCCGGATTCTGGCTTTAAACAGTGCGAACAAGCAATTGAGGAACATTTACGTTCGGCGCTCATAAACGTAATTCCGGAACGGCAAGAGAAGCCGTGTCGGCGATGAGGCGGGCTTATTATTTATTACCCGTGCTCTCCATGCGCCGTGGCTGAACGTGCCGAAGGCGCGCAGCGGCTGGCGAGGCTGTATTTTAAACAAGAACAATAGCGTTACTTCGGCCCTTTGTGTAGCCGGGTGGATTCAGTTAGTTAGTCTACTAGCGGGTACGGCAATCCAGGAAACAATGCTCGACAAACAACGGTTGCTTATTTGACTGTCCGTCATAGTTGCTAATTCCGTTGGTATTGTTTTTGTGGTCTTCAGTGCGGAAACTGGTTTGATGCAGCTCTCCACCCTACTCAAATAAAAAAATGTTCAAATGTCTGTAAACCTATCGGACCAATCTGCGTGGTCATCAGTCCGTAGCTTACAAACTACTTAAACCTAGGTAAACTAACCTACGGACAAACACACACACACACCCATGCCCCAGGGAGGACTCGAACGTCCACGGCGAGCAACCGCGCACTCCGCAGCTACGTGCTTTAGACCGCTCGGCTACTCCACCGCGGGCCTACCCAAATGTTCAAATGTTTGTAAAGCTGATGGGACATAACTGCGGAGTCATCAGTCCCTAAACTTACAAACTGCTTATGAACTGCATTATACTAAAAATAGCTCATACAGTAGAACCCCTCTAATCCGTCACCTTCGGGACAGGGACCATGGTTGGAACGACAAAAAGGTCGGATTATCCGAAATATGTAATATTTATCGCAAAAATATAAGAAGACATTTAGTACAAAAAATTTAACGATTTAAGAACTAAAAGACGTCTACAGTAATATAAAAAGATGTTTTTTACACAGTGTTGATATATTAACTAAAAAACGTCTACACACACTATGACATGTACTGTATTGGTTTTAAAATGAAAAACGACAAACAAAATACAGTACTGTACTGTACTTACTGAAGAAACAAATCGGATACCGTAATGAGTTTTCCAACGATCAATTCAGCCTTCACTGACTGGAAATTTAATTTCGGCTTGCAGTTTTTTGTGCAAAACTAATGCTTTTTCTTTCAGAATTGGCCCAGATATTGGAGTTCCTTCTTTCTTGACAAAACCACATCCGAAGTGCGTTATCAAGCAGTTCAGGTTTAGGCTTTTTTTTAATGTTGTGAGATTCTTAAGAGTGTTTTCACCATCAAGCGCTACTGTATAGGTTCAATGTCTTACCGATTCTTCCTCCAATCCTTAATTGTCGTAACACCTACAATCAGTTCCTTTGAAATTTTTTCAGAGCGATCCTCCTGTGTCCAGTCTTTGTAGCATTGCTAATTTTTCATTTGCTGAAAGAATTACGTGTTTACGTTTGAATCCAGACATGTTGAAAAACAGACAACTGTACACACAATGGATGTAATAAGTACGGCAGGGAACACGGAATAAAGCAAACAACGACATTTTTAATAATAATAAAAAAAGAGGATGAAACTGCACAATAACGTGCAGTGTAATAATATGCACAGCGATAGACACCGCAACAACGGACCGACAGGCGCCCAGTCAAGTGACGAGTCGGCACAGGCTCGCGAGCCTGACCAGGGTCGGATTAATCGGAGTGACGGACCATCCAAGGTCGGATTAGAGGCGTTCTACTGTACATCCGTTCCCGAGGGGGGATTCGAACCTACGTCAGGTAACGACCTCGCGCATCGCAGCATAGCGCCTCAATGCGCTCGGCTGCTTCGCCGCGGCTCTCCACGCTACTTTACCTGAACAAGCCTCTTCATCTCCCCCACCCTACATCCATTTCAATCTGCTTACTGTATTCATCTCTTGGTCTCCCTCTGCGATTTTTATCACACAAACTTCCCTCCAATGCTAAATTCGCGATTCCTTGATGTCTGAGAATGTGTCCTATCATTTGATCCCCTCTTTTAGTCAAGGTAAGCCAGAAATTCCTTTTCTCCCCAATTCTGTTCAGTTTCTCCTCATTAGTTACGCGATCCCCCCACCTGATCTTTGGCATTCTTCTGCAAAACCACATTTCAAAAGCCTCTATTCTCTTCCTTTCCGCACTGTTTATCATCCATGTTTCACTCCCAAACAAGGCAACACTCCACACAAATACCTTCAGAAAGAACTTCCTTACGCTTAAATTAATATTCGATATTAGCAAATTTCTCCTTTTCAAGAACGCTTTTCTACCCATTGGCATTATGCATTTTATATCCCCTGTACTGCGACCATCGTGTGTTATTTTACTGCCCAAGTAACAAAACTCATCTACCACATTTATTGTTTCGTTGCCTTATCTAATTCCTTCAGCATCACCCGATTTTCTTAGACTGCACTCCACACCCTTGTTTTGCTCTTGTTAATGTTCATCTTATATGCACCTTTCGACACACTGTCCATTCCGTTCAACTGCCGGTCATACCGTACATCCGATTTCGATAAAACTTTGTCAACTCTTTGCTTGCGGTCGCATGAAGGTTATAAGCATACTAACATTTACTTCGTATGATACACGGCTTTGGGTGCTTTATAATTAGTCAATTCGTTTCATACGCCTTCACGCTGAAATGGCTGGACGGATATGAGTGAAATTCGGTACAGAGGTAGCTTATACATTGAGTAATACAAGGGCTATCTTCCACAAGCCACCGTATGGTGCGTGGCGGAGGGTACCTTACAATGGGTTAATATGTTTGCTACTGCTTCGTGCTGAAAGGTATGGACAGATTTGAATGAAATTTTAAATGCAGATTTTTTGACTGGTCACTATGGATGTCAGCACATAAATGTATGTTTTCATGAAGAAGATTTTTGTAATCTGCAAGCCATTGAATTTAGCATGGTAGTGGGCACCTTACCAATTTGGCACCATTTGCCAGTCACCATGAAACTTGGCGCATGTATATATGTTTTCATATATAGACGGGAGAGGAAGGTGGAGGAGGAGACGGAGGGAAAGAGGAGGGAGGAGACGGACAGAGAGAAAAGGGAAAGGCAGATGGGCTAACTTAAGACTAGAATAAATAAGTATCGGCGGCCGGGTTTTCATTGTTATTTCTTTTTAATAAGATGGAGTGGCGCGGTGGTTAGCGTTGCGTGCTATGGTTCAATTGCGGTTTTTGGATCTATTTTATTAATTGAATCCAATTATAATATCAAATATTACGAAGTACATCGAATTTTGTTTACGAGGGAATTTGTTGGGTTTTGTTGTGCTAGGGCGCATGAAAAACTGTTACAGTTCAGTACAGCGTTGGAAAAGTTCAGTTAACGATGCTAAAAGCGAAAATTATCACAACAAACCTTAGCGAGCGGCGCATTGTTCCCCCAAGGAATGTCAAACTAAACCTTTGAAAATGCCTAATACGTATAACGTGGAAAAGAGGAAAATAACTGATTTTTTTTTTTTTTTACTATATGCTGACTGTTGATAATTTTTTTATGATATTTCAGCCAAAAGCGATTTTTCATACATTTTGTAACTACGCTATCTGTTTACGGACGACGTCGAAACCAATATCAGAACAGGCATCTGACATAATTGGATCAAAATCGACGTAGTCTTTCGAGACATACTATTTTTTATCTCTTCCGGCATTGTATAATAGCACCGCATGAAACATTCACTATGAATCGTTGTACCGTATACTTAGGGTGACCAAGTCTCCCCTATTATACGGGTTCTCCCGTATTTTAGCAGTTATTTTGTAACTTCCCATCTCCCTTATTCTCTGCCTGTTTCTCCCGTATATTTCGTCAGTGATCACTGTTATACCTGAAACCCGTGAAGTACTACCGATACTTGAAATTCTTCCAGCGAGATATCCCTAATAACGTTTGATATAATAAGATATTATTCACAATTATGTTCGTGCTTCTACGGCTTTGGAATGCATGGGGGTGTGAGGAAATGCTCATTGGTTTCTTCGTCAGTACTGGCAAGAATTCGGTCGCGTCGTACCTATCAGCAGTTATCGTTTTATACCATAAGAACAGACGGAAGAAATTACTCGAGATAGCGGATTATAGAAATTAAACAGAAGCGTATCATGAGTTATTTCTCAGTAGACTCTCACATTTCGCAACTCTTCGAAAGAACCAGTACTAATGGACCACTTGTCAGCTATCGAAAACAGAGGGAAGTTAGCATCAAGTATTTCGATTGGGCTATTTTCTTTGTTTTCGCGTAATACCTACTGTGAAGTGATCGTGTGTATTTCCATTTGATTTAAAGTGAATCGGTTTTCATTTTGTGCTCTCACAGAGAAAATAAAAATTACAGACAGTTTTTTGTACCACTGAAAAATTACTGAACAGATTAAATACATCCGTAGGAAAATGCGTCAGAGATAAGTTTAACTTCTAGCATTGCTTAAATAGTTATATAAAAAATGGGTATATCAAATGCAAATTATGACGTTCTACCACCTTACAGATGTTCTGTCCACCGACTCAGTGATTGTGGTCTTCACGTCTTATTAAATCTCCAAAGCATCAAAGTTCGGGACAGTTACTTTGATACCTCGTGGAGGTAGAATCTTCTTAAAACACAGCATCTGCATAACCTGCTTACAGAAATCCGTAGAATTCATTCAGAATACGTGCAACTAGAGAAATGTTCTCTATTTTACGTGTGCGTCAAAATTAAGGCAAGAACTCAGAACAAACACCAGGTATCTGAAAATTAGTTTAATTTCATCACTTTTACCCTACAATTCATTACAACAATATGTATATTGGTGCCTAAACCGGTATAGTGGCGGCTTTGAAAGCTGTTACTAGACTGCCTTTTTAGATCTTTGTCTCGCCCCCTTTTATAGTCTGGCCTACAATACCATACTTTGGTACAACTATTAAAGATATGAAAAACAATTAGTTTAGCCATGATATGGCAAGATAATAGCAGCTTTACATTCAAAATTAAGGTAATTATTAATTAACATCGATTCATAATAATCCTGCTTTTGTATTTTGAGTTGCAGATCTGAAATATGCTTAACTATAAAATACCACAATACATTGTTTGTTTATACTAATATCTTGGAAAACAGTGAATGACATGTTCCTGCCATGTACAGAATAAAGTATTAGTTGTTTTGCTGTGTGCAAGAACACGTGACTATTTCATATAGGCTTAGTTAATCTACATTGCTGCCCATGCTGGCAAGTTTATATTGGAAACATTTTGTATATTTGTTTTTTCGTCGCCAGTTCCTACTCAAATATACAATAGAATGTATTTTTAAGCACACTATTTCAAAAATATTCAAATGTTTGTAGAGCTTATGGGACTTAACTACGGAGACATCAGTCCCTAAACTTACAAACTACTTATGAACTAGGTAATACTAAGCCAGAGGGAGGATTTGAATCCCCGAACGCAGCGGCCGTGCAGAAAATGATTGGCGCGCCGCAGACAACTCGGCCACCGCGGCCGGCCATACTATTGCACTTTATGTTTTCCTAAAGTGCATATTAGCAGGTTTTAGTTACATGGCCATGTGCTCTTGTTTATTTTCCTGTTTTATGATGGAATGTTATTTGTTTGTCTTCCTAGCAATGTATGTATCTTTTCTTAACCATTACTTTATCTAGAGCCGGCCGCGGTGGCCGAGGAGACTAAGGCGCTCCAGTCACGGTCTGCACAGCCACTACGGTCGGGGATTCGAATCCCCCCTCGGGCATGGATATTTGTGCCGTCCTAGTTCGTAAGTAGTTCATAAGTAGTTTGTAAGTTTATTGACTGATGACCCCGTAGTTAAGTCCCATAGACTATACAAACATTTGAAACTTTATCTAGAAATCATGTTTCTTATATCACACACACTCTGATATCACAAACTGGCATTTTACAGAAGAGGTTCTAGTAAAATAATTTGTTTAATTTGTTATTTGGGTGATGAAGTAGTAAACATTTAGCTCTATAGCTTGCCTATTACATCTTAAAATCATATAAGTTTTGGCTTGCTGTTTTTGAACTTGCTCCAGAAATAAGTCTTATTAATGTCTTTACTCTCTTAAACACCCACTTTAAGGTTGTAGAGCTACCCAATATATGATAGATGAGTAAAAATAAGCGAAGTATGTCTGATTTTTTAAAAATGTTTACATCCCAATATTTAATAAATGTTCAAATGTTTGTACAGCATATGGCACTCAAATACGAAGTCATCAGTCCCTAAAATTACAAACTACTTATGAACTAGCCAGTGGCGTAACTAGGACTTGGCTTGGGGGGGGGGGGGGGATAGATCTGCTTGATGAGCAAAATTTTGGTCAGTTTCCAGACTACCATATACCACTCCCGCTGAAGATTAATTCACTCCCATCCAATGAAAGCTTATGGTAAAACACCCCGAGTATCCAATCTTAACCTTTACCAGATTGCCGTTATACAATTTTTTTCAGGGGTTCTGGGGGGGGGGGGGGCTGTTCTATCCCCCTCATCCCCCCCCCCATAGTTACGCCACTGGAACTAGCTTATACTAAAGAAGGCACTAGCATCCATGCTCGAGGAGGGATTCGAACCCCCGACCGCAATGCCCGTGCAGACCGTGACTGGCACGCCGCAGATCGCTTGGCCACCGCGGCCGGGCCATATTTATCCATTCCAAGGAAATATGTACAGTTATACTGTTGCAGTTAACTGTGATTAAACATCCCTTATTCTCCCTTATAATCATGATGAGTTTTTGGTCATCTCCCTTAAACCCCTGATCAAAAGTTGGTCACCATACGTATACTGAAACATGAGCGGAACCGAAGACTTGCTGCGGTGGCTTCTGTCTCGCGGTACCTGCTATGCCGGCCTGCTCACCGACCCACGGGTCCAGTGACCGTCTTGTTAGACGCTGCCGCCGCTTCACCGCAGACGGCAGGGCCAAGGCTGCAGACGCGGGGTCTGGTGCGTGAGGAGCAGCTCGGCGCGGATGCGTGCTGCGGCGGTGACGCACGCTTCCTCATTGCGTGTGGCGGCCGCCAACTGCGATGCGCGCCTCTGCCCTTTGTTCTGGGGCTGCTCTCGCGTGTCTGGCGAGACGTGACGTGACGTGACGTGAAGTGCGACTTCCTGGCGCCCACACTCGACCGACGCTAACACGCCACGTGTAGAGTCTAGGCGTGTGACGTGCACGCACCCACGGAGACTTTTGTAAAAATCTCTATATATAAAAGGAAGTGTCCCGAATGACTGACTGACTGACTGATTGACTGACTGACTCATCATCGCCCAGCCCAAACCACTGAAGATAGAAACTTGAAATTTGTGGAGGGTGTTGATCTTATTCTGTAGGCGTCATTTAAGAAGCGATTTTTCGATATTCCGTCCGTAAGGGGGTGAAATAGGGGAGGAAACATTTTTTTGAAAGTACGTAGCTATTTAGGCAATTTTGAAACTAGAACTACAAAATTTCGGATTTTAATTCAGGGTTCAAATTTAAAAGACACGTGTTTCGGCATTTTTTGAAATTCTACAAATAAGGGGGAACAGTAGGTGACGCAAAAAATTGATTTTCAAAAATATGTTGCTGTTCACTCAAATTTTAAGCTACAACTACGACACTTCGGATATGGAATCTTGGTCTGGATTAAAAATCCATGATTTTTAGTATTTTTGGAAATTCAACAAGTAAGAGTGTTAAATAGAGAATCAAAAATTCTTTTTGATACAATTTTGAAGCTAGAGCTGCAGAAATTGATATTTGTACAGTTGGTTACGTGTTGGTTACGTGTTTCTGTATTTTTGGAAATTCAACCATCAACGGGGTAAAATTCGAGAGGGGGTGTTTTCAGAAAATATGTTGCTATTTAGGCAATTTTGAAGTTAGAACTACAAATTTTCGGATTTGGATTCGGGGTTCGAATTTAAAAGACACGTGTTTCGGCATTTTTTGAAATTCGACCAATAAGGGGGTAAAATACGAGATGCAAAAATTGATTTTCAAAAATATGTTGCTGTTAACTCAAATTTCAAGCTATAACTACGAAACTTAGGATATGGACCCTTGATCAGGATTAAAAAGACACGAGTTTCGGAATTTTTGAAAATTTAAAAACTAGGGGGTAAAAGAGGAGATCAAAAATTCTTTTCGGAAACACTTTGTTGAGAAGACAATTTTGAAGCTATAGCTGCAAAAAATGCTATTTGTATTGTTCGTTATGATTTAAAAAATACGTGTTTCGGTATTTTTGGAAATTCAACCATCAAGGGGGTTAAATTGGACAGGGGATGTTATTCGAAAATCTGTTGCTATTTAGGCAATTTTTAAGTTAAAATTGCCAATTTTCTGATTTGGATTCGGGGTTCAAATTTAAAAGACACGTGTTTCGGTACTTTTGGAAATTCGACCAATAATGGGGTGAAATGCGAGATGCAAAAATTGATTTTCAAAAATATGGTGCTGTTAACTCAAATTTCAAGCTATAACTACGAAACTTAAGATATGGATTCAGGGTTAAAAAGAAACAACTGGTGCAGTCCAACCAGCCTACGCATGCGAAGCAGCGGGGGTTCAGCTAGTTTAAATATAAATTAAGAAACCCTGAGACGGTTTTTCGTCTCAAATATGTCCATGACATTGAAGATAAAGGTGAAGCAATGAATTAAAATTTGGGGTGCTTCGCCTTCATGTTCAATGTCATGGACATATTTGAGACGAAAAACCGTCTCAGGGTTTCTTAATTTATATTTAAGTTGATATTTATATATAGCGGTTATTAGAGTCGAAGGGCAAAAAAGGGACGCAGAGGTTGGGAAGGGAGTAAGATATGGTTGTAGCCTTTCCCCGATGTTGTTCAATCTGTACATTGAGCAGGCGGTGAAGGAATGGAAGTAGAAATTTGAAGAAGGCATTAAAGTGCATGGAGAAGAAATAAGCCGGCCGCAGTGGCCGAGGGGACTGAGGCGCTTCAGTCACGGTCTGCACGGCCACTATGGTCGGGGGTTCGAATCCCCCCTCGGGCATGGATATTTGTGCCGTCCTTAGTATAAGGTAGTTGATAAGTAGTTTGTAAGTTTAGGGACTGATGACCCCGTAGTTAAGTCCCATAAGCTATACAAACATTTGAAACATTTTTTTCTGTTGTTTATTTTCTATAATAACATGTTACGTATTTGGTTAAAGAAAATAAACAACAGAAACCCACGGAAGTTGGCACAATAAGTGCCGAAACTAGTTTGGGTATTTAAACAAAACAAAAAGTGTCTTGCATAAGGCGGAATCAACCACAATCCAAAAATTAATTCTGATGGCCGAAGTAAAGAAGATATGAAATGCAGAATGGCTATGGGGAGAAAAGCGTTTCTAAAGAAGCGAAACTTTTTAACATCCAATATTAATTTAAATGTTATGATGTCCTATCTGAATGCATTTGTCTAGATGTAGCATTGTATTGGAGTCTTTGGCATATCCTGACTAAGAGAAGGGATAGTTTGGTGGGACACATTCTGAGACATCAAGGAATTGTCAATTTAGCATTAGAAGGACGTGTATGGGTTAAAAATCGTAGAGGGAGACCGAGGGACGAATACAGTAAGCCGATTCATAAGAATTTAGGTTGCCGAACGTATTCTCAGATGAAGAGACCTGCACAGGATAGGTAGTGTGGAGAGCTACATCAAACCAGTCTGCGGACTTAAGACCACAACAACAACAACATCTTAGCAGGACTGTTCCACTATGTCCGTTGCCGGTGTGCTTTTCCGCTGTATGGAGAGCCTTGGCAGTAGTGGCAAGTATCTGTGGAACAAGGAAGCTGAATTAAAGTTTGTGACGTGGAGGGCGCCTTAATCATTAGTGGTGCGGTTGTCTAACAGTAAGACGTCTGCCTAGAATGCAAGGAGGTCCGGGTTCGATTCCCGGCCGCATCCCAAATTTTAATTCATTGCTTCACCTTCATCTTCAATGTCCTTTTGTAGAAATTTCGGGCGCAGTTACCAAAATTGAGATGCAGACTTCTACTAACAAAGACAGGACGCCTACTCGTCATGGTACATATAGGGCGTTGTGAGACACGAAAGTACCCCGGGGTGGGAACTACAGGTGGCCAACCTTTTAGGAAATAAACAGAACTTTGATACGTATCTATCACCATATGCATCTAATCAACTGTCCCTGTGACCGCGTGTTCAGGAAGCGGTGTTTGGCTCACCGGTAAAAAATCGAATTCTTATTGAGAATGACGCTGCTTCAACTCGACCCGGAGGCAATTTTTTTTCTGCTCCTTGGCAATGCGTACACCTTATAACATTAACCTAGCTTTCGTGTGATGCCATAAGTTGGTAAAATTGATACCGCGATTGTAATTTGGTCAAAGGATTGTTTGTACCAAAATTTTGAATTTGGAATAATTTAGTTAAAACACAGCACAAAGTAACATTCATAAACATTAAGCCAAATACACCGTGGGTTGAATGTTAAAGTCGGGCACCACAAAAAGCAACGGCACGTTAGGAGACTTAAGGAAAGCCTCTAGCTGGATCCTATGCTTCGTATTGCAGAAGCTGAAAATGTTAATCTTTTCTTATTTAATATGAGATTATTCGAGATACTTTCTGTACTAAAGTAATGCTCAGACAGTTCACTTCGCTTTTTATTGATGTAAACCGTGGATGAAACATGAAGTTAATGGTAATGATAGAAAGAGGAAAAAATGGTCGGGCTTCGTAAAATACAAAAGAAATGATTGCAGGTTCTGTAATCAAGCAAGGTATTGTATAAGGATGATTAATGGGGAGTGAAATTTTGAAGACATGCGAAGCGATTGTAATGGCGTCTGAACATTAAACTATTACGGACGTCGAGGACCTGAAAACATTAGAAAATAAATATTTGACGTGGTTGATTTCATTTAAATAAAAGCCAAAGAGAGGGGATGATTTTAAATTTAAGTAATATATTTTAACAACAACTTGCATCACTATTACTTACATTGACTGGAAGACGTCCGTACAGAGCGAAAACAGACAAGACAGTGATGAAAACTACGATCGCGGTTCCGTCTTCTCGCTTGTCCGGAGGTAAAAAAAAAATTACTAACGAAATTAAGTCAGTTATATTGCGAGCTAGAGGGAACCGGAGGCGGATCGCTGATCAAAAAAAGAGAGAAAAAAATGAAATAAAATTCTAGTGTATCGTTACAACCTACATATGACAAGATTAGATAATTACAGCACGCGCGGAGGCTTTTAAGCAGCCATTCTTCCCACGCGCAATACGTGAATGGAATGAGAGGAAATCCTAATAACAGGTACAATAGGATGTGCCCTCTGCCATGATCTTCACAGTGGTTTGCAGAGTATTGATGTAGATGCAGATACAGAGTGACGTCACAACTAACCGCAACATCATAAAGGTTATTTTATTAATTAATTTATATAAGCAAAAAAAGGAAGGGCATTGGATTAAATTCGGGACTACAAACGTTTAAAAAGGGACTGTACTTAACGCGTACTTGAGGACGTCGTGTATGTAAATCGATACTTACATTCTTTTGCAATTGATCAATTACGTGTACCGGGATGATATTCATCGAAGAAACAATGTAAGCAATAATTTTGACCGCATTTTGCGTACGTTATGAACGCCGCCCATTTGCAATTACACGGTTTTTTAATGTCTCCATAGAAAAACAAACTTGATTGACGTTCTGAAAACAGCTTCTTTCAGCGCACAGTTCAGCAGCGAACCACGCGTAACGCAGCATGTCGCTGAATACTGGCGAAGACAAACTTACAAGTTTGCAAGATAATGTATTGCTTTTGAATAATGACGTCCCATGCTGATGTTATGCACATATAAATACGAAATAACATACATGATATTGCTGTTAATTGTGAAGTCAGTAGTGTACACATTGCCAAGGAGCAAAAAAGTATTTGTTGCCGGGCGGAATCTAACCCGCGAACCTTTCAGTAAAAAAGCCGATCTCTTACCGTAAGCCAAACACCTCTGTCTAAAACGGACTCTCTCAGGGGCAGTTGGTAAGATGCATATGGTGATAGATCCGTATCAAAATTCCTTTTATTTCCTAAACGCTTAGCCATTTGGAGTTCCCACTTGGTGTACTTTCATGTCTTACCACGCCCTACATGTACCATAACTTTGGACGAATTCGGTGTTGACCAGTAGGCGTCCTCTCCTTGTAAGCATACAATCACGAATGTCCAAATGTTTGTAGAGCTTATGGGACTTAACTACGGGGTTAATACTAAGGACGGCACAAATATCCATGCCCGAGAATGGATTTGAATCCCCGACCGTAGTGGCCGTGCAGACCGTAACTGGCGCGCCGCAGTCCCCTCGGCCACCGCGGTCGGCCATACAATCACTACATTACGTTGAAAACCATTGCAAGTATATTCTACTATCCCCTAGGTGTGAGAGCCGTCATCGGATTAAAATCAACATCGTCTATCAAGGTGTACTAAAATTTTTCCGGTAGAGTATATATCCTAATAATGAGATAGCGTTGCGCCACATTAGCCGTGCGTACTGGGGCGCCTTGCTGCGGTGGGTGCGGCCGTTCGCCTTCGAGGGTTTGAATCCCCCATAGGGCATGGATGTTTGTGTTGTCCTTAGGTTAGTTTACCTTAGTTTAAGTAGTTTGTAAGCTACGTACTGACGACCAAGAAGTTAAAACATTTGAACATTTGGAATATCGTCACGGTTCTGCGATCGGATTTGAGATTTTTCTCTCAGAAAGAACGCAGTACGTTGTAATTGACGGGTAAGTCATTGAGCAGAACAGAAGTAATATCTGGCGTTTGCCACGGAAGTGTTATAGGGCATCCACTGTTCCTTATTTTTATAAACGATTTAGGATAACCTCTGATTAGCTCTCTTAGACTGTTCGCGGATGAGGCTGTCATTTATTGGTTAGTAAAGTCACCAGAAGATCGAAAGCAACTGTAAAATGATTTAAATAAGATATTTGCATGGTGCAAAAATTGGCAATTGATCGTGAATAATGATAAGGGTGAGGTCATCCCAAATTTCTTTTACTCGATAAATCAGTGAAATCTACAGACCACCAATTGAAATTAATACCTAGGAATAATTGTCATGAGCAACTTAAGTTGGAAAAGAAAGCATAGAATATTCTGAAGGGAAGGCGAACCGAAGACTACGTTTTATTGGCAGAACACTTAGAAGATGCAACAGTTCTCCTAAAGAAACTGCCTACACTACACTTGTGCGTCCTATTTTGGAGTATTACTGCGCATTGTGGGATCCACCCCAGGAGGGACTAACGGACGATATAGACAATTCAGAGAATGACAGCTCGTTTTGTATTATCATTAAAAGAAAGACGTTCTTTGTTGCGGCGAGATCTATTTCTCTCATCAGCTATTCCTCAGAGAATGCGAACATATATTGTTAGCAACCTCCTACATAGGGAGACATGATCATCATAACAGAATAAGAGAAATCAGAACGAAAACAGAAAGGTTTAGGTGCTCCCTTTTCTCGCGATCTAGTAGAGAATGGTACCGTAAAGAGATATCATAAAAGCGGTTCGATGAACCTTCTGGCATGCACTTCAGTGTGACTTGCAGAGTATTTATGTAGTTGTAGATAAGATGTGACTGAGATGTCCTGAGACTTTAAAACCATTGAAATACAGGCGTGCGCTGTCTGTATGTATCGTTGGTCTCTGGAGCTACACGTCTCATTGCGACGCGTACGGCGGGGTGGGGGCGGTTAGATATTTTTTGAAACGAGAATATTGTAAAATTTATAAGTCTAACAGTTTGTCTAATGATTATATCAGTTTCGAACTATTTACGAAAAACTAGAATTGTCATCTATTAAGTTTTAATAAACTATCTACATCTACATGGGAAGAATATATTTTCGTAAAAGTTCACAGTTAGTTTTAATAATATGCTCCTTCACAACAAACTAATATTTAAACATAGTACAGTTCTTTCTGAACACGTAGATGCCTACTCCATATTTGTACACTAAATTTGTCCGATTGGGCTAGTTTAAAGAAATACATGAACAGCTGTTCTGTGCTGGACAAGACACGCGGAGAACTTGAGGGGAGGTAGTGGCAAACTTCCTGCTCAGAGCATATGCTTTAAAAGTTTTTATTGAGACACCTATATGAACATTTTTTCACTTGTAAATTGTTGTTACCTTTAAATTTTAGTAAAATATTGAATCAATCATAAGACGCCAGGTGCGGACTCGTTTGTTTACATGAACTTACAGCTCAAAGGTTATTGTATCACCTAGCGGCCGTGTAACGAAATACGCACCACTTACTTTTAAATAATTAATTTTTGGCATGAATTGTAACCTTTTTACCAACTTTTGTAACTAGTTATATTACTTGTTAACCATTAAATCGAACTGTATAAATTTCTTCAAAGGTTGTAGTCAGATTATTTGAAACAGAATCTATAACGTCACGTCACGTGGGCTCCAAAATCTAAGTATTTAAACGTGCCGCTACTGACGCCAAAGGGGCAGTTGGTGACAGTTGTAAATTGTAAGCAGTTTTAAGCTGCTGAAAGTCGTAGACAGCTGTGGTACGTTCTTGTAAGTTCGGTTGCCAGGAGCTTGAGACCAGATGTATACAGTGCTGTAGTGTGATGGAAGAATCAATAAAAATCCTTTCTCATCTAACAACGACTTTATTTTGGTAGAAGAAACTTTGAGAATGTTCTGCTATTAACTTCACCAAGAACTTCTCTTTTTTTGAAGTTTGATTCGTTGAGTGGTTTGGAGTTCTTTAGTAACAAGCAATCCTAGCGACGACCTAAGCCCCATTCACACAGGCCACGCAACGTCTCAATGCCCGAGGGAGGATTCGAATCCCCGACTGAGGACGGCCTCGCGCATCGGAGCAAAGCGCCTCAATGCGCTCGGCCACTCCGCCGCGGCAGACGTAATTAAAGGCTGCCTTTGAGGGCAGCGCGCAACAAGGCGGTTGCTGTGTGGGTACAGAGGCGCGCTTATACCGCGCTCTCAAGGCGCGAGGCGGCGCAGTAGGATGAGGAAGCGGTGGTGGCGGTGGGCGGCAGTGGAACGGCAGCGTCCGCACAGTGTCAACAGGAAGCGGGCGGCGATAGCGAGCTATAACACCAGCACGTGGCACACACCTGTTGCCTCTCCAAGGCGCGTGCCACCGTTAAAGCGCCTCCTGCTTCCGTTTAGCAATCTCTCACAACCATTTCATCCAACTCCTAGGTAGCATTCCGTAGGCCAAAGAAGCTGTATGTTGCTAAAAACGTAGCCAGTACAGCAAAGAAGAGGAAGTAAACACACTGCGGGAATAAAAACATTAGTACACTCTCTTAAGAGTTTTCCAGTTCATTCAAGCCTGACTGCTGAAGAGTGCATATTGTAATGTAAAGGTTAGAGCAGGCGACTACTGTAGTATCCGATTCCACTTTCTATTCTGTAACCCGATACCACATCTTTATTCATTACAATTATATATTTTTGACGACGTTACAGCGTTCAATGAACGAAATAGATTGCGATTTGTGATCAGTTATGGCTTCACCGTACTAAGTTCAGATGGAATACCAAAGTGCGGCGAAAGAAAATTTGTGCCCGGCCGGGATTCGAACCCGAGATCTCCTGCTTATTAGGCAGACGCGGACCACTCCGCCACCGAGGACACAGTGACCAGCCCGACTGCAGAGGACTCTTCCGTGCACAGACAGTGTGGCGAAAGGAGATTTGGGTGTTGCGGGAGACGTGAAGGAAAGATTCCTCTCCAGTCGGGCTGGTCACTGTGTCCTCGGTGGCGCCGGGCGCCGTGGCTCAGCGCGCCCGGTCAGGGGGCTCAACGTCCTCTGTAATAAAAAATCTGAGCCAACAACACACCGAACTAGAACGAACAAATACGATCAGCGAAAAAAATAAAGTGGCGGAGTGGTCAACGCGTCTGCTTAGTAAGCGGGAGATCCCGGGTTCGAATCCCGGCGGGGCACAAATTTTCATTCGCCGCACTTTGGTATTCCATCTAAACCTAGTAGTGAAGCCATAACTGATTGCAATCTATTTCATTCATTATTCATTCAGCCGATACCGTTTACCTCTTTCACTGTCCATTTTCCTACAGCAATATACAAAGTGGTCGGCTATTCCTCCGCCGCGGTGGAGTAGCCGCACGGTCTAAGGTGCCTCGCTGCGGAGGTTCGAGTCCTCCTTGAGGCAAGGGTGTGTGTATTTGTCCTTAGGTTAGTTTACCTTAGTTTAAGTAGTTTGTAAGCTACGAACTGATGACCACGCAGTTTGGTCCGATAGATTTACAAACATTTGAACATTTTTGGAAATTCCCGTTACAACCTTGTAGGACTTGTAGAGGATAGTGAGTACATAACAATTGGAATAGGAACCCATGTCAGGAAACGTGTCGTTTCCGTTCTCCGACAGTTTCAATTCAGATGTGTAACTGCATCTGCTTAGGAACAGAGAAACGACTCAGATTTCCTTGTCATTGTATGCAACAGGGTAGAGACTATGACGTATACTACGTCAAACGATCACCAGATTTTGTAGGGTTGTATGAAGAGCCTAATTTACGAGACACCTGTAGATACTGAGGAAGATCTGATGGCACGAGTTCTGGCCGCTGCACAAGAGAATGAAGAGACACCAGGTGAGAAAGAGAGAGTGTACCAGAACATGCTTCGGAGGTCGCCACATCGAGCCGCTGTTGTAATGCATCAGTACGTTGCGGCTGGTGGCGTAGTTGCTGGTTCTTGTTGTTGTGAACTAATGTAAACCATAAGATGTAAATTGTAATGAAAATACGCAAGTAATAACGGAATGATTCAGTATTCTTTTCAAACTGAGTGCAACAACTGTACTGGGTCACGCCTAATTACATTCCTCAAGTGGGTGAGATTATCATCTGAATTGCAACCGTCGTGGAAAGGAAACGATGCGTTTCCGGACATGAGTTCCTATTGAAACTGTTATGTACTCACTACACTCTACAAGTCCTAGAAGGTTGTAAAGGAAATTTCCGACCACCCTGTATTTATACCATGACCTAGCATATAACAAGTATCTGGTTTATTAGCGTGTTCTAATTATCCTTCATACATCAGGCGATAATAGATACTTTAACTTATCTATCGGAACCTGTGTGCTGCAGAATAATCGTGTTAATTATTAAGAAACAGAATTTGCCATTCTGCAAAGTTCTAGAATGTATTTGTTAGCCATTGTTGTAATGTGCATAATTAACTGTAAATAAACATATATTTCAATGAATCTAATTTTTCATTTTTAAACCTATTAAAACATTTATTTCCGATTGGCTGGAACAGTCTATTTTATCAGATCTGTGATAACTGTATAAAAATACAATAATTACGAGTATATCATTAGTAATCAATGCAACCATAGATGTAATTAAATTTCTGATGAGATATTAGCATCTATAATGTCATAACTTATTAAATTGCTCAATAATTACATTGTGCCGGCCGCGGTGGCCGAGGGGACTGCGGCGCGCCAGTCACGGTCTGCACGGCCACTACGGTCGGGGGTTCGAATCCCCCCTCGGGCATGGATATTTGTGCCGTCCATAGTGTTAGCTAGTTCGTAAGTAGTTTGTAAGTTTAGGGACTGATGACTCCGTAGTTAAGTCCCATAAGCTATACAAACATTTGAAAAAAGAAAAAAAAATTACATTGTACGAAATTTACTCGAACTGTTCAGGAACTTCTAATTGTATAAAATTAATGACTATGTGTCAATAATGAGATGTAGAAAAGGTATAAATAGAGCCGCATCCCGCAAATGCAGTCAGTAACAGTATCAGCCTTAGTCTAGAGTCTTATTCTTGTCTTATTCTTTCATAGTCGAATTATTTTGTGTCAGGCAGTTCAGGAAATAAATGAAATGTTACTTCATTTGAGTGTTATTTGTTACAGCCGCCAAACATAAATTACTATCTTTAATACTTATTATTGCCAGAAAATATCAGCAATTGAAGTGTCCCACAAACCAAAAGTAATGTGACATTTTGATGTAGAGTACGCCTTCTCGATCAGTCCACGTAGTACTGCAAGAGTTTTGGGTTGATGAGTCTCTCTTGTCAGTTCAGACGCATCATATCCCAAACGTGCTCGACTGAAGGGAACTTCTCCCTCCACCTGCACGCGCAGACGTCGCCGCTCAGCCATCACTCGGAGCGGACGAACTAAAAGAACGAACTAGTTCGCGGCAGGTCCGTGAACTAAAGTGAGCGCTCCCGATCGCGAACTATTATGCGCAAGTCTACCTCGTAGTATCGAGTTGCGCATTACATAGCATGGCTGTTGATTTGGCATCGCAGGTAGCAAGCAACTGGTCGGTGCCTACTGACGCCGGACCGAGAACTGCAGCAAGCCGTGTAGCGCCAGAGCACACCTCGAGGCCGGTGGTGGCCCAGACGGCGGCGCCCCCCACCAGACAGTGGCCGCTGGCACTTCCAGCTGGCCGGCTCCACACAATTGGATAATGGCCGGCTTCCCCGCCGCACACTCCACGGCCGTTCGATTCCGGCCGCGGAACTGTCGCGTCCCAGCCGCAGGTACCACCGACGACCTGCCGGCGCGCGGAACAACTCGTTTCTCGAATGAAGGAACGGCGATTAAAACGTCCCGTCGACATCGTGGCCATTAAAGACGAAGCTCCTGCTAGGATTGTTTAGAGATGGATGGGGAAGTAATAATCATTTTGTGGGCGTTTCAGATCTCCTTACTTCCGCTCTTGATGAGATACACCAGAGAAGAATTCAGCGTTATACAAGACAATATGGTAATGCCTGGAAGATCTAAAAGTGCCTAATTACCTCATTGACAGAGTAAAGATTAGATTAATACTTGTTCAAAAAAATGTTCAAATGTCTGTATGGCTTATGGGACTTAACTACGGGGTCATCAGTCCCTAAACTTACAAACTACTTATGAACAAACTAATACTAAGGACGGCACAAATATCCATGCCCGAGGGGGTATTCGAACCCCCGACCGTAGCGGCCGTGCAGACCGTGACTGGAGCGCCTCAGTCCCCTTGGTCACCGCGGCCGGCTAATACTTGTTCCATAGATCATATATACATTTCGTAATGAGGTGGGACGTGTCAGTCTAGTAAATGTTGTCTACACTTCACAATCAATATTTTAAGGATTTTTATTATTAAATTTTTTGTTGTTTTTTATTTTTATTTTTGTACTTTTTTAAGTTTCATCTAAGAATTCATCTACATTGTAGAAGGAGTTACCATTTAGAAATTCCTTTAATTTCTTTTTAAATACTAGTTGGCTATCTGTCAGACTTTTGATGCTACTTGGTAAGTGACCAAAGAATTTTCTGGCAGCATAATTCACACCTTTCTGAGGCAAAGTTACATTTAACCTTGAATGGTGAATATCATCCTTTCTCCTAGTGTTGTAGCTATGCACACTGCTATTACTTTTGTATTGGGTCAGATTGTTAATAACAATTTTCATGAGTGAATATATGTATTGTGAAGCTACAGTTAAGATCTCTAGATCCCTAAATAAATGTCTGCAGGATGCTCTGTCATTCTGATTCAAATGTTCAAATGTTTGTAAATCTATCAGACCGAACTGCGTGGTCATCAGTCCATAGCTTACAAACTACTTAAACCTAGGTAAACTAACCTAAGGACAACACATACACCTATGCCCCAGGGAGCACTCGAACCTCCACGGCAAGCAACCGCGCGCTCCGCAAGACGCTTTCTTTCTGATTACACGCTTTTATGCAATGAACACTTTTTTACTCAGTGTTGAATTACCCCATAATATGATTCCATATGAAAGCAATGAATGAAAATAGGCGTAGTAAGCTAATTTACTGTAAAACTTGCAATAGTAGTGTCCAAATAGGAAATGGTCGCTCTGAATGGTTTGAAACGAAGAGGGGACTCCAGCAGGGAAGTGCTCTATCACCACTCTTGTTTATTATTGGAATGGATAGAATGCTAAAATCTATTAATGAAACTGCAAATGAGTCGAGATCACTGGTATTTTACAGATGATGTTGTGGGGACAAACAGGGAAAGAAGTGCAGAAGAGCCTGACGGTCTGGAACAATAAATTTAAAGAATTTAACCTGAAAATCAGCAAGACCAAAACGGTTGAGATGACCATAAACAGAGAGGGAACACGTTAAAACATCTACTTGGAGGGAACAAAAATTAAATCACTTTCCCACTTTTAGTACCTTGGAAGTATTTTCTCCAAAGACAACACCATCCGGCAAAAAATCCTCAACAGAACACAAAAAGCATCAAATTTCTATAGTCAAGTTCGGAATCTACTCTGGGACAAAAAAGTACCCCAGGCAGCAAAATTAACTTTGTATAACACTTACTTTACTCCAATCGTTATATATGGCAAGGGAACTTGTACATTGTTAAAAAAAAAAGGATTACAGTAGAATCTAAGCAACGGAAATGAGGTTTATCAGGACTATGAATCAAAGTACCAGAAGAGACAAGATCAGAAATGAGGTACACAGAGAAACAGCTGGTATCAGGGTCCCTATTGCCGGGGAAACGAAGATTGCAGTGGTATGGTCATGTAATGAGAAATGATAGTAAAAGAACAGCTAAAAAATTCTTCAGAATGGAAGTGGCAGGAAGAAAACCAAGAGGAAGGCCAAGGAGACGATGGATAGAGGCAGTAAAATCATACGTGAAGAAGAATGGTTTTAACTGGGATGATGTCCAAGACCAAATGTTATATCAAGATCGGATGAGATGGAGAGCACTTCTTAGCCACACCCGGGAAACTGGAGATGGAAAATGATGATGATGACAAGACACCTCTTGTATTTTCACCATCCATAAATGTTTCGGCACTTATTCTTCCTCTAAATCTAAATACTCTGCAAATCACAATCACACTCCGCTGCAGAGTGAATGTTTTATTCTAGAAACATCCTTAGGCTGTGGCTAAGCCATGTCTCCACCATATCCTTTCTTCCAGGAGTGCTAGTCTTGCAAGGATCGCAGGAGAACTGTTAAGTTTGGAAGAGCCAAGGAACTGGCAGAAGTAAAGTTGTGAGAACGGACCGTGAGTCGTGTCGGGATAGCTCAGTGGAGACACCGCTCACCCGCGAAAGGCAGAGGTCCTAGTTTCGAGTCCCGGTTCCGCAACACAATTTTAATCTGACAGTAACTTTCTTAGTTTAAGTAGTTTGTAAGCTAGGGACTAATATCCAAGCAATTAAGTCTCGTAGATTTACAAACATTTGAATCCCATTAATGAAGCAACTGCATGGAAAAAAATTGTTGTTTCGGTCTTCAAATGTTCAAATGTTTCTAGAGCTTATGAGACTTAACTACGGGGTCATCAGTCCCTAAACTTACAAACTACTTATGAACTAGCTTATACCAAGGACGGCACAAATATCCATGCCCGGTGGGGGATTTGAACCCCTGACCGTAGTGATCGTGCAGACCGTGACTGGAGCGCCGCAGAACGCTCGGCCACCGCTGCCGGCTTTGGGCTTGAGTCTGCAGACTGGTTTGATTCAGCTCTCCACGCTACCCTGCCCTGTACAAGTCTCTTCATCTGGGAATAAGTTCGGCAACCTACATCCTTTTGTATCTGCTTACTGTATTCGTCCCTCGGTCTCCCTCTACGATTTTTACCTCACACACTTACTTCTAATGCTAAGTTGACAATTACATGATGTCTCAGAATGTGACCTACCAATCCCTTCTCTTAGTCAGAATATGCCAGAAACTCCTTTTCTCCCCAATTCGGTTAAGCACATCCTCATTAGTTGAAATGAAATGTTTGTAAATCTATCGGACCAAACTGCGTGATCATCAATCCGTAGCTTACAAACTACTTAAACAGCCTGCCTCGGCGGAGTGCCGAGCGCATTGAGGCGCTATACTCCGATGCGCGAGGCCGTTGCCCGTCGGGGTTTCGAATCCTCCGTCATGCATGTATGTTTGTGTTTCCTGTAATATAAGTTAGTTTGTAAGTAATTTGTAAGTTCAGGGACTGAATCTCCCATAAGATAACAAACATTTGAACGCTGCTGCCAAAACCACACATCGCAAACGAATAGTGTTTGTATGTGGTAGTAGATATCAGTCTCCCATTGTGCACTGTGGTGGTTGAGGGTTGATAACGATAATGGAGTGGAAGATATGGGAGTTGAAAGTTACCGACTTATATAAAATTCTTCAGCAAAAACTACACAATGGAGACGAACGATCTCTCTGTGTTGTTGTAGTACAATGTCTCCCGTTGTACACCATAGCAGTTCCGCGTCGATAGCTATAAGAGGGTGGAAGATATAGTGGTGGAAAGTCTTCAGCTTATAGAAAATTCGGACTGAAGACAAGCGATGACTTTTAACACTATAATATGAAAGATGTTACATACAGCGAAACGCGATGCACATTCCCCAGTTGTTTTTCTGCAACAAGCGTAAGAATAAATAAAAATAAGTGCTATTCTAAGTAATACAAAAATGCTGCTTTATTTTGTAGATGTTAAAAACTGTTTATTAATATAGCAATAGGTGAATTTCGGCATTGTGGCCATCATCGGACTGTCGGCGGACAAATATTTAAGGTTAAAATGAGTAAAATAAAGATACTTAGAATTTTGATACATTTTTCGTGACATATTATTCCAGACTTACGTCCATATGGTATCGTGGAGGTATAATTTATTATAAAAACTGCATATAATTGCTATATATATAAATACTGCAATTATATGCAACATAATAATTTATTATAATAATTGCATGTAATTGCTGTATAAATGCTTTTTATATATATTATCAGGTATTAATTCATTACTGCTATAACAGTTTGATATATCCTCCAGCGATGCTCTATGGTTACAGTTTGTTTATTACTGCATATAGTGGGATCTTTGGTAGGGTGATGTGATCTTTATTATGTTATGATATTGCGATGTATATCTTTGTTTTAACTGGATTCTAAAATTTTAATAAAGTTGTCTAGAAAATGTTTGTGTTTTAGTTCGGTTTGTTCATTTATCTATACAACTTTTTTTAAATTTTCGAATCGAGTTAAAACAAAGATATACATCGCAATACCATAACATCATAAAGATCACACAACCCTACCAAAGATCCCACTATATGCATTTATAAACAAACTGTAAACATAGAGCATCGCTGGAGGATATGTCAAACTGACAGAATAGCAGTAATGAATTAATACCTGATAAAATAATACATATACACCATCTAAAAAGCATTTATACTGCAATTATATGCGATTATTATAATAAATTATACCTTCACGAAGCCATATGGACGTAAGTCTGGAATAATATGTCACAAAAAATGTATCAAATTGTAAGTATATTTATTTTACCAATTTTAACCTTAAATATTTGTCCGCAGATAGCCTGATGATGGCCACAGTGCCGAAATAGGCCTGTTGCTATATTAATAAATAGTATTTAACATCTAATAAGCAAAGCAGCAATTTGGTATTATTTACATTAACAATATGTCCTTCAAAGACATACACAATGCTGCAGGCTCAAATGAAATGGAAATAAAAATGAGTGCATATTGCAGTTTGAAAAGTAAAACTACCAAGAAAGATGCCAAAGCGTAAGAAAGAAATTTCACCACGTGATCCTACACTTGGTCCAAGATAATAATAATGGTTCTGTAACTTATCCACGAAGATGAGCCTGCAATAGCTCGAAAGCTCGTTATAGAAAATAAAATAAATAAATAAATAAATAAAATCATCATCATCTTCATCATTAGAGATTGATTATGCCTTTTAGCGCTCAGTCTGGAGCGTAGTACCTCCAATAAAAATCCTCCATGATCCCCTAATCAATGCTAACATTGATGCCTCATCTGTAGTTATGCCTTTTACTTCAAAATCATTCTGCACCGAGTCTAAGTACTTTCTTCTTGGTCTACCTCGACTCCTCTTACCCTCCGCTGCCGATCTCATGAGTATCTTAGGTAACATTGCTTCTCCCATGCGTGTAACATGACTCCACCATCTCAGTCTGTTTGCTGTAACTGCTTCATCTTTGGTGTTCATTCCCAGTTTTTCTTTGATCTCCTCATTAGGGACACCCTCCTGCCATTGTTCCCATCTATTAGTACCTGCAAAAATTTTTTTTAAAAAATCCATGATAGCAACTGGTTGCATCTTTTAACCGTAATAAATGGCTAGTTTCGGCTACATGCTGCACTTGGCATGCAACACGGATATTTTGTAATTCTGCTCGGTTGCCGAGTCCTCTCGTCGCGCTGGTTGAGTGTCCGCTTGCGGTGCTTCACGACTCGGGCCCGCTGGCGCTGTCAGCGCATTCCTCCCCCCCCCCCCCCCCCACCCCTCCTGATATAAGAGCCGGCGCATGCGCTTCCCCGGCTTGGCGCATGCGCCGTAAATTCCAGCGCAGCGCCGCTGGGCGATAAGTCGCGTCTGGCGCTGGCGGCGGCCGCATCTTTCCGGACCCCATAAACGCCGTATCAGCCCACCGCTCACCACATAACCCGCTCCTTATGCGCGTGTACGGACGCGGCACTGTGGCTGGAAAGCGTAAGAGCGGGCCAATCGACGTCAGCCGAGTCCGATAGTGTTCAGATAGTGCTTTCCTTATGCCCGGTCTCCGTAATACCGCTTGTCGCTCTCCGAGCTACTAGAAAGTAAACCTCTTGGTACGTACGCTTGTAGATAACGAGTGGTATGCAACGCGCTCTCACTTTGTTCACACGAAACAGGGGCGTATTTTTGAGGTTTGGAGGAGGGGAGGGTGGGGGGGGGGCGCTAGGGTGTCTGGACCCCTCCCGAAACAATGCGTTTAATAAAGAAAAGACATATTTTTATAATTTAATGTCAACAATGAAAAAGCAGTTTCTTCCTTTATTGCTTTTGGCGCCCCTGTGGGGCAGGCTGGCAGCGGTCTCGGCGCCGCGCTTAAGCCGAAGGAATGTACAATAAATAAATAAATAAAATGTTGAAATGTTTGTAGAGCTGAAGGAACTTAACTACGAGGTCATCAGTCCCTAAACTTACAAACTACTTATGAACTAGCTAACACTAAATATCCATGCCTGAGGGGAGATTCGAACCCCGACAGTAGTAGCCGTGCAGACTGTGACTGGCGCGCTGCAGGCCGCTCGGCCACTGCGGCCGGCGAATGTACAAAAAGCGAGGAGAAACAAAAAATATATACATAGTGATAAAAAGGGAGATTATAAACATGCAAAGGAGACATGGGCAATGGTGCCACGGTCGCTATAAACACTAACGTTAAAAACTAACACCGAAACGGTGACGAAAAGGGAGACACTGAGTAACATAACATAACCAACACTGGTTCTGCCGTGCAACGCTTAAAAACACCGAAGTTACTATATCACCGTAATGTAAAGCAGTCAACAATCCGAAGATTGGTTTGAACACGACAGTGCTTTACTTGGCATGGTCCTGTTTGGTGGTGTTCTGCCGGTGCCTTCCTCCGACCTTCGAACTGACTTACCCGGCCAGTTATAGGGGGACCTACAGTTTAACGCGGGTTCCAAACCACGGTGCTACTCGGTATTTTTCACATCAGCAACACTGCCAGAGGTGAAAGACGTGGAAAGTGACAGATGAAAATCTCAGGATCTGACGGGGATCGAACCCGGGACCTTTGGATTTGTAGTCTGACACTCTATCACTGTTCTACGGTGTCGCACTATACGCTGATAAAATCGGGCGCAAAAACCCCGCAGTGGATAGAGAAAGGAGAGGAGGCGTCGAAGGGTGGGAAAAGGAGAGGGAGGCGGGAAAGAGCGGATGAACTCCAAGAAAAGAGGTGGGAGGGAGAGACCAAGCGAGGAAGGGATGAAGAGGAGTTGGGTGAAAGAGGGTGCATCACATACGGGCACGGGGTGGGACTAGGGCTGGTAGGAAGGAAAGGATGTGAAGAGTGTGCAGATATAGGAAGGGAGGGATGCATTGGTACAGGCGAGACAGAGGAGAAAAGAAACCAGAGGGTGACGGGATTCTATTATTCGGGAGAGGTATAGGATGCGTTAAGTTCCAGGAACTTCAGAAGGTGCGGGGAAGGAATAACATCGTAAAGAATCCGCGTGAGGGGAGGGAGGTGGATGCGGTAAGCGAGGCGGGGATCTGGAAGGATTTGTAATACGCAAGTCGGCAAGAAAGCTTGAACTCGGTAAAGTAAAAGGGGCTTCAACACAAATTATCCAAGTGACAAAAAATATCAAGGGGTGGTAACTTAAAATTACTAACTTATTTTTACATTAACCTGTCTCCTCCAAGAAAAAAAAAGTGCTGTATTCGCTACTAACAAGCTGCTGAGTAAGGCTCGCGGCAGTTCAAATTAGGTTTTCTACACAACGCCTACACACAGTAGATAGGTGCGAGGAAGAAGGACTGGTTAGGTGGCGCTGCAGATACTGCGTTCTGTAAGAGCCGAATTTATTAGGGCCGGTTTGTCAATGCCTCGTTGAGTTCCACTTAAGATTTTAACTTCTCGTTAGCAGAGAAATGCGCTTGTCGATGTTTCGTTATGAGTTAACCTGACGTTAAAGGGCCTCAAACTGGCCGTTAAGTTAACGAGTAAAATACTGCTCGTTACACGGCTAACGACCAGTGAAGTGAGAGTCTGTATGAAAATGGCAGGATTCCAAAATCGCTAATATATCGCAATATAGCCTATTCACATAGCCTATTCACATTTATCGAACAAAATAACAGAAGCCCTACATTTATGAAAAACTAGTGTGGAAAGCAGCTTTATTGGAAAATTGTATCGCCATAGAAGCAGTTCAGAGGTGAGCAGCTAGGTTTGCTGCTGGCAGGTTCGACCAATGCGCGAGTGTCACGAAAATGCTCCGGGAACTCAAATGGGGATCGCTGGAGGAAAGACAATGTTCTTTTCTAGAAATTCTGTTCAGGAAATTTAGAGGACCGGAATTTAAAGCTGAGTGTAGACGATCTTCCTGCCGCCTACTTACATTTCGCGTAATGATCACAAAGACGAGATAAGAGAAATTAGGGCTCGTAGGGAGGCATATCGACATTCTTTTTAAGGAGTGGAATAGGAAAGGATTGCGGAGTATTTATGTAGATGTAGGTAGGTAGTGATACAAACTGAGAAGTAGCTCATTAAATGCTATTTAATTTTACATTGTTGAAGACGAGGCGCTACCTCTCCTTATAAATACTCTTTTCTAATAATTATAATTGAATTTTAATGTAGATAAATAACTAAAGCTTTTATTACCACTGTAAGGAAACATTTTGGGTAAGGGTTTCACAATAAGTTCCGTTTGACTACATAAAACAAACGTTTGCAGATACAGAGAAAATATTCATTGTACAAAAATCTACAACTACTAAACTACTTTTCTACATAGCTTCCGGAATTTTGTAGGCACTTTTCATAGCGTCGTATGCCTTCTTCATCGACGGTTGCTGCTTGTCTATTCAACCATGTGTTAACATGTTCTTGCAGCTCGTCATCATCGTTGAATTGTTGATCACCAAGGACAGATTGTAGGTGTAAGAAGAGATGAAATTCGCTAGGAGCGAGGTCCGAGCTACACGGGGGATGATCAAACACGTCCCAGTGAAATTCCCGTAAGAGTTGTTTGGTCACATTTGCCGTGTGAGGTCAGGCATTGTGGAAAAAACACCACCTTTTGACAGTAATCCTCGTCGCGGCGCAATTTCTTAATGGTCTCGCAGTAACCATGTGCATTGATTGTTTGAGATCGTCGTAAGATATCAATCCGCAAAATGCCTCTTCTGTCCCAAAAACGGTGCACGTGACTTTTCGAGGTGTCAGTATTTGCTTAGATTTAACGCAGTGGAGTAGCGAAGCGGTCTAAGGCGTCTCGCTGCGGAGCATGCGCTTGCTCGCCGTAGGAGGTTCGAGTCCTCCCTGTGTGTGTGTGTGTGTGTGTGTGTGTGTGTGTGTTGTCATCAGGTTAGTTCACCTTAGTTTAAGTAGTTTGTAAGCTACGGACTGATGACCACGCAGTTTGGTCCAATAGATTTACAAACATTTGATTTGATGAAGTGTGCCTCCATTCCTTTGATTGTCGTTTTGTTTCAGGAGTGTTGTACGATAAGCAAGTTTCATCCCCCGTGACTATTCGAGGGAAAGAAAAGAAAAGAAAAAAAAGAAAGAAAGAAAGGGAAAAAAAAAACTAAAGTGCACTGCCCATCCGTTGTTTCTTGTGTTGTTCAGGAAGAAATTTGGGTACCCAACGTGAGCAATCTATTCGAAATTTCAGTTTTTCAGTAACCATTTCATGAAATAGTGGTCGTGAGACTTGCAGAACTTCCATAGCAACGGCACTAAGTGTAAACTTGGGGTTATGCTTTATCTTGTCTTCAATTGTGTGAACCAGTTCATCAGTAACCACAGACGGGAGTCCACTTCGTTCTTCATTGTGCACTTGGTCACGTCCTTCATTGAACAGTCTGACCCATCTTCTAACCATTGAATCACTCATAGCATTTTGTCCGTAAATCTAGCAGATTTGCCGATGAATTTCCTTTGGTTTAACTTTCTTTGTATTTAGAAAACGGATCAAAGATCAGTTTTCACACGCGTTGGCATTTTAAATTTTGGTTGACGTTACAAAGAAGCACTACAAAGCACACGTCGACAGCAGCGATCTGAAAAAGGTGTACATGTCTTCTCGTTGATTCATAGTAACTCCCGCGCATGCTCGGAACTGCGATCGTAGCGCTGCCGCGGATAGAATATAAACGAAATTTACTTTGTGGACGACCCTCGGTTGTTTTTTTTTTTTTATTTTTTTTTTTTTTTTTTTTTTTTTTTTTTTACGTATTGTCTCTATTTCTAAATTTATTATTTTACATAGAAGCCACTTGTTGATTATTATCATTAGTGAAAATAAAATAAATAATATTTTGACATCTTATACAAATTATGAAGGACGATTGTTTACACGAACAACCTTGTTTTAAAAAATCTGATGGGTAACATACTTCAGTTACATTTATAAAAAGTTACTTTCATCAAGAATACCGGATTAATTGTTTAAAAATTGGCGATGACAGCTCATGATGCACTACTGACTGTATAACAATACGATTTTCACGGGAAATTATTTCTCTATTATTTCAAATCAGGAAATATAAGTTTTTAATAAGCTTCAGTAGATTTATTATGTGTCTATAAATAAGTTTTAAAGCAATAAAATCCGTTACTCGAACCCGAGTTCGCTACAGGCTGCGCTGACTTAGCGTACAATTCGACAGACGTACGAGGTTCGCGTAAAATTTTAGAGCCCTTTTTTCTCGGAAGCTCCTGGCTAGCGCTCATTTTACATTTTACGGGTTATAACGCGTGAGGTACACTGCCAATCTGCGAAGTCTCATCGCGAATTGCATTTGCCACGTCAAGCTGACGCTGCCCCTGGTCTCACCGGGTTGTAGACTACGCTGAACGCTGCTGCAGTAGAGTGGTGATCTACCTGGCAGGGGCACTAGCGCGAAATGCAACCGACACGAAGCGCAGGTTCCTTACTTAAACCAGAGTCTAACACAAAGAGTCACGAAACACCCGGTAGTTTTCTGCAACCTGGCGACTGCAGCGCTGCCAAGCGGCCGGGTCGTAACAACATACCGAGAAGCGAGAAACCATTGTGGATTACATATGGAGTCGAACGACACGCTTAAAATGCGACTGCATTTCGGAGCTTATTGCGGCGCGACAAATTGTAGTCAGAGGAAAACTAAGAAAATGTACATTTTCTCAAATATGAAAAGCTCTTACAATGTAGGATAAAATAAAGTTTGTTAAATTTTAAGGGTGTATGGTATCAGTAACAGAGAGAGAGAGGTAACTAACCGAGTACTTTTCTTGAATGCTATTTTTGATGTAAAATGAAAAGTAACTAACTGTACTTTAACGTGTACAGACAAACTGAGAATTTAGCAGGAAAAGATTCTTAAAGATTTATAGTACGTTTACATTCCTGGGGAGTAGGCACGATGAAAACATGACAGGAACGGCACATGCAAGCCACTTGAGCAAGAATAAAGTGAACAGGGCTTTTATAAGACGTAACACTTAGTCTCTAAGAATGTAAAAATCTTGTCTAGTACCAGTATCAAATGTATTAAGATGTTCAAAATCTGCAGAAAAAATACATGTGGAACGTGTAACTACGTACCAGTACATTATATAACTATAAATCGGTTGCTTTTGAACTTAAACACACCAGGTTACAATTCGCTTCTTGTCTTAAATCGTTTTTGGATGTTATGATTACTACCGTGCTAGTGTGAGCCGTTTGTATTACAATGCACTGGCATGTTATTATTACAAACTGACATCAAGAGGAAACGGGATTTTCGTTTAATAATGTTGTCGTATTTGAGTCACGAAATACAGTACCACGTTTAAGGCCTAGGAAATACATAAAGAACAGCAATAATAAATAATAAATTCTTCGTTTCGGTAGTGCCATTTTCTGCTACTGAGCTTGCTACCCAGCCGCTTGGAGCGCTAGTATCGCTTCAGCTGTCCAATGGTTGCATTTTTTTCCCTACTGAGTTTCGCGACTGTCTGTTTTAGACTGTGCTTAAACACTAGGAGGACCAGCATTAGCAAACTACCTGGAAGGACCGATACCGGTCATTTTCACCGGTGACGTTTTTCTTTATTGATTCAGTTTCACTTTATGAATTAATTTAATTTTTTTTAATGTGGCTAGGATATTATGCTTACCCTATCATTGTGACATGCGTGCGCACGGTTGCTCGCCGTGGAGGTTCGAGTCCTCCCTGGGGCATGGGTGTGTGTGTTGTCCTTAGGTTAGTTTACCTAGGTTTAAGTAGTTTGTAAGCTACGGACTGATGACCTCGCAGTTTAGTCCGATAGATTTACAAACATTTGAACATTTTTTTGTGACATGCGTAGAATTTTGTATAGAAGTTTTATTTAATTTAAAAATGGATCGAGGTAAAGAATACACCGTATAAACATTTATTTGAAGTTGAATTTACAAATGCAAATAGTCTCTTCACTATCGATTACTGGATGCGACTCTTTTCGTTTTATTTCTCAGCTGTGAAATGAATTTGTGGTGCCACGGGTATAGAACCATTAAGCGTTGTGTTATCTGAATGTTTTTGTGCAGGTTCTGAATTTTCATTTTCCGAATTTGACGATTCGCCTTCTTGTGTACCGGTTTGTATTCTGTATCATCATTAGCATCCAACTCATTACACTCAAAAATATCTTCTTCTGAATCTTCTTCTGCTAAACTATTCAAAAATTACAGTAATTCTTCATCTGAACGAAAATACTGACGCCGCATAATAATGAGAAGAGCTAAACCTTTGCAGAACAGAACATGGGAGTATAGTATAACCACTCACTTACGAAATAAAGTAAAAAGTAATATAATAATGTTTGTAGAACTTACGGGACTTAATTACGGGGTCATCAGTCCCTAAGCTTACAAACTACTTATGAACTAGCTAAGACTAAGGACGGCACAAATATCCATGCCCGATGGGGGATTCGAACCCCCTACCGTAGTGGCCGTGCAGACCGTGACTGGAGAGCCTCAGTCCCCTCGGCCACCGCGGCCGGCAAAGTAAAAAGGAAAGTAGGAGAAGGAACAAGATCACAACAATAAAATAACGTACCGGTACCCTAAGTGGATGAGAAAAGCAATTGTTGCGCCTTTAGGGACATGGAACGTAAAAAGTATCTCACCGGTCAAAATGACTGGCTGTGGTCCTTTAAGGTAAATAAAATGCGGAAAAAATATAACTAATTCAATTGTCGTAGTAGATATTCGTATTTTACGGAAATCGTAGACCACCGAAATACATCAAAAGTAATTAGATATAAGCTTGCTAAAATAAAACGTACGCGATTTATTAGATGTTAAACAACACTCACCGGTCAAATTGACAGGTGCGGTCCTTCTAGTGTTAAACAATTTCCTCCAGTCACTGTCCTAGCTAATTATAGCTCTTCACTATGCAAGTCTCTATTGTGTGATCATTTGAAACCCACCTATAAGGGAGACATACAGCAGAATGTGACTCTCTGCAATGAAAATGGCTGTCATTTCCACTCACAATGGGCACAGTTAAGTGGGGGGTTCCTCAGGGTTCTGTCTGTCTATCATAAGAGTCACGAAACTCGCGGTGAATTTCTACAACTTTGCGACTGCAGCGCTGCCAAGCGGCTGAGTCGTGTAAATATACCGCGAAACCACTGAGAAGTGAATGTGTATTTGGATTGAAGCAGCACAATAAAAATAACTTCGTATTTACGAGATTTTGTAACGTTACAAATTGTAGCAACTATCAGAAATGTAATTAGGAAATCTGTCATTTTCAAAGGATGCTCAGAAGTAAGAGAATAATGTTACAAATAAAAAGTGTTCGCTTACGGTGATTTGTTATACTTTTATGCATAGAACTAAATATTTAACAATTCACACAGGTCCAAACTTCTGCTCTTAATCAGAATCACAAATACGTGACCTCTTATTTCATAATATTGGTGTTGTATAAAAGTAACGTGTGAATGCTTCCAATAGCAGTTAACTATTTCAGTAGAGCCTGCTTAGTTTCACACTTCAGTTTCACAAAAATTATAAGCCTCTTTACGACGTATTTTCGCGGTTACCTACTATTTTGATAAAGTGAATGCGTAGCTACAAATAAATATGTCCATATATAAACTGTTAATATTAGCACGTCATATTCTTGAAGATATTGTTTGATACCTGCCAAGTAGCTAAAAAATTATGATACATACACGAAATGCACAGAAGCAAGAACAAGGTGAAAAGTGAGTTTAAAGGTGGTGTAGAGTATAGTTTCCTGCAACCTAAAAATCGTGTAGTTTAAAAAATATTATAATTTTCGAAATCTGCTAAAACAAAACTCATGCAACATATCAGTACGTACCGAGCACGCGAACATAGTCATAATCAGTTACTTTTATACTTGAGCTCATCAGGTTGCGATTTATTTCAGCGTTCAGAAACTTTTTGGACGATATAATTACGTCTCACGTATTGTGAACTCTACGAATTACATTGCATTGGCAGTTAGTTATTATAGCCTGCCATTAACAGAAGCAGTGATATTACTTTAATGATGTTTTCATACTTGCATTAGAAAGTTCACAGCAACGTTTAGTGACTGGGAAATATGAACGCAACAGCACTAAAAACGGCAACTTCTCAATTTGTATCGTGCCATTCCACTGTTATTCCCTAATGGCCGCTTGGAGCGCTAGTATCGCTTCAGCTGCAATTTTTTTCGTAGAGAGCTTTGCGACTGTCTGTGATAGCCTGTGGTTCTGTTGTGAGACCACTGTTGTTTCTCATTTATATAAATTATATGCCTTCAATTATAATAGAGAGTTCTAATATATTTTTGTTGACTGCACTCCGCCTCTCAGTTCTAATAGCTCGTGAGTAGCTGCTGCGGGTCCCAAACACATGAGCAATACTCACGAAGTGGCCCTACAAGCGTTTTATACGCGGTCTCCGTTACAGATGAAGTACATCTTCCCAAAATGCTCGCAATAAACCGAAGTCGGCTGTCCGCCTTACTCACAACTGTCCTTACATGTCCTCTGCAATCTTACGCCTAGACAATTTGAACGACGCGACTGCATCAAGAAGCTCACAACTAACATTATGGGATTTTTTTCCCACTCATTTGCATCACCGTACATTTTTCTACATTTAGACCTAGCTGCCATTCTTTACAACAACTAGAAATATTTTCTAACTCATCCTGTATACTATTACTGTCAATTTATGACGTCATCCTCGCATACACCACAGCATCATCAGCAAACAGCCGCAAATTACAAGTTACTCTGTCCATCAGATCATTTATATAGACCGAAAATAATAGCGTTCATATCACACACCCCTGAGGCACGCCTGACGATACATTCGTCTCTGATGAACACCGGCCGTCGAGAACAACTTACTGCGGTCTATTACTTAGGAAGTCTTTCAGCCAGTCACAAATCTGTGAACCTATTCCATAAGCTGGTATCTTCGATAGCATTCGTAACTACCTACTGGCCAATTGGAGCGCTATTATCGCTTCACCTGCGCCTTTTTCGCTATAGATTTTCGCGACTGTCTGCGTTGGACTGTACTACAGTTGAGCTTCGTGTTTCTACATCTACGTCTACATGGCATACACTGCACATCACATTTAAGTGCCTGGCAGAGGGTTCATCGAACCACCTTTACCTCCCATTTCATTCTCGAATAGCGCGTGGGAAGAAAGAACACCTGAATCTCACCGTTTGAGCTCTGATTTTATTCGGATGATCTTTTCTACCTATGTAAGTGGGAGTGAACAATATATTTTCGCATTCTGAGGAGAATGCCACAGCGATAAACGCCGTTGTTGTAATGATTCCCATCTCAGGTCCTGTATAATTTCTGTGACGCTCTCTCCCCTGTATCGTGACAATACAAGACGAGCTGTCCTTGTTTTGACCCTTTGCATGTCTTCCGTCAAAACGACCTGCTAAGGATCCCACACTGGGCAGCAATACTCCAAAAAAGGACGGACAAGCGTAGTGTATGCAGTTTCTTTATTACTTCTGTTGCATCTTTTAAGTGTCCTGCCAATAAAAAGCATTGTCTGGTTCGCCTTTCCCATAACATTATCTATGTGTTCTTTTCAGTTTAAGTCTGAAGTAATAGTAATTCCTTGGTATTTAGTGGAGTTTACGGCCTTCACTTTCGATTGATTTATCTTGTAAACAAAGTTTAGCGGATTTATATTTCGTACTCATGTGGACAAATTCACGCTCCTCATTATTTAGAGTCAATTGCCAATTTTTACACCATAGTGATACCTTATTTAGATCGTTCTGCAGTTGGTTTTGATCTTGAGATTATTTTACTAGACGGTAAATGACGGCGTCAACTGCAAACAACCTAAGAGATCTACTCAGATTTTCCCTCAAATCGTATATGTAGATAAGGAACAGCAGAGGACCAATAACACTACCTTGTGGAACGCCGGATATCACCTCTGTTTTAGTCGATGCCTTACCATCGATTACTACGAACTGTGTCCTCTCTGACAGGAATCCTCTATCCAATCGGAAATTTGGGACGATATACCATAACCACGCAGTTTTATTATACTGAGAGCAGTGCACCTGGCGCAGCCACCGGGAGACGGCAGCGGCACGCAAGCAGCTGGCGCGCATGCGCAGACCGCAGACAATGCTAGCCCTGCGGCGAGAAGAGGGGGCGTGGCCTGCGGACGAGTTTATTTATGCCCCGGCAGGCCACGATTCCGCCGCTCGCCGAAACCCGCATTGTTCGCGGCCTCACTAATTGTCTCTCAACCGGGTAATCTGTTATTTACCCGCCCCATTAGCTGGTTCTAATTTGTATACGCGCTGAGGACCAGTCGTAATTCAATCTCTCGCCATCTTTGCTTATTCTCCTGTATAATGCCGGACGCGAGAATATCTACATAGTTCCCCGGAGCGAAGAAACCAGACGTCGTTACATAATAATTTTTTCTTCTGAGAGGTGGGGTTCAATTCTCAAGGGCGGGAAGTTTATGAGGTCAGTATCGAAATATCTGCAGCTGAACTTCAGAGTTAAAACGTACATGGCACTGTAATCGCCTGCATATAAATCTATATCTATAAATGTGAATGTCTGTTCGGTGTACGTTTATCACGTCTGAACCACAAGACATAAAGAGCTAAAAATTTCTACAGTTGCTAATGTCTACACGGGGAAGACTTTAGGCACGTTTTTATGACGATCGGATAGCTATTTATCTATATATATCTATTAATGTGAATGTCTGTTCGGTGTACGCTTATCACGTCCGAACGACAAGACGCAGAGACTTAAATATTTGTACAGTTACTAATTTATACCTGAGGCAAGTTTTAAGCACAACTTTATAGCGATCTGATAAATATTTAGTTATTTGAAGCATATAACGCGAAATGTGGAACAATAATTACTCTTTGAAAATTATATTTTATCTTTGAAAATGGTTTTATTGGTTGCATTGTTGCTTGAGGGTTGATAATGATAAAAGGGTGGAGTATATTTGGATGGAAAGTTCTCGGTGTATATAAAATTCTATGCGTGTGTGTGTTAATATTTCGTCTGCAGCGAAAACTACAAAACGCAAACGAATGGTGTGTGTGTGTGTAATTGTTGTCCGAAGTCTCCCGTTGTACACCATAGCAGTTCCATGCCGACAGCTATAAGGGGGTGGAATATAAGGTGGTTGTAAGTCGTCAAATTATTTAAAAAAATTCGGACTGAAGGTCAGCGATGACGTTGGCAACTCGATAGCAAGGAGGTTACGTACAGCGAAACGTGATGCCGAAGACCACATCTTTGGTCTATGCGTGCTACAATGTCTTCAGCTCTTTCTCTGTAAGGATAAGCATACGAATAAGGAAATATAAGAATAAATAAATAAAGCAGTAAAACAGAAATTTCTTTTAATACATCTCTTTGACATTTCGCGCATTACATCAACTGATCGATCTGTGATATTATTACAATCATTATTGTTGAATTTCGTGATTGGATTCTTCGAAACGAGTGCATTTTTACGTGTGATTTGATCTACACTACTTACTATTCAATCTCATAGCACACTACTGAAAGATAGCTTATCTATCATAATCAACCAACACGCGAGCGGAGCCGTGGGTTTAAGCTAGTATATATATACAAATACGACTCTGGGAGGTGGGTGCATAGTTTTGGCCCCTCTGCCTCCTCTTCCTACCAACGATGCCGGCCGCGGTGGCCGAGGGGACTGAGGCGCTTCAGTCACGGTCTGCACGGCCACTACGGTCGGGGTTTCGAATCCCCCCTCGGGCATGGATATTTGTGCCGTCCTTAGTCTCAGATAGTTCATAAGTAGTTTGTAAGTTTAGGGACTGATGACCCCGGAGTTAAGTCCCATAAGCCTTACCTTCATTCTAACATTCCTACCAACATTCGCATCGCTGTTGAAGGAGTGTGTAATATGCTGTTCACGAGGAAAGTTCTTCTTTCTGTCGTGTTTTAATCTACCTGGTACGAGATCGTATGTAGGAGGGTCTTCTTAAAAAATATTGTAATGATTTGACTCCAAAATGTTTGTAGAGCTTAACTACGCCGTCATCAGTCCCTAAAGTTACAAACTACTTATGAATTAACTTATACTAAAGACGGCACAAACATCCATGCCCGAGTGGGGATTCGAACCCTCGACGGGCATCGGCCTCGCGCATCGTAGCATAGCACCTCAATGCGCTCGGCTGCTTCGCCGCTGCGTTAGAACTCGAATTCCCATGTTCGTCCGCCCAGTTTCTACGGGTAAACAGTGTCGTAGTTTTAATGGGAAACACACTCCAGTAGGCGATTTCACACTGTTTCTGTTGATATTGCGCGTCCTGTTGGAGCCTGGACGGTGCGTTGCAGCTGAGTTGAATTCATACTCCTGTTTCGATGGGCTGTTAACCGGAGATAACGGTCATCTCTTTCTGATGTTACCCGTGGACGATCTTGGCCTAACCTTCTTTTAACGGTTCCTGTTGTTTGAAATCGTGTCCAGGTCATCGAAATTACACTTGGGACATTCCAATTGCTGCAGCCACCTACCTCTTTCTGTATTTCACTTCGAACCTCGTTGTGAGGCTCCTTGCCATTGCTTCGGGTAATTCGCGTTGTTATTGCGTTGTACGATCTGTTCACTACACTATATGAACCCAGCTGCTTATGTAATTCGTTTGAGTAACACAAGTCAACATCAACCTCCCCCCTACAGCAACCTTCTGTTATTACCACTATTTCGGTTGCTGTAATGTTGTTCTCTCCACTCCGTAGAATCGACAGAAAGACATCGTACCACTTTAGTTCATTCCGCCGATGGAAATTCTTCAGAACGTAGATATCTCAACTGATGCCATACTTATCAACAATAATACATTTCCTTGAGACGATATTTTGTCGTTATACCAAAGGGATTAACATAAGGAGAGGCATTGAATTAAAATTTGTGCTGTGGCCGGCATTCGAACCCTGGACGCCCTACTTACTAAGTAGGCGCTTTAAGACAACTCAGCTAACACAGCGTTGTAACCAAAGCGACTACACGGACTGTCTTAAAGCACGTCTCCCTCCACGCTACATACTTCAATTCTGCCTCATGTTCCCTGTGAAATCAAATTGCCAGGGCTCTCCTATATTGGAATAGCACCCCAGCAAAGAACGCGAATGGGAACAATCTCGCCTTGTTCCTCAGGCCGAGGTGATATAAATATCAACAAATAATACATTTCCTTGAGACCATATTGTCTCGTTATACCAAAAGTATTAAACATACGGAGAGGCATTGAATTAAAATTTGTTCGGTGGTTGGCATTCGAACCCGGGACCTCCTACTTACCAGGTAGGCGCTTTAGACCACTCAGCTGTGTTAGCTGAGTGGTCTGAAGCTCCTACCTACTAAGAAGGAGGTCCCGGGTTGTAATCTCGGCCACAGCACAAATTTTAATTCAATGCCTCTCCTTATGTTTGATACCATACTTGTTTTTGACAAGTGTGGTATACGCTCCACTCTAGGAAGGGAGTTTTATCCTGGAACCAGCAGTACGCTAGGTCTTCGCAACGCAAATTAAACGAAGGGAGGTATTCTCATATTGTCGCTTCTACCTCAGTAAAAATGGATCGTTATGGGACCACTCAGTAAATAAATCCCCTGTATGTAGTCAAGATGTGAAATATTAATAAAAGCTATTGAAAGGGGACTTTTGCTGTGTTTTAATAGAGTTTGTATTCATAAAGCCGCGAGTAAATGGTCACGGAATCCTGGGTCTGAACAGGAAAGAGATTAGACTCATGGTTGGATTGCTGACAGGCCATGGGAATTTCAAAAAACACCTACATACAATGGGAATAATAGAAGAGGATCCTAAATGTAGGATCTGTGATGATGGTGATGAAACTGCATCACATCTAATCTTCCAGTGCATTGCATTGGAGAGCAAAAGGCACAGAACATTTGGGACAACCAGACCCTACACTTTGACTGATTTTTATTTTTATTTTTCCAGGGAAGCCAAAACAGTCTTGGTCCAACCCGCCACTGCCCGCACCGAAACTAAGTTTATTGTGCGGTATCGCTCCCTGTATATCTAGTAAAGCCAACCAATGCCCTTGAACAGTGCAAGTAGTCCCTTTACCAGTTCTTTATTAGACACAATTTCTTCGGGTCTGGTTGTCCCAAATGTTCTGTGCCTTATACTCTCCAATGCAATGCATTCGAAGATTAGATGTGATGCAGTTTCATCACCGTCATCACAGAGCCTACATTTAGGGACCTCTTCTGTTATTCTCATTGTATGTAGGCGTTTTTTGAAATTCCCATGGCCTGTCAGCAATCCAACCATGAGTCTAATCTCTCTCCTGTTCAGACCCAGGATTGCAGAGCTTCTTTTAAAACAATGCTTTGGCATCATTACCTTGCCATGTTTTGGTTGATAGACTTTGGTCCAATATTCTACGTGCTGTCTTCTGAGCCAGTTACGTAGCTCCAATTTGATCATTGCCTTGGTGATTGTCAGGACAGGTTCCGGTCCAATAAATGGAGTCTCTGCCCCCATCCTGGCTAATCTGTCGGCATGTTCGTTGCCACTGATCCCCGAGTGGCCAGGGACCCACAATAGGTTTCTCTATTGCTTTCCCCTAGCTCCGCCAGAACCCTGTGACATTCTGCAACAATTTTAGACCTTGTTGCAGGAGCTGCCAATGATCTCAGGGCTGCCTGGCTGTCTGAACAGATATAGATGCTACACAATAAACTTAGTTTCGGTGTGGGCAGTGGCGGGTTGGACCAAGACTGTTTTGGCGTCCCTGGAAAAATCAAAATCAAAATCAGTCAAAGTTTCCTTTACAAACATTTGAACACTTATCCGTGGCGCGAGTGTTGGCACGCCGCCGCTGGTGCGGGGGCGGCGCGCGGCCAGTGCCCCCCGCCCACGCCGTCCGCAGCCGGCCGTGGTGTCAGCCGCTCGTCACTGACCGCTGACAACTCGTGGGCGGCAGCGGCCGCGACCGCGGCCACAGGTGGCCGAAGCTGCCACTCACCTCACCGTGGTAAGCCCGCCGCGACCTTGAGAGCGCCTAATCCGCCGTCACGCTGAAGGCTCAGCAGCGATGCGGCTTGTACGACGGTACGTGCGCCCCAACGGATCGCAGGTAGGGATGGCGGTTATCGCTGAAACAACCGGTTTTCGGTTATACCGGTTCTTTTCATCACCAGTTTAACCGCACTGTAAAAACTGCTCAAGATAACCGTTTTTTAAATAACCGGTTTTCGGTTTTTTAATGCTTTTTATTTCCAGCTAATTTCGACCGAAACTAAATTGGCAGCCGAAACAGAAACCGTATTCGAATTTTCGGTTCTTCTAGTTTCGGCCGAAAACGAAACTTAGGAAGTTGAGTTAAAAAATAGGTAAATTTACGTTATACGACAAATCACTAGTCTTTCCATATTTTGCAAGATCCCCTCCCAATACTACGCCTTCTTGAGTGGGTGTAAGCCTAGCCAGGAGTCCGTAGAAGATGATATACGAAGCATACAGATTTACTGTCCTAGTATTTCCATCCGGCAGTTGCCAAACACTCCTTAAGTTGGACTTGTGAGCCAGCGCATATGAATAGCTAGTTATATAAGTTACAGTCAGTAAATGAAAGCCGGCCGCGGTGGCCGAGGGGACTAAGGCGCTACAGTCACGGTTTGCACGGCCACTACGGTCGGGGGTTCGAATCCCCCCTCGGGCATGGATATTTGTGCCGTCCTAGTTCGTAAGTAGTTCATAAGTAGTTTGTAAGTTTAGGGACTAATGACCCCGTAGTCCCATAGACTATACACCCATTTGAATTTGAATTTAGTAAATAAACATCAATCAGTGCTGCAGAAGTACAGGGTGATTCCAAAAGAATACCACAACTTTAAAAATGTGTATTTAATGAAAGAAACATAATATAACCTTATGTTTTACATCATTAATAAGAGTATTTAAAAGGTTTTTTTCCGCTCAAAAACAAGTTCAGAGATGTTCAATATGGCCCCCTCCAGACACTCGAGCAATATCAATAACTTTTCCCTTTGCACAAACACCCATTCTCTGTAAACCGTTTATACCAACGTTTAATACACCACCTTTCAGGAGGTTTAACACCATACTTCGTTCGAAATGCACGCTGAACAACTGTCGTCGATTCACTTCTGCCGTACTCAATAACACAAAAACCTTTCTGTTGAGCAGTCGCCATCTTAGCATCAACTGACGCTGACACCTAGTCAACAGCGCCTCAAGCGAACAAATGTACAACTAAATGAAACTTTATAGCTCCCTTAATTCGCCAACAGGTAGTACTTAGCTCTGCCTTTTGTCGTTGCAGAGTTTTAAATTCCTAAAGTTGTGGTATTCTTTTTGAATCGCCCTGTATTTTGAAAAATAAAGTCGCAGTTCCGACTAACAGTATGATTGTTGTCAGTGTAAATTTACGCAAATTGAACTAGAAAAGCTGTATACCACATGCCCAAAAAATGTTCAAATGGGTGTGAGTTCGTATGAGACCTAACTGCTTAGGTCATCGGTCCCAAGACTTACAAACTACTTAATCTAACTTAAACTAACTTACGCTAAGGACAACATACACATCCATGACCGAGGGAGGAGGGAGGATTCGAACCTCCGACTGGAGCAGCCACGCAGTCCGTGACATGGAGCCTCAGACCGCACGGCTACCTCGCGAGGCACCACATGATTAATGTTACCTAAACCCATATTAGTTATTAAAAAAGCCCCTCACTTTCAAGCAATCACATTAACAAAACTTGTTAACATAGTAATATAATACATTTAAAGTTTTAACCAACATGTAGAGGAGCTAACAACACTCTGTTCTTTAATATCCAATAGTAAAAGAAGTCAAGAAAACTCACTTATTAAAATGGCTGCTTTCGGCACATTTAGTCAGTCTTCATCAGATTATTATTTTTAAAAAACACATATTTTGAATCACTGCTACAGGAAGTAGTTGTACCGGTTTTTTTGCCCAGTTCTTGGCAATAACTAAAAAACTGGTTACAACCGACACCAAATAAATACCAAAAAGAAACGGTTATTCAAAATTAAAATACCGGTATCGGTTTTAACCGGTCGGTTTTTCCCATCCCTAATCGCAGGTCGATTGTCAGCGATCGGCTGTTTATCTTTGCTTGGACTCTGGATGGATCTTTGTACGTCGGAGTGGGCACGTGACTTTGACGATAGTTGCAGGAATAAAACGTCCGACGGTTTTACCGTGATATACAACGTATTAAAAGAGTGCAAATTAGCCGTTAAAACTCAAGTTTTCAAATATATTATGATGAGTATTTATTACTATTTATTCAAGAAAGTACATACTTGGCAGTGACTTTCAATTCAATGCATTAACAGTATGAGGGTCGACCTAACGTATAGTTTTCCATAGCATTCCATAACTGACCAACATGGAGGACAGGCTTCAACTGACGTATGTGCTCGGCATAGATAATGCCATCGCCCTTTAATCTAACCTCCTTGGTTCTTGCCGGCCGCGGTGGCCGAGGGGACTGAGGCGCTCCATTCACGGTCTGCACGGCCACTACGGTCGGGGGTTCGAATCCCCCCTCGGGCATGGATATTTGTGCCGTCCTTAGTCTTAGTTAGTTCGTAAGTAGTTTGTAAGTTTAGGGACTGATGACCCCGTAGTTAAGTCCCATAAGCTATACAAACATTTGAAAATTTCTGATCCTGGGTTCTTCCGAACATGTCTGAAAGAATTTGGGAAGGACAGGAAGCGTGTCTACGTAGCCCAGTTGGTTAACGAGACCGCTGACCCGAATCGGAAAATGTTCAAATGTCTGTAAATCTATCGGACCAAACTGCGTGGTCATCAGTCCGTAGCTTACAAAATACACACAGACCCATGCCCCAGGGAGGACTCGAACCTCCACGGCGAGCAACCGCGCGCTCCGCAGCGAGGTGCTTTAGACCGCTCGGCTACTGCGCCGCGGCCAATCGGAAAATCCGGGTTAGATTCCCGGTCCAGCACCAATCTGCAATTTCGCCATTGAATTTATTTCACTGCCCTTAAGCGGTTTAGGTGCCTGAATATATCTAATTTGTAGTTGCTGACTGACAGTTTCTGCCCCTCTGTGGTGTTGGTCGCACCGTTCATTCTAGAGGAGCTGGGGTCCACAGGGCATAAACCGGTCTGAGCGGAGACAGCGCTCCTCTGGCAGAGATCCAGTGCTGCTCGGGGAGAAATACACGCGCGCTCCCGCCTTCCAGACACCACTGTTTACTGTTCAGATGCTCAAGATTAAATTCCATCTATAGTAATGCGCCACATTTCCACGCCGGTTGACTAAACGACGCCATTATTTCCCCGATCTTAGTATCGATTTCAGCTGCCGCGCACACAGCAGTCAAGCGATTTCCCGGACGTACGGCGCCGTAAGTGCTATTCAGAAAGCTAACAACTGTCCCTGCGCGTCCTTCGACGTGAAATGTTTTCCCGGTTTTTACGTTATCTAGATGTAACCTAAATAAAGTTGTTTCCGTACTGCACATACGGCTCAGCAGGTTACTACACCTACATTTTATTCCTTGCTTCTCAAAGTGTACAGGGTGATTCATGAAAATCTAGAAGTACTTTAATACATTATTCTACAAGGAAAACTAAAGAAAAAAGTTCACATTAACATAGATCCGTAAATCTTTATTTACTAAGTTATGGCTAATAAGAGATTTGGTCTGTAATTTAGCAACTTCGCTAGTATCAACTAAAGCACGATTTCCATCTATTTTGTTGTTATTGACCAGGTGAATCTAATAAAACATTTCCTAGACGGGTATCTGCATTAGTTTTCCAGAGATTATACAACTAAATTCCAGATATTATGCAAGTTAATTTGTTTACTACCCATTAACAATCTTTGCAACCCTACAACTTTAAAAAAAATAAATAGAAGAAAAAATGTTCAAATGTTTGTTAAGCTTAAGGGACTTATATGCGGTGTCATCAGTCCCTAAACTTACAAACTATTTATGAAGTAGCTTTACTAAAGCCGACACAAACATGCATGCCCGAGGGGGGGGGGGGGGGGGAACGGCCTCGCGCATCTTAGCATGGCGCTTCAATGCGCTCGGTCGCTCCGCCGTGTTCCTATAACTTCCTTAACATAGAGAAGAATAAATAAACAAAACCTATTGGACCAAACTGCTGTGGTAATCAGTCCCTAGACCTACAAAATAGTTTACACTAAGGACAATGCACACACCCATGTCCCAGGGAGGACTCGAACCTCAGGCGGGTACGGCCGCCCAGTCTGTAGCAGGTCAAGCCTCTAGGCTTAAAAATTACCAAAACTACCGTAAACTGACCTAAGGATAACACACATACCCATGCCCGAGGGAGGAATCGTACCTCTGACGAGGAGCAACCGTCTGCTCCTCAGCAAGGCGCCTTACAGCGCTCGGTCATTCCACTGCCGTTTAACACTGAGCTATGTATATATATACATGTGGCGTCTGTTACGAAAGAACAGACGTCACTTCTGATCCTGCAGTTGTTATTCTTTAATATTCACAGAAGATATGATATGAACTGCAATTGGGCAAAGCTGGAAATGTGTACTCAGCCGGGATTCGAACCCCGGTTTGTTTATTCCGATTTGACATGAATTCGCGTGTGCTATAGTATTAATAAAAACAGATTACCTGACACATTCAGACAGTTTTGTTCATTTTATTACCACCATTTTCCAAAGTTAAATTCTCTACTGCTTCTAAATGTTCAAATATTTGTTAAACTTAAGGGACTTAACTGCGGGGTCATCAGTCCCTATACTTACAAACTACTTATGAACTACCTTATACTAACCTTCCTACTGTGTTCGAAACAGAGACATACATATTGTGAATGGGTCTGTTAGACCCGCAGCTTAAAAAAATATATATTCTTCTATATTACTTCAAAATATATTTTATATATAGTTTTTTCTTGTGTAAAAACAGATATTGAAACTTTTCAGCATTTATTGAACGTAATTAGTGAAAAAATTTATTACATTTTAGATTGTGAAACAATGATCATACAAGTTTTTATAAGTGAATAGTTGCATATATGCTCTCACACAGCACAAACTCTGCCTTTGATTAATTTTTCCACCCTTTTGTTTCATGCTCAGACTGAATGATATTTCTGCATGATTTAATAATTATTACAGTGGCCAGTTGATGGCATGGTTCGAGAGTTTTTACTATGTCAGCTACATTTCCAATTCTATCATACAGCTATTAACAACATTACCATTCCAACAGGTAACTGCTACCTCTTGTCGAAAGTAGTAAACGAATTAGATGTAGTAACGCCTTATTTAGTAAAATGATTTACTAAAAATGTGTATTATCTAACAAACACAATAACATCAACAGAATGTTAGGCAACTGATAATAAGTCAACGATAGTCTGACCGTGCCCATAACGCAATTATAATAACAAAAACTAAAATATTCCTAAGGAATATATGTATAGCTGAAATCTGTGTTAAAATGCAATACCAATGCATTTACTAAGATCGAGGTTACTTCTCATATTGTCTAAAACAGTTTCACTTATTTCACTTCAGTCAATCTGGGATGTTCATACTCTTCGTCAGTCATAAAAAACATGTTCAAATGTTTGTAAAGCTTATGGGACTTAATTGCGGGGACATCAGTCCCTAGCCGGCCGCGGTGGCCGAGGAGACTGAGGCGCTTCAGTCACGGTCTGCACGACCACTACGGTCGGGGGTTCGAATCCCCCCTCGGGCATGGATATTTGTGCCGTCCTTACGATAAGCTAGTTGATAAGTAGTTTGTAAGTTTAGGGACTGATGACCCCGCAGTTAAGTCCCTTAAGCTTAACGAACATTTGAGCATCAGTCCCTAAACTTACATACTACTTATGAACTAACTTATACTAAAGACAGCACAAACATCCATGCCCGAGGGAGGATTCGAACCCCCGACGGGGACGTCAGTCTTATCTTTATCACTAATATTGACATCTTTGTCAAATTATTAAAAAAATACGATAGAGAGTTCGTTTCCTCAGATTTTTTTCTGATTCCTGAGGATTGATAGAACCTACAATAGCTTCTATGATCACGTACTGGTAGGTGTATCTCAGTAAAATATTCTGAGTGTCGTGACTAGCACCAGTGGTCTAATCAAACCTAGTATTTGTAGAATCCTTTTTCATGAATTCTTTGTAATAGTTTCGGAACAATTTCTTCAAACGGTATTCGAACAAGTTTAAAAAATGTTTGTATAGCTTATGGGACTTAACTACGGGGTCATAAGTCCCTAAACTTACAAACTACTTATGAACTAGCTAATACTAAGGACGGCACAAATATCCATGCGCGAGGGGGGATTCGAACCCTCGACCGTAGTGACCGTGCAGACCGTGACTGGAGCGCGTCAGTCCCCTCGGCCCCTGCGGCCGGCCTCGAACAAGTAATCTTGTAAAATTTTATTAAGAAATGTACGTCTTTTTGGAAGAGCTATACTGTGACGCTAATTCAGAGTCTTCACATTCATCGGCTCGAAACTTCATTAATCCCTTAAAATTACGTTTATTTGGTAAAACAGACTTTTATGAGAATACGGATCTTTCATCACGATGCCCTCTGAAAGATTTGTCCTGCCTCCCAAGTAATATAATATTCTGCAAACACAATGACAACATATTATGGTTTCGTTTTGCTCTTTTCATTCTGTATGTGTCAACTTGATTTTCAATGGATGTCCTGGGGTTTTTGTAAGAAACCGGAAAATCGTTAACACATATAAAGAAGCTTCCTGATGATACAGCATTTTGCTATGGCATATCGCTGTGTCATCAGCAAGCCTTAGAACGTGCTAACGACTTTCCGGTTTCTTACAAAAACCGGAGAAATCCATTGAAAATCAAGTTGATACCCACAGAACTAAAAGAGCAAAACTAAACCGCAAAAACTTGTCATTTTCTTTGAAAAACGTTTTATTTCTTGGGAGACAGAAGATACCTTTCCGAGGGCATCGTGATATGGTTCTGTTTTCAGTCAGTAGGTCTAATCTCAAATAAAGGGGAAGCATAAAATGTGTGTAATCGAATGTGTTATGCCTTTCTAATGTGCAATACGGTAAACACAGCCTTTTTCTGGGCTGAATATTTGTAAAGTTTGACGATTTCAGGTTTCACGAGAAACCAACTAGTAGACGAAACGGTGCTTGCTTCTGGCTAATAAAATTTTCTTCTGGGATTAGGACGCTAAAAATTAAAATGAAAGATGTCATTCGAAGTATTTGTCTTTATCTAAAAGCTTAGAAAACTTGTTGCTTTTACTATCACTATGATGACCCCTTACGAGAAGCCCTAGGTGCAATAAATAAATAAATAATAAAATAATAATAATAAAATAAAAATAAATAAATAAATCAATTAAATACTTTGCAAAGTAGCTCTTGTTTTGATGGTGACAAAGTTATCAATAATTTGTATTTCTCTAAGTGCTAAGCCCTAGGTGCAATAAATAAATAAATAAAATAATAATAATAAAATAAAAATTAATTAATTAATTAATTAAATACTTTACAAAATAGTTCTTGTTTTGATGGTGACAAAGTTATCAATAATTTGTATTTATCTAAGTGCTCTTTTTTAAATATATATCTCCAGCTTTCCCTCCCTTTTTGTGATTTCAACGTGGTAATTTTATTTCAGTACGTGGTTTCTAGTGATTTTGAAGTACAGTGGCGACATATTTGTCTGACGGCTTAGTACCAATATACAGAACAATGTGAATTTCAATATAAGTGCTTGAAGCTGAAGTACAAACCGTAAATAATGAAGCTGAAGAGCAGAAAAGCCCACTAGAGTGGCCAAACGTTCTAAGGTGCCTCGCTGCGAAGAAGGAAATATTTTTACATTTATTTTCGAATACCTTTACCAATGTTTCACGTGTAATCGAATGCTATCTTAGGTTCATGTATTGTCTTTGGGTTATTTTGATAAAGAAATGTTTTAGCCGCACTCCAAAGGAAAGAGTAGGGAAGGGAACAAATCCGGTAAACGAGGGGGGATGGGGGGGGGGGGGCAGAAACCTTTTGTAATTATTCTGTCTCCGAAGATTTCCTCTAAAACTCGTAGGGATTGATGTGCGATATGGGCAGTAGCGCTGTCTTGCTGGAAAAATGAATGATTGATCTCGAATTCATTCAGCAACACAATAAATGGATAATATATCTGGGAACAACAGATTTCGGAGGTGACGCTAGTTTCAAAAAATATCGGCTCGTGTTATGGTAAGCCACACCCCGATTTTCTCTGCGTGCAATGACGTTTCTATTAAGGCACGTGGATTTTCGGATTACCAAATATGTGAATTTTTAGAATTAATGTAGCCAGATAGTCACAAACCAAGCCTCATCAGTGTTCGCTCCAAAACACCAACTCCATATCTGTTTATAAATCGCTGAAACCATTCACAATGTGCTATTCTTTTCGTATGTCATTGTGGCGCTGCAGTAATTTTATACGGATACAGCCCCAGTTCTTTGGTTACGGCGTTATGTGCTGTCGTACGAGAGACTTTAGCCTCTCGTGATATTTCCTTACTGATTTTGGTGGACTCCGCAACATGATGTCCGAAATGCCGTCGAGCTACCATTCTGTTAAAACCGTGGGCCTACCAGTTGGTGGTGAATCATGAACTTAACATTTTGTCCGGAATTTGCGAATTCAATCACGTACTGTGCTGCGATGTGCACACCTCGATGTAGGAAAACGCAAATCTAAATTATCGTCATACATCCTCCGTGAAGTTTCCTCCTTCCTGGAAATCCTCTTTCACTAAGAAGGCTCTCTCTGTAACGGTAAGCATTCTTTTTAGACTCAGCGTCTACAAGAACAAGACGATATCACAAGTAACAGCTGTAGCGCACACGCAGTACTACCCCCACCCTACTACCACTGCAGGTCTACAGAACACGTTATAGGTGCGCTTGGTCTGTGCTGCCAACCTTACACGCCCCGCAACGCGAGACACGCGGGAAATCCCCACTGCCGACGGACTTTGCCGACACATTGTACTTCGCGAGGGTAATATCTATAACGGTGACTGCAGACTAAATATACGGGAAAAACAAACGTAATGTGGGAGAAACCGAAGAATATGGGACAGTAGAAGCTGACCTCAGTGAAGATCAGTTTGGATTCAGGAGGAACGTAGGAACCCAGGAGGCAATACTCACTTTACGATTTATCTTAGAAGATAGATTAAGGAAAGATAAACCTATATTTTTAGCTTTTGTAGATTTGGAGAAAGCTTTTGACAATGATGACTGGAATACACTCTTTCAAATTCTGAAGTCAGCAGGGGTAAAATACAGGGAAAGGAGGATTATTTACAACTTGTCCAAAAGCCAGACCGCAGTTATTAGACTTAAAGAGCATGAAAGGGAAGCATTAGTTGGGAAGGGAGTAAGACAGGTTTGTAGCCTTTCTCCAATGTTATTCAATTTGTACATTGAGCAAGCTATAAAGGAAAGCAAGGAGAAATTTGAAATGCCGGCCGCGGTGGCCGAGGGGACTGAGGCGCTCCAGTCACGGTCTGCACGGCCACTACGGTCGGGGGTTCGAATCCCCCCTCGGACATGGATATTTGTGCCGTTCTTAGTATTAGTTAGTTCATAAGTAGTTTGTAAGTTTAGGGACTGATGACCCCGTAGTTAAGTCCCATAAGCTATACAAACATTTGAACATTTTGAAATTTGGAATAGGGATTAAAGTTCAATGTGAAGAAATAAAAACATTGAGTTTTGCTGATGACATTGTAATTCTGACAGAGACAGCAAAGGACCTGGAAGAGCAGTTGAATGGAATGGACAGTGTGTTGAAGAGAGCGTATAAAGTTAACATTAAAAAGAGCAAAAGAAAGATAATGGAAACTGGGGTAATGGAGTGCAGTCTAGGAAAATCAGGCGATGCTGAAGGAATTAGATTAGGTAACGAAACAATGAAGGTGGTAGATGAGTTTTGTTACTTGGGTAGTAAAATAACATATGACGGTCGCAATATAGAGGATATAAAACGCAGAATGGCAATGGGAAGAAAACCATTTTTGATAAAGAGAAATTTGGTATCATCGAATATTAATTTAAGTGTAAGGAAGTCGTTTCTGAATGCATTTGTGTAGAGTGTTCCCTTGTATGGGAGTGAAACATGGACGATAACCAGTGCGGACAGGAAGAGAATAGATGCTTTTGAAGTGTGGTGCTTCAGAAGAATGCTGAAGATTAGGTGGGTAGTTCGAGTAACTAATGAAGAGGTACTCAAATGTTCAAATGTTTGTTAAGCTTATGGGACTGAACTACGGGGTCATCAGTCCCTAAACTTACAAACTACTTATGAACTACTTACGAACTAGGACGGCACAAATATCCATGCCCGAGGGGGGATTGGAACCCCCGACCGTAGTGGCTGTGCTGACCGTGACTGGAGCGCCTAAGTCACCTCGGCCACCGCGGCCGGCGAAGAGGTACTGAACAGGATTGGTGAAAAAAGGAATTTCTGCCATACCTTGACTAAAAGATGGGATCGCTTGGTAGGACACATTCTTGGACATCGAGGGAAGCGTGTGGAGTAAAAATCGCAAAGGGAGACCAAGAGATGAATACAGTAGGCAGATTCAAATGGATGTGGGTTGCAGGTCTTATGAGGAGAGGAAAAGGTTTGCTCAGGATAGAGAAGGGTGGAGAGCTGCATCAAACCAGCCTCCTGACTGAAGATCATAACAACAGCAATGGGACAGTTGGTAGCCCTGGCGACGGGAGCTGCGCAGAACAGTGCGGTGATCATTATAACTGGCTGCCCCCGTGGTCGCCTGGCGTAATGGCCCGGTCAGGCGGCTAAGGGCACCAGGAATTGGTTGTAGGCGGATAAGGGGGAGGGGGGGCAGGAGGATATGGGGGAGGGGAGTCGGAAGAGTCTGTTTTCGCCACGGCGAACTCGTTCCGGCCGCCGCGCGCCAGGCACGCACTAATACCAGCTTTCACGGCTGACGTACAGCGCGTCCGAAATTTACGTGTAAACGCCTCCCGCGATAGCATCTGGAAGCGGCCGGCGCCCAGCTGGGGCCGGTGGTCGCTAGTTCATCCCGAGCGGCGACCGACGCGGCGCCACGTGGAGGCCTGCTGGCTGTCGCATCCGAACAGTGTGAGCCTGGAAACGTTCACCCACAGCCGGCGTCTACTCTTATTCTTATATACAGGGTGTCTCACTCAACTGTTTCACCCCAGATATCTCTGAAACTACAAGAGATGTTGAAAAACCACTTTTTCGGTCTTGAACGACGGCAGGGGCTTATGAAAGTAGACACTCCAAAACGTGAAGAAATATTATTTTCAACGAAACGTACGTTTTTTAAAAATAGATACCCCATATTATTTCTTAAGCAATCGATAGGATGACAAATAAAATAAAGAACGGCGATTGGTTACTTACATCCGGAGAAACTGCGAAGTGAAGTTGACGTTTGAAACACATGACGCTCTAGCAGCGCGCCTCATGTATTTCAAACATCAGCTTCGCTTCGCAGTTTCTCCGGATGTAAATGACGCATCGCGATTTAACCAACGCCATTCTTTTGGTGATTTTTTATCCTATTGATTGCTGAAGAAATAATACGGGGTATGCATTTAAAAAAAGTTTGTGTTGAAAATAACATTTCTTCACATTTTATAGTGTCTCGTAGTACCTACTTTCATAAGCCCCTGCCGAACGTTCATGACCGCGAAAGTGATTTTTCAATACCTCTTGTAGTTTTAGAGATATCTGGGGTGAAACAGTTGAGCGGGACACCTTGTTTGTATGTACGGATTGCATACAAATCTACAGTTTGTTCCAGTCTTTATTAAATTTTGTACACGTAAGCTTCAATCCATTAGGCCGGTCGCCATAAGTGCAAGAATCACATACGATATACACTTCACCAGATATGACGTCACAAACAATGAGACGCGCGAAAAACTGCTGCATTTAGCGACACTGCTGCTCATTTTCTCCTAAACCACTGGACCGATTTCAACCAAATTTTCTACTCACATTCCTTACCGTGAAGTAGCAATTTCTGCAGGGTTAAGAATCACGTACGACACATGGTTCAGAAGATATGACGTCATAAATAATAGGAATCACATAATTCAGCAAGATTTTATAAATACGCTTTATGAGAATGAGAGTACTTAGCGACTTGCAACAAACTTTAAACATAATTTCAAACCTTTATTAAACTTTTTCTCGCTGACAACCATAGAAAAATGATGAAAGGGTGAAAGTTTCTCGCTTACTACTTTTCTGCTGTTTATGGAGTGAAACTACGGAATTCGGTATGACGTTACAATATATAATTTGTCCACTACAAATTGTAGCCGTAGGAAATTTTTCCAGACAGTATAAACACACATAGTTGAATGACCTTATAAATTGTATCACAGTACGACACGTAGTTCATGAGATATGAGCACATAAACAGTAACGTTAATAGAAAACCGCCCCATCACGCACCAAGTTTTAATCTTTCACTTTTTTATTCCTAATTGCATTCCCAAGTGATTATGCTGACGCACAGTCCTTCAAATGTTCAAATGTTTGTATAGTCTATGGGACTTAACTACGGGGTCATCAGTCCCTAAACTTACAAACTACTTATCAACTACTTACGAACTAGGACGGCACAAATATCCATGCCCGAGGGGGGATTCGAACCCCCGACCGTAGTGGCCGTGCAGACCGTGACTGGAGCGCCTCAGTCTCCTCGGCCACCGCGGCCGGCGACGCACAGTCCTTATACAAATGAACATATACCTGAAAAATGGCAGGAATATATAAAGAAATACCCGGCCAATGCCGGGTTTTCAGCTAGTTATATAGAAAAGGCATATGAAAAAGTGTGGCGAGATAATCGATCGCCAAACTCTGTTATCAGACGCCACTCCTGGATTGCTATACAACAATCGTGGACAGTTTCCTGCAGAGGAGGAACTTCTACGTAACAGTGGTCGGAAAACGATCATCGGTGGAGATTCCAGAGGCAGGAATTCCACAGGGGTTAGTGATATCGCCCCTGCTGTTCAAACTATACGTAAATGATCTACCTACGATCCCATAGGTTACCTGCAGTCCATATGCGGACTACACAGCTTTTATTACAACTGGTCGCAACGCTAACCAGGTGCTGACCAGATCACAGCGGTAGGCTACGTGGGGTTTCCTACTCTGGGGTTTTCTAGAAGGCTGCCGCAGGTAGCTTAGCTGTCTCTACCAACCGGTTCCTGAACAAATGTTTGCGAACGGAGCCTCCCCCACTGCCTGTCTCCTCCAGTTACCATCAGTGCAGGTGTTGTCAACGTTTCTCAGACAGTGTCGTCACCGATAGCTTTCGCTCCGTGAATTTTTGCACGCGATTTCTGTTTTGTGTATTGTACACGATGGAAGTGGTAACAACGAAAGGTAAGCCGTGTCTTGTCAAGGATGGTCATTGCTACCGTATTCATAAGAAAACTGAAGACTATACGAACTGGATGTGCGTCAATTACGAACGGAGTCTGTGCAGAGGTTGTCTAAAAATCTCGAATGATGAAATCGTTGCTCAACAGCGTCTTGTCTACCTGACAAAACAGACGTTGAGTTAAAGAAAAGAATGCATAATTTCAGAGAAATAGTTTGAGAAGAAACGGCATTGCCTGTATCCCAAATATTTAAGTAGAAATTTAAAGATCTGAAAGATAAAGAAATGGAATTCCTTGCACATATTCAGAATTACGACAGCTTCAAGACTCAATCGTGTAAACGGAACTTTTGTCCGTGGTGGGAAGAGGGAGGAGGAGGGAGTGGCAAAGGGTGCCTCAATTAGTTATGCCGGCCCGGTCCAGTAGGAAACCCCACGATAGGAAACCTCACGACACTCAACGGCAGATAGATGTCATGGAAGAATGGGCACTATTTAACAAGATCTCCATGAAATCCACGAAGACTGCAGCTGTGTTCTTCACCAAACAGAGACTGCCGACTCTCCGTCTCCCATTGAGGCTTATGGGGCAGCCGATCCCGTGGTCGACATCTACAAATTTTTTTCGAATAACTTTAGACAAGTGCTTGACCTTCACCTTGCACGCTCAACAACGCAAAAAGGTCACGCTGAAGATGGTGAACGAGTAAAAACGCCAACGTGAAGACGATATACTAGCTTTATCGGTCGATGGTGCAACCAAAGCTACTCTACGACTGCGCAGCATGGGATGTCACTTGCGATACAAATATCAAGTCTCTCCAACCGATACAAAATAGATGCCTCCAATGGACGTTAGAAGCGCTTCGATGGACGAGGACGAGAGAAATCAGTGCTACGCTACAGGAGCACTATCTCAAGGATAGGATTGAAGACTACGCCACCAAACTATTCGCCAAGGTCGACTTAGTTCGGGATGAAGTTCAGCAACTCCACCTGGTTGGTACAATACGTCCGAAACATTGGCATAAATGTACCCCGCTGGCATCCACCTTGAAAATACACGCATTAAACTAAACACCATCGGTCTCCGAAACATAAGGAATGAACAGTATGCCACCTGAAAGCCTACAAGCCACCACCTAAGAAATGAAATACGTCCTCTCCGTTGAGGAACTAAGGACCCATCTACATCTACATGGGATACTCTGCAAATCACATTTAAGTGCCTGGCAGAGGATTCATGGAAGCACCGTTATACTATTTATCTCCAATTCCATTCTCGAATAGCGCGTGGGAAAAAAGAACAATTGAATCTCTCCGTTCGAGCTCTGATTTCTCGTATTTTATTCTGGTGATCATTTCTACCTATGTACGTGGGAGTCAACAATACATTTTTGCACTCGGAAAAGAATGTTGGCGATTGGATTTTCGTAAGTAGCCCACGCCGGAACGATAAGCGTCGATGTTGTAATGATTCCCATCACAGATCCTGTATCATTTCCGTAACGCTGTCTCCCCTGTATCGTGACAATACGAAACTAGCTGCCCGTCTTTGGACTCTTTCGATGTCCTCCGTTAAACCCACGTGATAAGGATCCCACGCTGGGCAGCAATACTCCAAAAATGGACGGACAAGCGTAGTGTATGCATTTTCTTTTGTAGTTCTGTTGCATCTTTTAAGGGTTCTGACAATAAAACGCAGTCTCTGGTTCGCCTTTCCCACGACATTATCTACGTTTTCTTTCCAGTTTACGTCTGAAGTAATAGTTATTTCCTAGGTATTTTGTGAAATTTACGGCCTTCACTTTAGATTGATTTATCCTGTAGACAAAGTTTAACGGATTTCTTTTCGTACTCATGTGGCCGACTTCACATTTCTCATTATTTAGAGTCAACTGTCAATTTTCACACCTTAGTGATATCTTATTCAGATTGTTCTGCAGTTGGTTTTGATCTTCAAATAATTTTACTATACGGTAAATGACGGCGTCATCTGCAAACAATCTAAGAGAGCTACTTAGATTTTCCCCTAAATCGTTTATGTAAATAAGGAACAGCAGAGGACCAATAACACTACCCTGTGGAACGTCCGATATTACCTCTGTTTTAGTCGATGCCTTACATCGATTACTACGAACTGTGTCCTCTCTGACAGGAAATCCCCTATCAAATCTCAAATTTGGGGCGATATACCATAACCATGCAATTTGATTAAAAGTCGTTTGTGAGGCACGGTGCCAAAAGCCTTTTGGAAATCAAGAAATACGGAATGGATTTGCGAACCCTTGTCGATAGTACCCATCACTTCGTGTGAATAAAGAGCTAGTTGTGTTTCGCACGAACGATATTTTCTAAATCCGTGTTGACCTTGGGTCAATAGATCATTCTGTTCGAAATAATTCATAATATTTGAATGCAGGATATGTTCCAAAACCCTGCTTCAAATTGACGTCAAGGTATAGACCCAAAGTGTGCTCCAGTTTCCTCTCAAAGTGTAAATAAATAATAAATAAAGCGACATTCTTATGTTTACCTCACACAGGACAAGAACAAACTCCCAAAGGGAGTCAGTCTTACGGTCCCACATGACACCACCAATAAAAAGAAAGAAAAGCCTGGACAACAGCGTGGCCGAGAGGGCGCTCCACGGCGCAGTGGTAATTCAGGGACGCGGCCTGGCGAGGCGGGGCGGGACGGGGCGATGAAGCGATCGGCTGCGGCTGCGGCTGAGACGATCACTCACAGCGACGGAGCGGGCAGTTCGTATTCATGAGGCGCGCAGATCCCCCGACCAGATCGATACGCAAAACGCTCCCCGTAAGTAATTTCAACATTTTATTGCCAATATATCATCCGCGGTATCTCGCCGGCTGCGGCTACAACACCTCCGACTTCGTGAGAAGTTTCCTGCACTCGGACCTGAAGGCGTGATCTCAGCAGTACCGTGCTGGGCGTGGTTCGGTTGTCACTGTACGCGATTCTGCAGACATACGACCTTCCGTACCCTGCAAAATACTTATCATTTGAGGTTAGGACAACGGCAATGGAATGTAGTGTAAGAAAATCAGACGATGCTGAAGGAATTAGGTGAGGTAGTGAGATAATAAAAGTACTAAATGAGTGTTATTATTTGGGTATCATCTACATCTACATAGATACTTTGCAAATCACATTTAAGTGCCTGGCAGAGGGTTCATTAACCACTTTCATAACTTTTCTCTACCGTTCCATTCTCTAATAGCGCGCGGGAAGAACGAACAACTAAATTGTTCCGTTATCGAATTGATTTTTCTTATTTTATTGGGATGGTCATGTCTCCCTAACTAGGTGGGTGCTATCAAAATATTTTCACATTCAGAAGTAAAAGTCGGTGATTGAAACTTCGCAAACAGATCACGCCGCAATGAATAACGTCTTTCTTTTAATGATTTCCACCCCAATTCGTGCAACATTTCCGTGACGCTTCCCCTCCCCCCTCCCCGTAACGTGATAAAACAAAACGAGCTGCCCTTCTCTGAACCTTCTCAATGTCCTCCGTCAGTCTCACCTTGTGAGGGTCCCACACTGGGCAACAGTACTCCAGGAGAGGACGCACAAGTGTGATGTAGGCAGTATCTTTGGTGGAGCTGGTGCATCGTCTAAGCGTTCTGCCAATGAAACGTAACCTTTGGATCGCCTTCCCCACAATATTTTCCATGTGTTCTCTCCAGTCTAAGTTGTTCGTAATTGTATCTCCTAGGTGTTTAGCAGAATTTACGACCTTAAGGTTTGACTGATTCATCGCGTAATTGTATCTCCTAGGTGTTTAGTAGAATTTACGACCTTAAGGTTTGACTGATTTATCGCGTAATTGAAGTTCAGCGGATTTCTTTTCGTGGTCATGTGTATTACTTCACTCTTTTCTTTATTTAGTGTCAATTGCCAATTTTCGCACCCTTTAGAAATTTTGTCTAAATCGCTTTGCAGTTGCTTTAGATCTTCTGTTGACTTCACTAACCGATAAACGATAGCATCATCCGCGAACAGTCTAAGGGAGCTTTTCAGATTGTCTCCTAAATCGTTTATAAACACGAGGAAGAGTAGGGGACCTATAACGCTTCCCTGGGGAACGCCAGATATCACTTCTGTTTCACTCTATGACTTACCGTCAATTACAACGAACTGTGTACTTTCTGATAGGAAATCGTTAATCCAATCGCACAATTGGGGAGATATTCCATAAGCACGCTATTTCATTAGAAGTCACTTGTGGGGTACAGTGTCAAAGGCGTTCCGGAATCCAGAAATATTGAATCCCTTGTCGATGGCACTTGTCACTTCATGTGAATAAAGGGCAAGGTGTGTTTCGCAAGAGCGATACTTTCTGAATCCGTGTTGACTATTGGTTAATAGGTCGTTCTCTTTGTGGTACTTCATAATGTTCGAACAAAGTATATGTTCCAAAATACTACTGAAAATCGACGACAATGAGATTGGCCTGTAATTTTGGTGATCCGAAGTAAAGAAGATATAAAATGCAGAATGACTATTGGAAGAAAAGCGTTTCTGAAGAAGAGAAATTTGTAGACATCCAGTATTAGTTTAAATGTTAGAAAGTCCTTTCTGGAAAGTATTTATCTGGAGTGTAGCATTGTACGGGAGTGACATATGGACGTTAAGGAGTTCAGACAGATGATAGAAGCGTTTGAAATGTGGTGCTACAGACGAATGATGGAGATTATATGGCTAGATCATGCAACCAATGAGGAGGTACTGAACAGAATTGTCAAGAAAAGGAATCTCTGGCATATTCTGACTAAGACCTTGATGGGACAAATTCTGAGACATCAAGGAATCGTCAAGTTAGCATTAGAAGGAAGTGTGTGTGATAAAAAGGCCCAGGAACGAATACAGTAAGCAGGTTCAAAAGGATGTAGGTTGCCGTTCTTATTCGAATCTGAAGAGACGTGCTCTGGACAGGGTAGTGTGGAAAGCTGCATCAAACCAGTCTGCGGATTGAAAACGTCAACAACATCTGAGTTTAAGAGAACTGGTCCGAGAAAAAATTGAATTTCCTCCGTCTTACAGTTTATATATTCAGTTGATAAAGTACTGAATTTCTTCTCGTTACTCCCCGCATTACTGTAAAATGTTGAAATGTTTGTAAATCTTTGAGACTTAACTACTCTCGTCATCAGCCATCGTCTTACAAACTACTTAAACTAACTTATGCTAAGGACAATAAACACAATGCCCGACGGAGAACTTGAACCTCCGACGGCGAGCAGCGGTGTGCTCCGCAGCTAGGCGTCTTGGAACGCTCGGCCACTCAACCGCAGCCGATGTAACTGTTGAACATCAAATTAAGTAATAAGAAAAATTTTTTGGAATTCGCCGACACAAAATTGCATTGTGTAGACTTTTTTTATGGTTGAATTGCAGCGTAAGAAATATATAAATAGTATCGAACATTTTTTTCTTTTTTGCCCTTTAGTGCATGACGTTTTATTTGAAGCTATAAAAACTACCACGATTAATTTACATACTGAGAAAAATATTGAAAAAAAAATTCCTTAAAATTATTATGCACTATGTGGCGCATTTTGCACTATACTAGAGCCACATTATGTATACATCACCTTGTTGTCTCGGTCGTTCAGGTAGCTCGCCTGCATTTAAATAATTATGAAAAAATCAGGACGACTGGTTCTAAGCTGTATGACGAAAAAATGTGACTATCTTTATGCCCAAAGATATTTACTAAAGTATTGAAGCACAAATGACTGACACTGTATAAAGACTGAACAATGGCTGACTTATTACTGACTACGTTCACGCCAATTCGCGCGTATATATACATTCTGATGGTTCTAGAACCAGGAACTAGCTAAATACAGTTTTATGAAATGTGTAAATCTAGTACAAAACAATATTATATGAAATTGTTAAATATAAAATTATTACAATTATATTAAAAGCATTTCCATGACAAAGCAAAATCAATAATGTGATCATAAGTATTTTACGATTACAATTGTACGAAGGTTTGTTTGTGTGTTTAAAATGGTTAAATTAAAGTAATTATGCAGTTTTACAGTCAGCAAAATGTTACATTAAGTTCCATACATTACAGAGGACCTCAGATATTGTTAGTTATTAATTTCATTAACAAACACATTATTCTTCAACATTACGACTTTCAATAATTAATTAATTAACTTAGTTTATTAGAAGAACCAAGTAATGAAGTGATTAAATCAATGTGACAAGGTAGTGGTGTTATAAAATGCTTGTATAATATAAATATGGAATATTAGGGTGTAATACTACGATCAAATGTGGTATTGTACTTTGCATTTATCCAAACAAACGGGATTTTATAGGGCATATACATTACAACTACTAGCAACAAGAATTTGCCGGCCGCGGTGGCCGAGGGGACTGAGGCGCTTCAGTCACGGTCTGCACGGCCACTACGGTCGGGGGTTCGAATCCCCCCTCGGGCATGGATATTTGTGCCGTCCTTAGTTGTAGGTAGTTCATAAGTAGTTTGTAAGTTTAGGGACTAATGACCCCGTAGTTAAGTCCCTTAAGCTTAACAAACATTTGAACATTTTTTAGCAACAAGAATTTATAGGTTGTCAGCTATATAGTGCTTCCATGATTTATCCAATGCAGTAAATGTCACTATTATTCCTCTAATCTTTCCAGAAAGTAACTCATAATTTAACAGTAGTATATGATTGACTAATTTTACATCGCGAAGGAGGAATACAAAAGTAAACAAACGCTCCTGTTAGGAGTAAGTCAAAGCAGCTAACTTTCGAACTAATTCAGTGGCAATCTGTCATTTTTAGTTTCTAGGTCGAGCTACTAGCATACTTATCACTATATATACAAGCAGCTGCAAATGAATTTGTGGTAAAATTTTGATAAGTTTGAGAGGTAATGGGAAAAATAAGGTATGTAGCTGATCAGTTACACAATGTGTTTAAGGGTTGACAGTAGCAAACTTGGAAAGGCTCCAAAAATGCACAATAAACATGGGAATTGGATATACGTCATACACTGCTTCCTTTATTTCCAGCCTATCCCCTCTCTGTCTCTACCTTCCTCTGTCTCTTCCTCTTCCTCCTCCAGCTCTTCCTCTTTCTCCCCCTTCCCCAGTCATCCATCCCCATTTCTCCCTCATTATCTTCCCTACTCTCTGCCATTCTCCCACTGCACCTATTACAGTTCATGTCCTCCCTCTTCTATGTATGAAAAATTACATATATCTGCTATATTTCATGGAGATCGGTCAAAAAAGTGTCGAAGCAGCAATGTACCCTCCGCCAGGCACCGTACGATATCTTATGTATATAGGGGTGTTTCTCTTCTTTTGAAGATTTAAGTATGCAAATTTTTTGAAGATCGAAATAAAATTGTAGACTGGTATCGAAGCCACTTGTAAAGCACACTCTGCCATGCACCGTACGAAATGGAATGTAAAAAATGACCTTCCTCTTCTTTTCAAGGTCAAGTGTATAAAGTTTTATCCCATTTGGATGAACGGTATGGCAGCGCTTAGAATACGAATCTAATCACAAGTGGGGATGCCCATACAAAACTACCAATTCCGATTTAATTTTTAATTTTTCAGCTGTTCATTTGTGTACTCCCTGTTGCTTTTTTCTAAACCAACAAAAGAAGAATTATTTGTCAAATCATTTCAGAGTTGCAGCTAGCCTGACGCACAGCAACTGATTTTTACATATGAATATTGAGAGCACATCGGTATATTTTTTCCTTCAGGAAATATAAGCGCTCTGCATCAGACATAGTCCCACTATTTGTGTCCTGCAGGGGGACTTAACGGTTTTTAAGAAAACTATTCTGCATTTTGTCAGACTCAGCAAAGGACGTGGGAGAGCATTTGGGCGGAATCGAGACAGTCTTTATAGGAGGGTATAAAAGGAACATCAACACAGCTTAAAAGGGTAATGAGATGTAGTCTAATTAATTCAGCTGATTCCGAAGGAATTAGATTGGGAAATGAGGCAATAAAGGTGGAGGACGTTTTATTACTTGGGCAGTAAATAACTTACGACGGTCGCAGTACAAAAGACATAAAATGCAGAATGGCAGTGGGGAGAAACGCATTTCTGTAGAAGAGAAATTCGTGCTAGGAAGGTTTTTTTTTTTTTTTTTTTTTTTTTTAAATGAAAGCATTTGTCTGGAATGTTGCCTTGTCTGGAATGAAACGCGGACGATAAATAGTTCAGAGTAGAAGTGCATAGAAGATCTTGAAATTTGGTGCTAGAGAGGAATGCTGAGGATTAGATAGGTAGATCGCGTTACTAATGAGGAGATTATAACACAACATCCGAAATGTCACTGGCAAATTATTACTTATCTGTTGACTGCTGATTCGGCGAATTTGGCATATAACTCATTTCGGGTGGCGAGCTCAAATTCCTTGCCAGCGACTAGATCTGTGTCATACTTATTAAATGTACATATTCTTCTTCATGACTCGGGGTATTTGACTAGTTGGAGGATTATCTACGACGTAAATTAAAAGCAACTTTGTAGGTATAACCGCGATTTAATTACAAAACATTGCTGATACAGACTGACATAGGTTTGACGCTTAAAACGGATACAGAGCTAACTGACCACGAGGCTGCAGCGCCTCTCCTTATAAAAGATACAAACAATAGCGAAGTTTTCATATATTGTTGGAATCGGTTTAAATAATAATTTACCATTACAATTGAATGAATTATTTTACATTAATAATTACATTAGGTTATTTAGGTGATTCGTATTACATTACATCGTAAAATCATTTAAGAAACAAAGTATTATACATAAAATTCGTGACATGTACTAGTTTTCAATAAGTTTTTCGGAAAGAGAATCATAAATTTTTGATATATTTTCATTTATACAGACTTCTAATTGTCAAATCTATCCAGTGAGTAAGAAGTTTTACACAAATGTTATCAGTTACATGTTCTTTTAGATATGTGTCATTATTAAGAAACAATTACGACAATTCCTACTTTCATTATAGTGGCACGATTATTAAACAATATAACATTGCATAATAAATCATTTCACATATATTTCAGTGTTTCAAATGCTTTCAAATGTTATTCCGAGTATTTAATTGTCGGATATCTGATTATTAGAGAATGTACATTTACTGATAATTTATAACACCATTTATTTCAGTGTCACGGACTTAAACTCATTATTAATTAGCATTCGTTAGTTGTCAAATCGTAACTAAATGGCACCTTGCATCAAACATGCCTTCCAGCCACAAAATACACATTCTACCACACCTCCTCTAGTGTAAAATCTACTAAACACTTTATCTGTACATTAAGATCCAAGCCGAAATCGGTCTCTTCATAATAGGTCCTATATATGTCTGACAGACCTGTCTCGTCACAAGATACTGAATAGAGTTGGGGAGAAAAGAAATTTGTGATATATCATTGCTTAAAAAAGGGATAGATTTGTTTGACACATCCAGAGGCACCAAGAGATCTTCAATTTAGTATTGCAGGGAAGTGTGTTGGGTAAAAATCGCAGAGGGTGACAAAGAGACGAGTACAGTAACCGATTTCAGATGGACGTGGGTTGCCGTTCTTATAAGGACGTGGAGAGGCTTGTGCAGGATACATTAGCACGGTGAGCCGCATCAAAGTAGTCTTCCAAGTTGTCACTTTTGGGTAACGACAGAAAGAACAAGACTAGTGTATCTACAGAGGCTGAAATGTACGTCTTAACAAAGCTAAAGAAGGAATTTCATTCCGTACATTTCCTAAACAGTGTTTTTCCCTAACATGATAAAACCGACAACAGTCGCTGGAGTGCGCTGCGATCGTGCGTAGCATGTTAAGTCGTATGCACAAGTCACGACGTATCTGAGCGCTCAGTAGCGCAGATGACTTGCCGCACTAAAATTTTACATGAAGATGCTTTTTATTTAATTTTTTTTATTCTCCTTTATTGTGGCTTTTGGTTGCAGTGACCATACTGCCACCATTTATTACACTGGCAACATTAGAACATAATTGAAATTCTTACAATGTATATCACAATATGGAGAACTATCGAACATCATACTGCCTTACAATAAAATTAGAAAAATCACATTTATAAGATACGATAGAAAGCAATACATATTTAGCTATACAATTGACAGACGTAATACAACGGAATTGCAAACAGCACAAAACAAAATGAGAGTTGCAAGGACATAATTAAGGTCAAAATATAAAATACTAAATTACCCCTCCAGATGCAAGCTGTGCATGTTAAGGTAAACATGGGAGCAACACCAGCTCTTAGATTGGAGCTGGATGCCGGTGACCTTTGGGCAGTCCTTGAGTAAACTATATTTAAACATGTAGAAACGATGAAGTAATACAGTGACACTTGTGGAAAGGAGGTAACCCCTGGCAACCAGCTTTCTGTAGAATACACTTTGTGCAGCCGTGTACTTAGTGCATGCCAGTATAATGTGGTTGAGATCCGCCACTATCGTTAGATCTTTCTCGCAATGTCGAGAAGTGATGATTTTCAAACGGTATAGGTGGGCAGGGTAACATCCATGTCCCAGTCGCATCCGAATGAGACTGGTTGCATGACGTCTACTAAGCTTCATTGAAGAAAACATGCTCGAGAGGAGACATTTGGCTGTATAGCTCCCAGGTGTCCTCCCTTAAACGCTTGACAGACGTGCCATTCGTGGTTCCAAGTGCTATAGGCAGCTTTCTGAATCGTCGATCTGAAGTTTGTATATGGAATCAGCGTGAGGCTGAATTGTCCTTCCGTAATACTTCTCTTGGCGAGGCGGTCTACTGTTTCGTTATAGAGGATGCCTTGATGTCCTTTAATCCAAAGTAAGTGGATGTCTATGCCCACTGTCTGTGCATTCGTTATGGTCTCCAAGACGTCCAATATGTAGCTGTTCGTTTGTTTGTCAAATGTAATTTTTGTAACACGCTTTGAGAGTCCGTGAGGATCAACATAGACACAAATGTTCCTGTTCCGTAATAAATGGCCTCTTTGAGGGCCAGTAACTCTGCCGTGTAAATATATGATTTAGGCGGACTCGCAATCATTCGGTAGATGCCTTTGGAGGGGCAAAAGAAGGCGTATCCCACAACTGCTTTAGTTTTAGAGACGTCAGTATAGATTTGAGCGTGCTGTGCCCAGTTGCGAGGAAGTAACTGTTCCATGTCGAGATAGATGTTGGTACCCGTTGTGTAGTCGGACGACAAGTGCGTCACTGGGGATGGGTTGAAAAACAGATGATACGAATAACGGAAGCAAGGAAGGTTGGTATCCTGTATGATGAGTGGGAAGAGGTGTCTCCATTTCTCATAGCTGCGAACCAGTAAGGTAACTCGGGTCATGCCTCTTCTGTGATGCATTTCTGTAAGTCTCCTTAATTGGTGCACCGTTTTGAGAGAGGCACAATCAAAGATTGACGCTCAGCTGAGGAGGAAAATGTAGGACAACATCGGTCGTGGTATAGTTAACGGCATTTCAGACGCTTCCACTAGCAGGGCGTTGGTGTGTGTGGACTTCATAGCTCCGAGAACAAGACGAAGCATTCTGTAATGGAGGACATCAAGTTTGCGCAGAGTTGATTTCGCTGCATTGGCGTAGACGATACTGCCATAATCTAAAACAGAGCGGATCAAGACCTTATTATGAGTGAAGAGTACCGTCGGATCGGCTCTCCACCAAATTCTGGCAAGCATACGCAGGTTATTAGCAGTATTGTCCACTTTGTCCAAGAGGTACTCAACATGGTGCGTCCACGTCAGTTTGCTGTCGAAGTAAACACCAAGGAACTTAGCATATGACCAAACTGGCAGTTTGTATGGACCGAGCTGAAGGTCTGGCAAGAAATATTAAGATGCTTTGTTCGTGTGATGACGGCGTAAGTCCGTACACGAGTTGATTATGATACGGATGAGTTTCTCCTGAAGTAACCTTCATGCTGGATTTGCAGATAAAGAACAAGCTAGGAGCACTTGTCTTGCGCTTATATCTGGCTCTTCTGCCGTAGTCCGTAGAATGCCCTTTAACTGCTCAGATATACGAATAACACTTGGTCCTCCTCGATCTATGGCCCGTGGTGCTACGGATTCAGTCTCTGCAACGCGACGATAGACTGCACCACATACCGGCTAATACTGCTGTCTTCCGCCGTCTGATACAGCAATTCAGCCTCGTGTCCATCAGCATTCGTGCGGCCGTGAATAAAAAGTTTGTCTTCCTGCGCACGAAATGAATTTCCTGCCGTGTTGGAACGGCGCACTTTCACTTAATTCACTACATGTAGTAAATGCACACAATGGACACGTGGAAGACAGACGAATACCGAATGAAAACAATTCTGCTTGGTAACACAATGCCATCTGGAATGTAAAGAGTCAAACGTGTACATAGACAAGTGGCTGAGCGTTGGCTGGAAAGCCGTTTAACGTCTACTTTCATTCACACCTCGAAAACTAAGAGATGTTCGGGCATTTTTCGAGATGAACTTTTTTATTGTATTGGTGGAAAAATCCTGTCTCCAAAGTTTGATGAAATTTATCTTCTTTCTTATACAATGGTTTAATTTCAGCACATTTCAGCTATTCAGGAAATATTCTACTGGTTACTCAAGTAACTTTAAGTAACACAGTGTGTAATCAGTTTGTTGAAATAATATCGCCGGCTGCGGTGGCCGAGGGGACTGAGGCGCGCCAGTCACGGTCTGCACGGCCACTATGAAAAAAATGTTTGTATAGCTTATGGGACTTAACTACTGGGTCATCAGTCCCTAAACTTACAAACTACTTTTGAACTAGCTAACACTAAGGACGGCACAAATATCCATGCCCGAGGGAGGATTCGAACTCCCGACCATAGCGGCCGTGACTGACGCGCCTTAGTTCCCTCGGCCACCGCGGCCGGCACGGCCACTACGGTCGGGGGTTCTAATCCCCCATCTGGCATGGATATTTGTGCCGTCCTTAGTGTTAGCTAGTTCATAAGTAGTTTGTACGTTTAGGGACTGATGACCCCGTAGTTAAGTCCCATAAGCTTTACAAACATTTGAACTTAACTGCGGGTTCATCAAGCCCTAAACTTACAAACTACTTATGAACTAACTTATAATAAAGACAACACAAACATCCATGCCCGAATCCGCCTTACCGATGTTTCATTCAACTTTGTCAGACGCTACCATATTCCAGACATGGGACCTGTTTAACCTAAGATAATTCTTCTTTGTGTTTTTGGCCTCCTTTTCGCAGTTGCAGTTATACAATTTGTATAGATTATGGGACCGTGTTATGCATCTGTAAATTAGTCTAGACCAGACGCGTTTCGCTTTATTCTAAAGCATCTTCCTTGGTCAACTGTACAAGAAATGATTTGTATTACATTATTTGTTTGATTTTTTACTAAATTCGACCGGTAACAGTTCTCATGCAATACGATTGTTTTGATTCTGAATAAAATGGCCTACTAATATTACTCACGAAGAGGAAAACATAAAAATTCTTGAGTAATATTAGTAGGCCATTTTATTCAGAATCAAAACAATCGTATTGCATGAGAACTGTTACCGATCGAATTTAGTAAAAAATCAAACAAATAATGTAATACAAACCATTTCTTGTACAGATGACCACTGAAGATGCTTTAGAATAAAGCGAAACGCATCTGGTCTAAAGTAGACTAATTTACAGTTCCATAAGACGGTCCCATAACCTATACAAATTGTAAGATAATTTTTGGTCAATTTTTAGCCAGTTTCTATTGTTTCAATTTCTAGTTCTTAGGATAATGTCGTAATTTATTATATTGTCACATATTTTATCAATATCAGGAACTTGCACCACAACTTGAATTGTAATAATTTCCCTCAGGTCAGTTATAAACCAAATCATTAGTCTCCCTTGAAAGTTATATATCTACCAACTTAAGATTTTTGAAACATAAACTTGTAATGTTTACCTGATGATGGCATAACAGCCGAAAACCGGTTCGTAAGCCAATAAATTTGCAGAATGTCTCACAGTTATCTCGTGTGTTTCATTCATTATGTATAAAATGTTCTGTCAAGAACCAACGGAATAGTCAGTGAATATAAAGACTTTATGTCGCTTTCTAGGAGAGTAACGTATTTTAGCAGTTGTTATTGCTAACTAATCCTTGTGTGATAGTATGAATTAATAAAGCAACCTGTCCTAAAACTATGGAGTCTATCCTATTGACCTAATTTCCAGCGGGAAGAAGGTCTCTTTCTGTTTAAATGGCGTCGTTGATCGACGGACAGAGGCCAGATGTAGAACATATGTTCGACAGGGCTACACTCACCGGATACAGTCGTAAACAGCTGCGTGAGGGATCACCAATCACTGCCCGACAAGAATAGCAGCCACGTAGTTACTCGTAAAGGTCAACAGGGCAGATCTGCACATCTCTTCCCAAGAAATATTGATGTCATTTTCTTTTGTTACTTCATTAACATTTGTTTGATTACTGGAAATGCATTACAGTCACTCATTGTCAATTATAATCGATCGCCGCGGTGGAGTAGCCGAGCGGTCTAAAGCGTCTCGCTGCGGAGCGCGCGGTTGCTCGCCGTGGAGGTTCGAGTCCTCCCTGGGGCATGGGTGTGTGTGTTGTCCTTAGGTTAGTTTACCTAGGTTTCAGTAGCTTGTAAGCTACGGACTGAAGACCACGCAGTTTGGTCCGATAGATTTACAAACATTTGAACATTGAACATTATAATCGATCCAAGTAAGTATAGTGATTTATCTAGTAGTTGCATATTTACCAAAAACGTAGAATGTTTGTGTGCTGGTTTGTATATTTGCACGGCATACAAATGAACTGTCTGGTTCTAATCTTCATGAAATTTTGCATAATTGAACCTCTAAACAAGGGGAAGGTCATTCTCTACATACAATTACGTATGTTACATGACGGAGGGTTATTTCCCTTCGAACGTCAACAAAACCTAATATTTTATTCCAATCTTGGTGAAATTTTGCACGCTTAACCTTCGAAACAAGAGGAACATCACCATCTGCCTAAGATTTCATATGGTGCATGGCGGAGGATACCTTGCGATAAACGGAGACACCATTCCATCGATCATCATGAAAGTCAACAGAGTTATATGATTTTTAACAGATGGAGGAGCCAACGGGATGACGTGGTGGAGGGGAGACGGAGAGAAGAGGAGCTGCTTGGTAGAGAAATATGAAGGTGGAGATGGGTAGAGAGGGGTAGGAGGAGATGAGGGAAAAGGGAAGAAGAGATGGACTAACTTAACACTGGAATAAATTAGTACCCGTGCGATTCCGAGTATTCAGCAAGTATGAAAAAATAAAAAGGAAAAAAAATGGCTGTGTTTCCTAATGGGTGTAAATTCTCAAACGGGTCGTCATGGAGCTTTCTTTTACAAATTTATTCATAAAACTTTATAAGCATGACCAGGACGGGCTCCGGATTCACACATAAGCAGTGGAAGTTCAAAAAAATAAAAAATAAATATTTATTTATATCTGAAATTTCATCATTTTGTTCATTTACTACCTGTATTTGTTGCTATACGTACACTTTTCTTCATAAGTAAGAGAGATTCTTCGAAGAATTTTTCACAGCACAGAAACCGTACTTACAGATGTATGAAACCTAGAATTTTCCAACTCTATTAAAGTGTGTGGTAAAAATGGCGTAATTAAGTTTGAGTTTTTTTCTACACATGAAGTTTAAAATGTAACAGTTCATTAATTTTTTCATAGATTACATAAATGCTAGAGTTTCATACACCTATGAGTATGGTTTGTAAGCTGTGCAAAATTGTGCGATGAATCTCACTTATGAAGAAAAGTATACCAATAGCAACAAATACAGTCAATGGTAAATGAAAAAATGATGACGTTTTACATGTAAAAAAATTATTTAGTTATATTTTTGACCTACCACTGCTATCAGTGTGAATTCTGAATCGTTTCTGTTCTCATGCTGACAAAGTTTTATGAATTTATTTGTAATTGTATAGACAGTGGAAATTAACCCTTTAATGCATGACTTTTTATTTGAAGGTATAAAAACTACCGCTATTAATGTACATACTGAGAAAAATATTTTAAAAATTCCTTAAAATTATTATGCAGTACTAGCGACAAAAAGTTATAAGTGGTCAGCTATATAGTGTTTCCATGATGTATCCAATGCAGTAAATGTCACTATTATTCCTGTAATCTTCCCAGAAAGTAACTCATAACGCAACAATAGTATGTGATTGACTACTTTTATATGGCAAAGGAGGAATACTAAAGTATACAAACCCATATGTTAGGAGTAAGTCAATGCAACTAACTGTCGAACTGATTCAGTAGCACTCTGTGATTTATAATTTCTAGGTCGAGCTACTAGCATACGTATCACTTTATATACAGAGAGCTGCAAATGAATTTGTGGTAAAATTTTGATCAGTTTGAGAGATAATGGGAAAAATAAGGCATGTAGCTGATCAGCTATACTATGCATTAAAGGGTTAAAATGCTCTGCAGTGCCTCTGCTGCTCAAGTCGGACCGTATGACGTTCTACCCCACGCAGCGAGCCTCATCTGTGTAGCCAAAATAAAATGAAAAAAGTTGAAATGTTTGTAAATTTGTGGGACTTAACTACTGAGGTTATCAGTACCTAGTCTTAAAAACTACTTAAACCAACTTAAACTAACCTAAGGACAACACACAAACACCCATGCCCGAAAGAGGACTCGAACCTCTGACGGGGAGCAGCTAAAATCCCATGATAAGTGAGCAATTGCAGATTCCGTCGACATTTGGACAATATTGGTAATTTACCAAGATCTCGGTCTGTCGCAGAGGTTATCTTTACCTGTGAACGACGAGAGGGGGTGTTTTCCCGCAGGGTGGCGGCGTATGTGCGTACAGAGGTGCAGAGGATGGAGAGGCCTTTGTATGAAGCGGGTAGCCGCGGCCTTGTGCCGCCTTGTCTCGGCCGGAAGGAAGTGCCCGCCAGATAGCACGCCGCTCCACCAGAGGCGGCGATAGCACCAGCCTCCAACTCCACACTACTCACTGCACAGCTCAGCCGGTCGCTCTGCTGCCTCATTCCAGTGGGCCACCCCGAGGAGGTTACAATACAGGACTGCACCCTTAGGCTGAAAAAATGAAGCCCGTCCGCACCGTATCAGTAATATCAATGTAAATACAAATAAACAATCCCTGAGACGCAGTTTCGTCTCGAATATGTCAAAGATATTAATGATAAATATGAAGCATTGAATTAAAGTTTGTCGTGTGAGCGGGAAGCGAACCCGGACCTCCATGCTTACTAGGCAGACGTCTTGCCGCCAGACCACGGCATCACTAGCGATTAAGGAGCTGAATTAAAGTTTGTGACGTGAAGGAAATCGTGCTTAGACTATTCCGAGGCGCCTTTTATCGCTAGTGATGCAGTGGTCTAGCGGTAAGATCTGGCTAGTAAGCATCGAGGTCCGGATTCGATTCCCGATCGCATCACAAATTTTAATTTAATGCTTCAGAATTATCATTAATGTATCAGTAATAGTTTGCATGCACCCACAGGCAACCGACAATTTCTGTGCGGATGCACAACTACGTTCGGTCTCTTGCGGAAATACTGTTAGACTGCGAGCAAGAGGAACTAATGAGCAGGGGACGCTACGATCGTAATGTCCTGTAAGTTGGGGATTTGGGTTGGAAGGGGACGTGTCTAGACAGCGTAATAAGCTAAGGCTGCCTGCGTGGTAGCTCCGCGCGTTCGGTCAGAGAGCTGGTCGTCTGTAATAAAAAGCAGCCAAACCCCATTCATCAACAGAGAACAAGCCGATCCTACGTCCTCAAAGGACCGAAATACACAACGAACAAAAATATAAATACATTTAAAAAAAATCCCTGATTAGATCCTCACAAAATAGAGAACAGCTCTCGTCCATCCTATCCACAACGAAGATCCGGATTTTCTCTAGAATTTTTTAGAGTTGTGTCTTATTGCTTTGGCTGATTGTTATTTAAGATCTGAACTTCACGTACCATAAATATAAAGAAGTTCTAAAATCCCACCTAGTCTCATTGTAAGATGCCCCAAGTATTTGGATGTGCTCGAAAATGTTCAAATGTTTGTATAGTCTATGGGACTTAACTACGGGGTCATCAGTCCCTAAACTTACAAACTACTTATGAATTGATATGCATCTTCATGTTTTCGCGGCGGAATGACTGTTCAAAGAAGTTTCGGGCGTGCAGCCGCATAAAGTTTTCTTCTTCTAATATTTCGGCTGAGAAACGTTCAGCCATCTTCAGAGACTCGTCTCTGAAGATGGCTGAACGTTTCTCATCCGAAATATTAGAAATATTAGAACTAGGACGGCACAAATATCCATGCCCGAGGGGGATTCGAACCCCCGACCGTAGTGGCCGTGCAGACCGTGACTGGAGCGTCTCAGTCTCCTCGGCCACCGCGGCCGGCTTGGATGTGCACTTCGGGAAGGAGGGACAGGTGTGGTAGTAGTGGGGATTGGTGAGGAGGCGAAAGGGTCGTCGCTGCCTGATTACTGCTGAACGTCCTAGGCAGGCGGGGGCTTCTGGAGTGCTGGTTGAATAACCCAATGAGGCAGGACTCCGGCCACGCCAATTACGAGCAGCTTAATGGCAGGACTTCTTCTCAAGGTCCGACGAAGTGGCCGTTTTTGCTGCAGTCGGTCGCAGAATGTGCAGCCCATTACACCCACTCAGAGCAGGTTACAGTAGTAAATTTTCTGCCCACTGGCGCCTCCTTCGCCTCCTCAAACGATGTCTCTTTGGCCAGGCTGACATCCAGGAGAAGATGTCTTGGCGAGTAGTTACGGACTGGCCACCATATTCAGTGGCCAAATAGCTGACTGTCGCATGCTTTTATACCACGCCAGCTTTCATGCGACGCCGACTGGCTACCGTTGCAGCAATGCTTACGATATACAGTGACCTCATCGGATCAGACATTTACCTACACACCGTTTCTCTTCCCAGGCTGATGCTATACAGTTAACTTAGTGCACTAACACGTCAACCCCTGTTCACTGTATAAGTACTTCCGAGTATAAATTAAGAAACCCTGAGACGGTTTTTTTTTCCCCTAGAATATGTCCAAGACATTGAAGATGAAGGTGAGCCGGCCGCGGTGGCCGAGGGGACTGAGGCGCTTCAGTTACGGTCTGCACGGCCACTACGGTCGCGGATTCGAATCCCCCTCGGGCATGGATATTGTGCCGTCCTTAGTGTTAGCTAGTTCATAAGTAGTTTGTAAGTTTAGGGACTGATGTCCCCGTAGTTAAGTCCCATAAGCTATACAAACATTTGAACATTTTGATGAAGGTGAAGCAAAGAATTAAAATTTATGATGCGGTCAGGAATCGAACCCGGACCTCCATGCTTAATAGGCAGACGTCTTGCCGTTAGTGGTGCGGTGGTCTAACGGTAAGACGTCTGACTAATAAGCATGGAGGTCCGGATTCGATTCGCGGCCGCATCACAAATTGTAATTCATTTCTTCCAAGTAATTTGTCAATTTACGCGTACCTTACGTGCAGAAAAAAGACTAGAGGCAGGTATAAAAATCATACACTTCGGCTAAAGTGTTTTATTTTTCCACATAAAGAAAACGAATTTAAATCAGAGATTTTTAACGAATGCGTAAAACCCGTATAAATGGTTGTTGTTGGACACATTTCACCTCGAACGATCAGAACCGCACGAAAACATGCCTAGGATAACAATGATAAACAAAACAGTGGTGTGCGTCATTTCCATGCAAAATTTGGCATTTGTCTGCTAGGGCCACTAGATGGTGGCCTATTGTTTGATTCCTGGGCGGGTCATACAGATCGTAGCCTTCTAGATGCAAGTTTTCTCAACAAAAATGTTACGCTGAGGATATTACCACAGAAAATAACAAAATATTGCAATCCTTTGATGTTTACTAGTTTCGGTAATGTTGTTGTTGTAGTCTTCAGTCCGAAGACTGGTTTGATGCAACTCTCCTTCCTACTCTATCCTGAGCAAGACTCTTCATCTCCTCACATCCATTTGAATCTGCTTGCTATATTCGTCTTTAGGTCTCCCTCTGCGATTTTTACCCCACACACTACCTTCAAAGAGAAAATCACGATTCGTCGGTGTCTAAGAATGTTTCCTACCAATCGATCCTTTCTTTTAGTCAAGGTATATCAGAAATACCTTTTCTCCCCAATTATCTTCAGTACCTCCTCATTGGTTATGCGATCTATCTACTTAATCTGGAAAATTCTTCTGTAGCACCATATTTCAAAAGCCTCTATTCTCTTCCTGTCTAAACTATTTATCGTCCAAGTTTCACTCCCATACAAGACAACACTCCACACAAATGCCTTCAGAAAGGACTTCCTTACGCTTAAATTAATATTTGATGTTAGTAAATTCTATTTTTCAAAAACTCTGTTATTCCCGTTGACATGCTGCATTTTATATCCTCTGTACTGCGACCATCGTATGTTATTTTACAGCTCACATAACAAAACTCATCTACCAACTTTCGGTACTTAATCTAATTCCTTCAGCGTCGTCTGATTTTCTTAAATTGCATTCTATTGCCCTTGTTTTGCTCTTGTTAATGTTCATCTTATAAGCTCCCTTCAACACACTGTCTATTCCGTTTAATTGTTCTTGCAGGTCCTTTGCTGACTCTGACACAATTACAATGTCATCGGCAAAACGCAATGTTATTTCTGAACCCTGACCTTTTAATTCCTTCTCCAAATTTTTCTTTACTTTCTTTCACAGCTTGCTCGAAGTACAGATTGGATAACATTGGGCAAAGACTACAACCCTGTTTTACTCCATTCCCAACCAGTGCTTCCCTTTCATGCCCTCCGATTCTAATAACTGCTGTCTGGGTTTTGTAAAAGTTGTAAATACCATTCTTTCCCTGTATTTTACCCCTGCTGACTTCCGAATTTGAAAGAGTGTATTCCAATCAACATTGTCAAAAGCTTTCCCCAAATCTACAAAAGCTAGAAATGCGGGTTTGCAATTCCTTAATCCATCTTCTAAGACAAGTTGTAGAAAAAACGGTACTAAATGTAATATCTATGTCACAGAAAAGCTTTAACAAAGATTTCGCTCATATTTTGTTATGTATTAGTACATTTAAAGAAATAAAATACATGTTTTTTAATGAACAATTGTGCTTTGCAGAGAATGCCGAAGTCTAATTTCACAATTTACATTAAGGTAGTCTTCAGTAGAAGAACATATTCGAATTCATTTAACGCTTACAAATTAGAATTTCGATAATTAGAAATAACGTACGATTTTGAAATTTGCTTCTACATATAACAGTTAAAAGCATAAACAAACATGAAATATGTTTTTTGAGCAAAGATATGAGTTTTGCATTAAAACTGATGTTTTTATTGATATAATTATTCCGATATAATCAAGAACACTATAACACGCCTATTTAGTAATACTTAATTGCTTACAGTTTTCTGGACTACATCTACAAAATCGCTGACACTGTGGGTCCAGGATATAATTAGTTACTGACATAAATGTTGTAATTTTATGTTGATTAGAAAAAACGTTCACCCCTTAAGTACATATATTAATACAGTAACGCAAACAAACTGAAATAAATTAAGTTAGAAAATCAATGAGCGCAAAGCATAGATGTTTGCGCGGTAACGACTTTCGGGGAGAGATATTAAGTTGCTTCAGTAACATTACTTTTCATCAAAATTATCTCAAGATGGAGAGAAATTAAAAACAAACAAGAACAGAGTCAAATTAGGGTTCTTTCTCCTTTTTTTCTGCGACATTCATTAAGCATAACAAAGAAGATAAAAATGTTGTCTTGTCTTAGAGACTATAACTGCGTCGTGAAATTCACGTCTTATTTCTGAAACAAAACATTAAGTCAGCGATCGCGACAGTCAAAAGGAAGTAGCTGTTGCACAGCAAACAAACGTCTCTTTGATTTTTGGCTCTCACAGACTGCTTGTAGTTACCAAGGTACATTCAAACGGAATGAAAAAGACGAGCCACGAAATTGTTAGGTAAATATTTATGAGGAGGGGTACAGTTTCTTCGCACTGAATCACGCAACTTGTTTGGGAATCCTGACGCGTGTAAGTCGTGCGAGTTATTGGTAGGCCTGTCGTCGTAAATAGTGCATTCGCTAGCAGTCTGCGGCACTTCTACGCGTAAAATACGTCCCTCGACCGATACATTTATGAAATATATCCTTGTCCACAATATTAATCCTTCAATGCACGCTTCGGGCGCGCTCGACCTTTAACCAAGCAGTACTACATCTTATAAACAAGCGAAAGTCGTGAGTCGTGATCGCCCTTAAGCTTTATCCATTAACTTCAATTCTTCCCCCTTCAGTTGGACGCCTATGCCGCCCCACAGTGACATCTTCTTCAAAATCTGGTTTCCTCTTATGTCGTACAGGACGTGCAAAGCAAAAAAGAAAAAAAAGTACAGTGTAATTGGTCCACGTTTCCTAAATACTACACTGCTCAAAACCAATCAGGGGATCGGGTGAGATACTGGTTACAACTGTAATTTGTGTGGGATACAGTACGATATTTTGCTGTCTCAGCTCTTTACTTGAGGTTTACATGACGTTTACTTGGAGGCAACACGGGCTACCATAACAATGAAAAAGTCATTTTCGTTGCCCTCTAATATGGTGTGTGATCACCTCGGATGGCCAGTACTGTTGCATACCTGCGTGGCATGGACAGTATGAGGTTATCAATCAACTCTTGATGGATATTTGGCCATATCCAGCTCTGCAACCGTTGTGGGAGGTGCTCGTCTGCAGTGTGTCTGACATGGGCATCCCAAATCTGCTAAATCGCGCTTAATTCTGGTGAACTAGCTGGCCACTCCATTCGTTCAAGTCTCTCAGCTTCAAACATGTTGTCTACCAGTGCAACTCTATGGGCAAGAGCGTTATTGTCCACCCGAAGGAACCAATCTCCTATAGCACCGGCGTAGGGCACAACAAAATGTCGAAGAGTCTCGTCTCTATATCTCTGAACAGTCGAAGCGCCATTCTTAAAGACATAGAGGTCCGTACGTCAGCCAGTAC